>JBBDGP010001968.1:1270000-1579952 GCA_037952835.1 Lithobates septentrionalis | reverse complement strand
AAAAAGTATCTTTCTTGGTCATTTTATCTGCAAGGCAGCCAATATCTGACCAACATAAGAAAATGAAAGCCTAAATAACTAACAATAATGTGCACCAATGGTTAAGCTAAGTGTAGAGTAAACACACCTCAGAGAAGAATAGATTCAATGTTTTTTTGTTTTTGTTTTTTAACAGGATCAAAAAAAAAAAAACAGGGACCATTGACGGACCATTGACCAGTCATTCTATACAAAAGCCAAATGACAGGTCCATACGGTAGTAACATGAGCACACTCTGTTACAATGCACTGGTGGAAATCTATCCATACAACATAACGGTACAGTGCCCCTGCGGATGGAATACTATTCATTGCTGATTGCATATTGTGTTGAGTAAAAATATGAACAGTCAACCTCCAACAATAGATTTTTGGAACAGTTTTTGATTCCTTAAAACAAATTAATTCAATTCTAGTCAAAAAAACAAACAAACCAAAAAAAAAAAAACTTAAGGAATATGTAAACCCAGCATTTCATACATATGATACATGCCTGCTGTACCATGTACTTGTATGAAAAAGTCCTGTTCTCCTTGTATTGCTTCCTTTGTGTGAAATCCCTGGTGTTCCTGCTAGTCCCACTGCTATTCTATTAAAAACTGACCACACTAAGCAGGAGAACACAGCATGCTCAGTTCTTTAGCTATGCTGGGAACTCCGTGTGCTCTCCTCCAATGATCAGACTTCTGCTGACACACCTCCCTGCACAGCCATTCATTGGAAAGCTCAGTGTGCTGCTGTTTCTCCTCCCCTATCTCTTATGCATCTGAGAACAGAGGGAGTGTGATCACTTATAAAAAAGGGAAAAAGGGTATTTATTATTTTTTTTTTATATCTATACACATATGTTTTGCCTTTAATTTCTATTTTAAACTGAATGGGTTGTTTTGCAAGGTAAGGGTTTACAATCACTTTAAGCATATTCACAGTACCAGCTTTATAAAAGTGTTCTCTAAAAACAAGTAACCAAATCTAAAATTTTCATCTATAAGCCTACACCTACAGTGTATTTCTACAAGCCCCCTGGAGGGAGACAGAAAAAGATAAAGAAGCAGCAGTTCCAGCAACCTGTGCATGAGCTGGGAAGAGGGCATAGTATTTATAACTCAGAATTATACAAGCTCAGCATTTCTGGAGGAGCCACATGACAGCACTGGGACACCCTCCCCACCTGTCTCATTTATTCACAATGATCCTTTTCCTCTGTCACTCATTATAAACAGCCAGACCAGACCAGCAGGGAAAAGGGGGGGGGGGGGGGGGGGAAATTCAAGTTTTTTTTTTTTTACCCAATGCAACATTTCTCCATAGGATAGGACTCCATAGCTAGTGAAAATAATATTGCAGCAACATACAATTTGTAAAAAGATGGAATAAAAATAGTATGACAAAGATCAGTGCCCGTGGCTCTTTTATTAAAATGCAAACAGGCAGCAGCAAGTAAATCCTCCATATCAAAGAGCGCAGTTTCAAACCATCAAGCAGGCTCTTTTTCAAGCTTGGAGTACAACCACATAAAATCTAAATCCTACTCAAATAGTAACATCAGATAGAAAATTTGCCAATTACTGTCACAATCAATTTGCAGCATTCAGTCAAGACAAAACTCCATGGGAGAAACCCATAGAAAATGTAAAACAAACCCAAATGGGTACTACAATTCCCAAGAGCCAGAATAAATTGGTGTTGTCATTACCCATCAGGTCTGTCTACCTGGAATTATACCAGCCAGTGCTACAACCACCCAGAGGCCACCAGAACATGAAAGAACAGACTGCACAATACCATATCATCCTTTAAGGCAGTGGTCATCAACCCTGTCCTCAGGGCCCACTAATGCCGGCCATACACGGTTCGAATTTCGTAAGAATTTTCTTTCGAAAATCGTATGAAAGAATTTTCGTATGAATTTCGCATCATTAGTGGGCTGCAACAACGGCCGATTTTCGTGCGGCAATCGAATTTGAGGAATCGGACATGTTGGAAATTTTCCGAAAAACGAACGATTTTCTAATCAATGATGGGAGAATCGTGCGAGAAATGTAATAAGAAAAGAAAATTTACGGAGAGAAAAGAAAATTCCCAGCCAAGAAAATTTCTTTTCTGTAGCAACATGAGGTGAAATTGAAGGCTTGGTCGGCCGAATTTCGAAAATCAATGGTGGCATCATCGGATCACAAAAAAAACGAACATTCTGATTTTGTAAAGAAAATTCGTTCGAAATTCGACCGTGTATGGCCTGCTTAACAGGCCAGCTTTTATGTATGACCTTGGGGAGATGCAGACTAGAATACTGCAATCACTGAGCAGCAAATGATATCACCTGTGATGTATATCAGTCAGTGCTGGGATAAGGCCATTTGGGTGCCCAGGGCGAAGATGGCAAACTGCGCCCCCCCCCCCCATCTCCCCCACTGTAATATTCAAATCTCCCCCACTGTAATATTCAAATCTCCCCCACTGTAATATTCACATCTCCCCACTGTAATATCACATCTCCCCCACTGTAATATCCACATCTCCCCCACTGTAATATTACATCTCCCCCACTGTAATATTCACATCTCCCCCACTGTAATATTTACATCTCCCCCACTGTAATATTCACATCTCCCCCACTGTAATATTTACATCTCCCCCACTGTAATATCCACATCTCCCCCACTGTAATATTCACATCTCCCCCACTGTAATATTCACATCTCCCCCACTGTAATATTCACATCTCCCCCACTGTAATATTCACATCTCCCCCACTGTAATATTTCACATCTCCCCCACTGTAATATTCACATCTCCCCCACTGTAATATTCACATCTCCCCCACTGTAATATTCAAATCTCCCCCACTGTAATATTCACATCTCCCCCACTGTAATATTTACATCTCCCCCACTGTAATAATTTACATCTCCCCCACTGTAATATCCACATCTCCCCCACTGTAATATTTACATCTCCCCCACTGTAATATCCACATCTCCCCCACTGTAATATTCACATCTCCCCCACTGTAATATTCACATCTCCCCCACTGTAATATTCACATCTCCCCCACTGTAATATTTACATCTCCCCCACTGTAATATTTACATCTCCCCCACTGTAATATTCACATCTCCCCCACTGTAATATTCAAATCTCCCCCACTGTAATATTCACATCTCCCCCACTGTAATATTCACATCTCCCCCACTGTAATATTCACATCTCCCCCACTGTAATATTCACATCTCCCCCACTGTAATATTCAAATCTCCCCCACTTTAATATTTACATCTCCCCCACTGTAATATTCACATCTCCCCCACTGTAATATTCACATCTCCCCCACTGTAATATTCACATCTCCCCCACTGTAATATCCACATCTCCCCCACTGTAATATTCAAATCTCCCCCACTGTAATATTCACATCTCCCCCACTGTAATATTCACATCTACCCATACATCAATACATCACAGTCCGCTCAGCCCCCACCCACCTGTCAGCCCACCACATCACAGCCCTCAACAACTCAATTTTAATGTCCTCAGCGAGTCAGCACACACTTTCCCCCTTATCAGTGTCCTCACTCCCTGTAACTTTGCCCCCTCCCTCACTTACCTTGCACAGACCGAAGATCGGAGGGAGGCACGGCATTTCTTGGATGGAGGGCTGGTGTTTCAAGATGGTGATTGGTTGCTGAGACCGCCCTTCATCCTAGCAGCCAATCACCTGCTTGTTAACCTCTGGCAGCTCCGCCCTCCATCCAGAACTGTCCCACCTCCCGCTGTCGGCTCTGTGTGAGGATTACAGAGACGGCAGGGGGAAGAAAAGACTGCTAAATGGCAGTACCGCGGCGAGCCACATAGGAGAGTGAGGTGGTCCGCATTTGGCCCGAGGTTCCCATTTAGTGATGCCCGTTTTAGGACACTTCACTGCGCCCCCCCACCCCCAATAAATTGTCCCGCCCAGGGCATCCGCCCCTTCTGCCCACCCCTTGTACCGGCTCTGAATTCAGTTATCTTGCAAACCTGGCCAGTTAGTGGGCCCTGAAGACAGGGTTGATGACCACTGCTTTAAGGCATCGGTATCTACAGAAGTCCCTTATAGGGACCTTTCATTACAATCCACACTTCCCATAAATCATTAGGGTACAAGTCAGCATTACCAACTACAGCATTACTTTGCATACAAAGCAACTTCTTTATTTCCTTTAACAGAAAACTGCTGCCCCTAAGCTCCCTCATCCTAAAGACTAACCAGGGCCGGGACAAAGGGTGGGTAGGAGGGGCAGCTGCCCTGGGCACAGCATTGACACGTCAGAAAAACCCATTCTACAGTATGCATTAAAAGTGGGGGAGGAGGCGCAGTTCCCCATTCTTGTCCTGGGCACATGACAAACCTGTCCGGGTACTAAACCTAAGCATATTAGATGTGAATGCTTATTGGATTTAAGCATATCATGTGATGTGTATTTGTGTAATGAAGGAGGGTGTGGCTTAAGGAGATCAAACACCTTATATCAAGGTGTGCATAATCACTAGGCAGCTTCTTTTCTCCAGGCAAAATGGGTCAAAAACATTTAACTGACTCTGAAAAGTCAAAAAAAAATTTTAAGTTATTTAGAGGGATGTAGCACTCTTGAAATTGTTAAGATATTGGGGTGTGATCACAGAACCATCAAATGATTTGTAGCAAATAGTCAAGGTCGCACTTGTTGAGAAAAAAAGACCCAAATTAACCGCCAAAGATTTGAGAAGAATCAAATGTGAAGCTACCAGGAACCCATTATCCTCCAGTGCTGTCATATTCCAAAACTGCAACCTACCTGGAGTGCCCAGAAGTACAAGGTGTTCAGTGCTCAGAGACATGGTCAAGGTAAGGGAGGCTGAAACCCGACCACCACTGAACAAGACACATAAGTTGAAACGTCATGACTGGGCCAAGAAATATCTGAAGACAGATTTTGATGTCAGCAGACAGTGGACTTCAGCCCGCTGTCTGTTCTGAACTCCTGTGACCCATTTTCAGCAAACAAACGCACTTTGGCTGTCCTCCTCCTTTAAGTCTAGAGATTAGTAGATTAAAAGCTAGGCAGAGCTTTGTCTTTTCCTCACCCCAATTCACCCTCCCCTGGATAAAAACTGATGAGCTAAGACATCAGCCCTATATCTAATACATTCATATTTTTCATGAATAAGCTGACTCACAGACTTGTAACTTAGAAAATACAATCCAAACGCCATCTTTTAAAACATTAAACACACAGTATTACGATTGTAAATATCATACTGATCTATTTTCCATGTGTTGTATCTAAAAAAAACATTTAAAATGATACATTCTTTTTAAGACATTATCCTCAAGAGCCCTATGTGAACAGCAGTGAAGCTGATCATGGCAGCCAAATGCTGTGATGGTGGGAGGCGCCCGATGACCGAAAAGCTTTCAACAAGTGAGCCTGGCGACCAGCTCCAGCAACACAAGACATTGAAAGGACAGATGTACTGTGACTTTAACGTGTGATTCTTAAAGCATGCAATGAGTGGGTGGCGGGAATAGGAACAAACTGTACACACTGCTGCTTCCAAAAGGAAGATATATTATTAGAAATCATATTGCTGTGCTAGATCTGTAAATCTTGTTCACTGAACAGAACACCAAGATTGCTGTATGTTGTCATCGTGGCCAGAACGACACAAGTATTAAATTACTGGCACAAACAGAATCAGAATGTGCGCACTATTAATCCAACTGACAACACAGACAGTCTATAGTAGTGCTGTAAACAGGAGAAATTAAGGAGCCCATAGTGTACGAGTACATTTGCAGACCATTTAGACTGCTGACCTGTGCAGGGAGGAAAAACATCTCCTGCAGATGACATCTTCCCAGCCAGTACTCCGGCAAGAAGATCCCATCATATGATGATTACACCTCTCATTTTAGGGTATTGTTACTAGGACCCCACTATTACCATTGACATCTGGTTACATAGAACCTTAAAAAGAATTTCTCTAATAAGTTCATTTAAACTGAAGTAATAACTCCTATACTGCTCTGTTTTTCTGGGTCAGTAACTCAGAAGGTAAATAAACCAGTGGATCAGCATATTAATCTGACAAAAATCATTTTCAGGCAGGTTTTCTTTAAAGTGTAAGTTCACCTTTACAGTAAAATCTGTAGGTGAACTTACTCAGGTCCCCCTCCTCGCCCCCCGCCGGTCCGGCTAACCTGGACCGCCACAATCTCCGGTTCTAAGCCCTGGTATATAGCCCGCGGCAGAAGCTCGGGACATAGAAATCCTCTCTGCATCCACGCGGCGTCTTCATAGCCGACAGGACAGACTATGCGGCTGTTGATTGGTCAGCACCGCCCATGTGACAGTGCTGACCAATTAGAATGCTCCAAAACGTCCCCCGGTCATTCAGCTGAAAAGATTTTTAAGCCCCGGACACCAGGGCTTAGAAGCGAAGATCACCGCGGTCCAGGTCAGCAGGACTGGGAGGGGGGAGCGAGGAGGGGGACCTGTGTAAGTTCACCTTAGAGTTTTCTGTAAAGGTGAACTTACCCTTTAAAGCAGAACTAAACCCTCCTATCGTTTTCAGCCAAGGAAGCTGGCATCTTAGCCCCAAAATGCTGTTCGTCATCAGTTATGACACCAGCCATTTTATGGTTTGACAGTTTGGTTGAGAGAACAAGCCAATGTGACAGTTAAATTCCCGATACACATTACAGTGACAGGTTTTGCAATTTGACAGGTCAAATCGCATGACAAGTTGCACCCTATTGTCAGCAATGGCACTGTTCAAATCGGTGCGACGCCAACTTTGCGGTGCCACACCGATTTAAAAAAAGTAGTTCCTGGAGGGATTTGGTAGGAATATGAGTAGAGGGGACATTGAGGTTTCTGCATCCATAGGGTTGTAGAAGAAAGAGAAGACAAAATGTAGTAGAAAAAGTTGGACCTTTCAGGAAGGAAAGGGTAACTTCCTCACTTCAAGATGCAGCAAGTCCCCTACTTACGAACGAGTTCCATTCTGGGAGCTTGTTCATTAATCCAACTTGTTCGCAATTCCAGCAGTCCTGTCAGAACACTAAAGGAACAGCATGGGAGATTGATGCACCAACACTGCTTGTGTTGGTACGGCAATTTGTCAGGTTTTTTTTGCTCAGCTGACTGGGTTGAACAAAAAAAACAAAAAAACGTGTGTGTACTCTGTTTTACAGGATTGGACATGCAAACACATGTTCGCATCTTTGAAAATTTGCAAGTCGTATGTAGGGGACTTGCTGTATATGGACTTTCTGGTACCATGTAAAGGGTAATTATTAGGCTGTGGAGTTTGGATCATATGTAAGCAATGACCTTTAAATGGATATAGACATGGGGGCTACCAGAGCAGGTATTGAGAAGAGTGCCAATGCAATGTTTTATCTGCAGATATCAAAAAGGTATTTGTATGGGCAATTTCCCCAATAGTCCCTGAGATATTGGAAAGTTCTAAGAATAACTATCATTAAGAAACTGTACACATATTTTTACACCTTTCATGGATCACCAGCAAAAAGCCAAAGGGTTTTCATATGCAAGAAGGAAAGAGGGGTTGTTAATTTTCTATGAGACAGATGGGAGGGGGGGGGGGGGATTAAGTCGTTTTGAGGGATTTGGGGTTAAGGGATTGTTGTAAAGTGGTGTCAGGGAATATCGTTCTACAATTTTGGGGTAACCAGATGAAATTATAGATAGGGCTGGTGAGCCATATACTATATCTAAGTAGATCCACAAGAGTGGTTTGTGATTGGCATGGAAAGAGACTAAGGGAGCTTTGTAATATTTCTGATATTCGTAAGCTTAGTAAGTTCAGCCGCTATTTCATGGCAGTATAAAATTTGGCTGGTTAATTTTAATTTTGTTAGAGTTCCACATGAAGTTCAAAACTTTCCTTTGTTTAAATGGGTCAAAATGTGATTAGGCATTGGGATCAGAAGCAAAAAAGGTATGGTATATTGTTGGACCAAGTAAAGCTATAGTTTAAGTGAAGTTGAAGGAGGATTTGCAGGTTTAATGTTGATAACCTCCGATTTTGCTTTCTTGATGTGAAGTCCTGATATTTCAAGCAAAGGCTGAGAGGGCATTGAAAAAGTTGGTTGGAGGAGATGTATGGGGGAGATATTTAATATTAAATTGCCAGCAAATAGCATGAGTTTCTAGGTCATGGATTGCAGGGTTTGCTAAAATCACAACAGCAAGGGGCTCCAGAGCCAGCATAAATAATATTGGAGATAGGTAGCAGCCCTGTCTAGTGCCCCATTGTATTGAAAAAGGCACGGAAAACAAATCTTACGCATTTTATCAAAGTGGATGGCTGAGCCTATAGAGCTGCGCTCCACACCATAAAGTAATCTCCATGTTCCCTTTTACAGAGGCAAAGCGCATATACTGTCATAAGGTCTTGTCAAGGGCTTTGCTAACATTGAAGGAAAGCAGCATGGTTTCCAGAAATCTGGTGTAGCCAAAGTGTGTCTCCTGATTGTATGGATAGCACAAAGTGTACTTGGTCTTTGTGTATAAGTTGGTGTAGGAAAGGGCTGATTCTCTTGGTCAAAACTTTTACCAGAATTTTCAAGTCTGTTCAGAAGCAAATTGGGTCTGTAGTTAGACTACAAATATAAACACGCATACCTATACAGATTGAACTGGATGACTGGTGTCTTTATTCAACCTTACCAACTACAGGCAGCCCCCAGGTTACAAACAAGATGGGGTCTGTAGATTTGTTCACAAGTTGCATTTGTATGCAAGTCAGAATAGGTATATTTTTTAAGTGTTGCTCCAGCCAAAAAAAAACCAATCTTTAAGCTTTATGAATAGCATAGGAAGGGTTAACACCCCTGTAACATTTGTTTTGCTGTTCATGTCCCTGGTCAGAAGACTTTACCTCACTTTCTGTCCCTGTGATAATTGGATTTTGAAAATTTTGGGTTGTTGTGGAAACAAGGATTGGTGATAAAGCTTCAGTGGAGACAGCTTTTTCCCATAACTCTTATGCCGTGTACACACGAGCGGAATGTCCGACAGAGAAAGTCAGACGGAAGCTTTTCATTGTATTCCGATCGTTTGTATGCCTCAGACTTTTTTTTTTTTAGAAAATTCTGGACGGACCTAGAAATAGAACATGTTCTAAATATTTCCGACGGAACCAATTCCTATCGGAAAACCGCTCGTCTGTATGCTGTTCTGACGGACCAAAAACGACGCATGCTCTGAAGCAAGTACGAGACGGAAGCTATTGGCTACTGGCTATTGAACTTCCTTTTTCTAGTCCCGTCGTAAGTGTTGTACGTCATCGCGTTCTTGACGGTCGGACTTTGGTTTGACCGTGTGTAGGCAAGATCACTTGAATCGAATTCTGTTGGAGTTCCGCCGGAGAAACCTTCAGAGTTTATTCTGACAGCAAAACCGGTCGTGTGTACAGGGCATTACAGGAGTGAATTTCCCTTCCTAGGGGTAGATTTCCTCCCACTTCCTGGTGTCTCCTTCCATTTGTAAGTCAGATGTTTGTAACCCGGGGACTGCCTGTGGATTTAGGTATCATAACAATGTTAGCTGACAGATGAACAGCTGAAATGGGGTTGCTCGTTTTCGAGAAAATTAAAGGTTGCAGTTAATTTGGGTACAAGAATGTCAGAGAATGCTTTGTAAAACAAGGAAGTGTAGCTATCTGGGCCTGATCTTTTGTTTGTTTTGACAGATCTGATGACAATGCATTTCCTCTGTGATGTCAGAGTTAAGCAAGAAGAGGTATTGTTTCGGGATATTTTGAAGAATTCCTCAATTTTCTTTAAGGAGAGGACCGTTTAATTAGTACAGTTTTCGTCCAAAAATACAAAACAATACATCACTTCCAAATTTTTTATTCTGTTGTAAGAGAATTGTCATAACTTTAGTAACCTCTTTAACAAAAAAAAAAAAAAAACAGAGAATCATTGGTCCGATAATCTCATTGTGTGTACCAGGTATAAGTGAAGGCATTTGTATAAATTCACCATTACGGTTCTCAAGCAATTCTTCATGCAAGAGTCAATTTGTGTACTACAGTCTGCAATTATCCACCCAAGGACAAGTTCATGTAAATATAGCATTTCGATTGCTTATGTATTTATATGGCACTGGCTGGGTACTGCATGAGTTTGACAGCCTAACGGAAAAGAATAAGGATTTTATAGGAGTACAGTACACACACACACACACACACACACCAGTTTACAGCTTGGCATGACCTTCCAGTCCAACCTTTTTTCGGTTTTGTTTTATACGCTTAGTCACGCTGTAGCAATGTCACTGACCCCCACAATATGTTCTACTTCATACTTATAATCAACTACAGAGCACAAGTGCCTACCATCTAATTTGTGGTATTGGTGACGCAAGTCCCATAAGCAGACGCCGATTTGCAATAAGGACCTCCTACTTCACGGGCCAACTCTTCCAAATGGGTGTGGGGGTGGAGGAAACTAGACCTATTAACAGGTCTCCTGGCAACAATTCCCTATTTCACTTGAGCTGTGCCCTTGTCTTCTGGGTTCTAGCATTGCTTGTCTTGAAATAGCTCTGCTCAAAACAGCAACCTGTTGTGCTCTGTGCAACCAAATCTATTTTAAAGAACAGCCAGCAGGGAAGCAAAGCAAGGAGAGGGAATCTGTAATTACAAAAAAGCACGGTGCTTTGCTGCAACTTTGCTGTAGCAAAATGTCACAGACTCACACATATATACACACACACACCTGCATATAATCGGATTCTGTAAAACAAGACAAATACAAATGTTTGATAACACAAATGTTTCTTTTTTGATCCCATGCAGTAAGCGAAAAAAACATTAAATGCCAAAAGTCATTAATATGCATTGGGAAGTATGCTGTCCATTTTTGCTTGGAGAAAAAAGGAGAGCAGTGCATATCTTACCAAGACAGACATGTTAAGGGTTAAAGGGCAATTCCACTCAGAGGAGATGCAACTGACGCAAAGGGCTGCACAAAAGTGGAATTTCTTTGGCCCTATAATCACCATGTTTTTGGACTCATGTCACCATGCTCCTTTCCTTTCCCAGCTAAAATATTGACAGATTTGGATCATAGCAATAGTGTACATACCTCACTGCAAGTCACAAACTTGCATATATTTAAAAGATATACAATCTTAAAGCTGAACGACTGAAAAATCTACAAGACTGTAGAAAAGGTGAAAACATAATAAAAGCCCTTTAATTGGTGAAAAAGGCATCATATTTACAGTATGCTGCAGTCATCACAAAAAATAAAAATAAAAAATAATAAAAATATCACACAAAATTATAGCTGAACACCAAGCAGATATAACCTGTATGCACATTCATGAACAGTCAGATTCAGTACAGGGCAAAATGTCATTTAAATTTATTAGCCAGTCTCCCCCTCTTCCTTCTTCTGATGAGCTGGGGCCGTGTTAGGATCTAAACTTCAGTGGTGCGTCATTTCTGCTGATGTAAAAGGATCATTTTACTTAGCTGGAACCGATGTCAGTCAAGGGGAAGGAAAAAGAGTGCAGCAATGATAATAGCAGGACGTTCTGATGGCTGGGTGCCTAAGCTTGTACATATGTATTAAATCTGTGGGAGTGCTGAGGACAGTTAAAACACTCTACTCGATTAGAGCTATTGCAGTTGTCACCATTAAAAAGGAAGTGGCATGCTGGCTGTAAGAACGGGCAGGATCAACAGGTAATATTTAATACAGTCCAATCAGAGACAAAAAGAAGCTGTGTTTACTGACTTAACAGTTCAGCCCCTGCAATATATAAGTTTTATATTTAAATGTATTTTGAAATGCAACCAGTGTAGGAAAAAGGGGACATAGAGGTGACCAAGTCCTACTGTACAACTGCAATAGAGAAAAGTTAGGTCACCAACCTGGTTCTGCAGGTAAAACAGCTCCCCTATATGTTTTCCAGCTTTGTATTTATCTGTTTGTCCAGATTTCAGCTCCAGATTTTTATCTGGATTAATAGTTAAAGTGATATTAAAGTGATTGTTTTTTTAAAACAAGACTTTACAAACATGTTATACTTACCTTCTTTGTACAGTTGGTTTTGCACAGAGCAGCCCGGTTTCTCCTCTTCTCAGGTCCCTCTTCGCTGCTCCTGATCCCTCCCTCTTTTTGAGTGCCCCCACAGTCAGAAGCTTCCTATGGGGGCACTGGAGCCAAGTCACAGCTCTGTGTGTGTCCATTCAGACACGGGATCCTGACCCGGCCCCGCCCCCTCTCTCCCCAGATTGGCTGACTGACTTTTATTGACAGCCGCAGGGGCCAATGGCACTGCTGCTGTGTCCAGGCCAATCAGGAGGAGTGTCCGGGATGGCTTTGACATTTGTGGACATTGCTGGAGAGATGGGGCTCAGGTAATTGGGGGGCTGCTACACACAAAAGGCTTTTTATCTTAATGCATAGAGTGCATGAAGATAAAAAAAACTCCTGTTTTTACAACTCCTTTAAAGGCCAATCAGGGGAGTCCATAGCCATGTGCAAGCTCCAATGACTCATTAGCTTATAATGACTTCTCTTTTACTCATAGTAGCTAAACAGAGCAGTAAAGCAGTGAAAGAAAGAGTATATTCTTCTGAGGAAAAGGGAATCAAAGTGAACCTGAAATGTTATACTTACTTTTTTTTAAAACATGTTATACGTACCGGCTTTGTGCAGTGGTATTGCACAAAGTGACCCCAATCCTCCTCCTCTTCTTCTTCTTCTTCGTGCGCCACCACAGGAAGACACTTCCAATGGGGGCACACCTTTGGGCTAGTGCCTAAGCCGGGCTGTGTGTATCTATAGACATACACAGCCTGACTTGACCCAGATACCTCTTTACAGGATTTGATTGACAGCAGCAGAGGCTCCTGCTGCTGCCTCTGTGCCTGTGTGAAAAGGGAGAGAAAACAGCACTGGCTGCAGACTGGCACAGTGCTGGATCGATATAGGACTCAAGTAATAGGGTGGGAAGGGGGCAACACACTTATGTTGTGTACACACGACCGGACTTTTGATGGACTGAATCACGTCGGACTTTGACGGACTTCCGTCGAATCAGACTTGTCTGCACACAATCACACCAAAGTCTGACGGATTCAACCGTGATGACGTACGACCGGACTAGAATAAGGAAGTTCATAGCTAGTAGCCAATAGCTGCCCTAGCGTCGGTTTTCGTCCGTCGGACTAGCATACAGAAGAACAGATTTTTTGTCCGGACTCGAGTCCGTCGGAAAGATTTGAAACATGTTCTAAATCTAAAAGTCCATCACATTTTCGACAGAAAAGGTCCGCTGCAGGTCCGATGAAGCCCACACACGGTCGAATTGTCCAACGGATTCGTTCCGTCTGACAAGTTTAGTCGAAAAGTCCGGCCGTGTGTACACGGCATTACTGAGACATTTTTTTACTTTACTGCAGAGAATGTATTAGGCCTCATTCACACGAGGCGGACTCAGTTTCCACGGGGTCCGCCGGCTCAGCGGGAGATCTCTCCGTTGATCTCCGCTGAGCCGGCGGAGGACAGGTCCCTCTCTGCTCACTGAGTGGGGAGGGGCTTGTCAGGCGCCGCTGCTGCCTATGAAGAGATCGGATGAAAAACGGAAAGCATGTCCGTTTTCATCAGATCTCACCCGATCCAATCCGCCAGCGACGAATCTGGATGTAGGGGCCATCTGTCTGCTTTTTGCGGATCGAACCAGGTCAGATGTCAGCGGACATGTCTCCGCTGACATCTGTCGCTCCATAGGCTAACATGGAGCGCCCGTTCAGGTCCGCCGTCAAAACTGACAGGTGGACCTGAACGGTCCGATCCTGTGAAAGGGGCCTTAAGGTAAAAAACGTTGTCTTTAGAACCACTTTAAAGCCCCCCTGCCTGCCAATTATAGAAAATAAATAAAACTCTAACGCAGACTTGGGCTTTAAGGTTACTATTGGGGGAAAAGATGACAGACCTACTCTTCCTCAACACACTGGCTCTGAGAAGAGGTGCCCTTTAAACCATCTTCGAATACATTTTGCTGTATTGTTGTTGGAATTCATCATGAATTAGCCTTTTGTGTTTTCAGCACTATTTAAATCTGGCAACTAATGGATGTGTAATGAATAATTAGGCAGAGCATTGAATAAATAAAGCAGCCTTTAAAACAAGCTATAGCATGGTGTAATTATAGGTACATAGGAAAGATACTGGAAAAAACAGGAAATGCATCACTGAACTGACTCATTTCAGCTAAACTTGTATGACAGATGGCAATACTGACACATAGTGACAAACGCTCAATGTATGTGAATATTACATACTGCAAACAATGCTGAAGAACAAGGAGCAGACAAAAACGCAGAGATTAGTCACAAATGGTTCATAAATGTAAGAGAAGCACACTAACATCTGCATTTTTAGATCTGAAATCATGTGTGGCCTGTATTCTAAATTCTGAACCATTCATTCTCCCATGTCACCCATGACTGTTATAGCCTGGAGAACGCGAAGATAATAACAAACAGATTTCTAGTGTGTCAGTTATGTTTTATCTTCCTACAACTTCAATGTTAACAACACATACGCTGCCAGAGAGGCAGTTTGGCAACTTTTCTATTGTTAATTAAATCAGTGTTAAAAATAAAACACTTTCATCTAGTAAATATTAAAAGGCTGACCCCAGCGCCCCCTCTTCCCCTACACTGCAAGGGTTAAAAAGGTAGTTATTTCTAGGGGTGCTAGAATAAGGCAAAATACTTACCTTATGCCACACTCCCGGTTTTTTTTCCCCCCAAATCCTGAAATTGGGTTTTAATTAAATAAGAATAACAAAATTATAATGTACAGTATCTCACAAAAGTGAGTACACCTCTCACATTTTTGTAAATATTTTATTATATCTTTTCATGTGACAACACTGAAGAAATGACACTTTGCTACAAAGTAGTGAGTGTACAGCTTTTATAACAGTGTAAATGTGTTGTCCCCTCAAAATAACTCAACAGTCATTAAAGCGGAGTTCCACACAAAAATGGAACTTCTGCTTTTCGGAACCCTCCCCCCCTCCGGTATCACATTTGGCACCTTTCAGGGGGGAGAGGGGTGCAGATACCTGTCTAAGACAGGTATTTGCACCCACTTCCGGCATAGACTCCCATGGGAGTCTACGCCTCTTCCCGTCCCCACCGCGCTGTCTGCTGGGAACACACAGCTCCCAGGAGAGAGCGGGGACCACTTGGGACGCGCAGCGCGACTCGCGCATGCGCAGTAGGGAACCGGGAAGTGAAGCCGCATCGCTTCACTTCTGGATTCCTTCACCTAGAATGGCGGTGGCAGCTGCCGAGAACCGAGCGGGACCCTGGACCCTGGGACAGGTAAGTGGCCATGTATTAAAAGTGGCCATGTATTAAAAGTCAGCAGCTGCAGTATTTGTAGCTGCTGGCTTTTAATATTTTTTTTTTTTTGGCTGAGTGGGTGGACCCCCGCTTTAAAGATATATTAAAATATTTACAAAACTGAGGGGAGATCGAGATAGAGATAGAGACACACACACACACCATTCACCGGCCACTTTAGGGAAAACCCGTTCAATTGCTCAGTAACACAAATTACTAATCAGCCAATCATATGGCAGCAACTCAATGCATTTAGGCATCTAGACGTTGTGAAGACGACTTGCTAAAGTTCAAACCAAGCATCAGAATAGGGAAGAAAATGGTATGTAAGTGACTTTGAATGTGGCATGTTTGTTGGTGCCAGACGGTCTGGTCTGAGTATTTTAAAAATTGCTGATCAACTGGGATTTTCACGCACAGCCATCTCTAGGGTTTACAGAGAATGGTCCGAAAAAGAGGAAATATCCAGTAAACAGTTGTGTAGAGGAAAATGCCTTGCTGATGTCAGAGCAGAATGGGCAGACTGGTTTTAGATGATAGAAAGGCAACAGTAACTCAAATAACCACTCGTTACAATCAAGGTATGCAGAATACCATCTCTGAACACACATCGAACCTTGAAGCAGATGGGCTACAGCAGCAGAAGACCACACCGAGTGCCAATCCTGTCAACTAAGAACAGGAACCTGAGGCTACAAGTCGCACAGGCTCACCAAAATTGGACAATAGAAGATTTGAAAAACATTGCCTGATCTGATGAGTCTCAATTTCAGCTGTGACATTCAGATGGTAGGATCCATCCTGCCTTGTATGAACGGCTCAGGCTGGTGGTGGTGTAATGGTGTGAGGGATATTTTCTTGGCACACTTTGGGCCCCTTGGTACCAATTAAGCATTGTTTAAACATCACGACCTACCCGAGTATTGTTTCTGACCATATCCATCCCTTTAGGACTACAGTGTACCCATCTTCTGATGGCTACTTCTAGCAGGATAATGCACCATGTCACAAAGCTCAAATCATCCCACCACTGGGTTCTTGAACACAACGATGAGTTCACTGTACTCCAATGTCCTCCACAGTCACCAGATCCCAATCCAATAGAGCACCTTTGGGATGTGGAGGAATGGAAGATTCGCATCATGGATGTGCAGCCGACAAATCTGCAGCAACTACGTGATGCTATCGTGTCAATTTGGATCAAAATCTCTGAGGAATGTTTCCAATACCTATTACAATTGTTCAATAATTATGTTATTACCCTAAGCAAGGCTTTCAAAGGGTAGAACCAAGCTGTTAATCCTACCCAAAAGCCCCAAACCACAAGTTTGCTGTATGTTATACAGCAGGGACATGCAATTGGCAGACCTCCAGCTGTTGCAGAACTACAAGTCCCATGAGGCATAGCAAGACTCTGACAGCCACAAACATGACACCCAGAGGCAGAGGCATGATGGGACTTGTAGTTTTGCAACAGCTGGAGGTCCGCTAATTGCATATCCCTGTTATACAGTATAGGGAGCTCTGTGGGTGATAGAACATAGAGGACAGGAGGGCATTGTAAGCAAGTTAGGAAGGAAGCCAAGCATTATTTAATGACACCAAAAAAGTTTGGGGAATGGAAAGGTTAGCTTTAAAATAAAGGAAATAACCTTTATATACCAGCAAGCTTTGTATATGATTTGTGCACAGATTTCACACTGTTTTGTTATATGGGAAATCATTTAACAAACATAGGAGACCTGTCTTCTAAAGGGGCAGTTAGCAAGCATACGTATGAATCTCTAGGACTCCTATATTTATTTTTAGAGACTGTACTTGCCTCACAATTTCTAAAGAGAAAGGCATAGCCTTTTAGACAATTCCTAGAAACGTTCTCCCCGAGTGCAAGAGGGGAGATCGAGAGGTCACAAGATGTCGCTGTCTCCTCTCTCTTCTGTACTCACATCCAAAAAAAAGCTCCAATCACCATAAATTAACCCTTTCAGTGGAGCTCAGAACACATAGGCTGAAAATGGCTGCATGTAAGTAAAACAAAATAAGCATTTAAAATGTAAGCTGACTATAAACAAAAAGGAAGTTGGGTACTTGCATCTTATATTTCTTGTCACCAGAACAGGAACAGAGAATTATTTCAAGAGAATTAAAGCACTGCATAAACTGTTACTAGTATACTAGCACTATATAAATCCTGTATAATAATAATAAAAAAGGGATTTTTTTTTGGTGACAGCTAAGGTGGCTTTTCCCTTATTTTGGAGAGATTACCCCTCACTGTCTGCGGGACAAGAAAAGAAGGTAATTCTCCCCAGTGGGACAGAAAAAAAAACTGACAGCGGTTTTAGCTTTAAATACATTTTTAGATTCTGATCACATCAGATGTACTGGGACTGCGCTGGGTACAAGGCAAAGCAAGGCAAAGACCTTGTTACCTATCAGACCAGCTAACACCACCATGCTATGTGTACTTGTTTTGGAACAGCAGGGTGCAACCCAGTCTATCACACCATGCTGCAGCCAATAGAACCTAAAGAAATGTCACTTTTGTTTGCATAAAAAAATAATACATATAGGACAAATCTGACAGGATGGTGTGAGCTGGGGATAGGTAGCAGGTACAAAGCTCCCTGGAGCTTTCAGGCACAGGTGCTATTTAATGGTGCTATTTACAGGTCTTCTTACAGATGCCATAAAGTGTCCACAAAAGTAAACAGGGCAAAATCCTAGTCGTTTACCGGAACTAACTATACAAATCCATGTCCATGCTAACAGGCTAAGCAAAGCTAATACTTGTCAGTCTCCACATATGCAGCTTTACAGCGCTCACAGACACGACTTGTCTGTTCCCCCAGGCTCAAGAGCTCTGAGCTCCAAGAAAGAGGTGCAAAACCTTAACTGGATATAGAATCAGAGGTCTCTAAAAGTATACGAGAGGAGCCTGGGAGATGTGTAAATCCTGAAAAGGACTTTTTTAGGATCCCTTTGATACACCTACAAATGATTAAGTATCATGTGCACCAGTCGCTACATAAGTGAAAATGAAAAAACTGCTATAAAGAAACAAAAAGGAAGCTAAAAAAAGGTGGCCACACATGGAAGATAGAAGTCTGTATATTAGAACCGTTCACTTTGCAGGAATTTCCAATCGTCCAAACGGAAAGAGGTTCCTTCCCGTGGGTTTGAAGTCAAGTACATTCCACCACTCACCATTTCCAATGAGACATTGGCCCAATAGGACTACTCAAAGACCTCCACTGATGGATAGACATGCAGACACAATCTGAATGTCTTCTTTGTCAACTTCAGTCATGAACACACATATTCAAATTACTGTCTGTGTAGGTTTATGCCTATTGAGCAGAGATGAGGTAGCAGAGGCAGACACCTATGAAGCAGGCTTTTCTCCTGGAAAACAGTAATCAGACAGGACTGTTTCCTGCTATCCTCAAACACACATTTTTTATCTGATTGAGAGAATATCAGCCAAACCAGGAGATAAGCATCTGTGGGCAGATGATCTACACGCTGCTGCAATATGCATGTTGCTGCAACACACATTGCATGCATTGATGCACTGTGGTGCCATTCATTTTGAATAGCACCCCAATGCATTAAGGCGATGCACATGTGTTGCAATAAGTTGAGCCCATGGCAATGCATTATTGTACATTACGGAGCATTGTAGCAAAATTCTGTGGCATGTCTGATTTTTTTAAACATTTTGGGCCATTGAAAGCCCATGCACTTTTGAATGTTATGCTTTAATACAATGCACATTTTGATATAACTCAGATCCCCCCCCCCCCCGCCCCAAAGGACACCCCCCCTCCATATGTTGAGGTCATGTGGCATGGTATGGCTCAGGGGGGGGGGGGAGCTTGCTTGTCCTCTCTCTTTCCTGACCTGCATGCTCGGATAAGAACCCAGTATGGATTTGGGGGGGGGGCATATATATTTTTAAAATTTTGGTGTGGGGTTCCCTTCCAAATTCATACCAGACCCGTTTTTTTTCCACAAATTTTTTAGCAACTTTTTTTTTTACACATTCAGCTGTCAGCTTTCCGCTGACAGCTGATGACTCATCGGTTGTTAAGCACGCAGCAGCCGACTTCCCGACACGCTCCTTAGCAACCAGCTATATAGTGTTTTAAAGGGGAAAAAATAAAAACGCATTAAAAAAACGCACCAAAAACGCAACACTTGCATTTCTGGTGCGACTCTAATAAAGTCTATTACACGCAAAATGCAATCTGCTGCGGAAAAAAAAAAAAAAAAAAAGTCCCCAATCCTTTCTGAAAAATGCATCCGCTGCAAAACGCATAGATTTTAACGTGTACCATAGGAAACCATGTTAAATGGACTGTAGTGCATTTATAAAAAAAAACAGAAAACGCACAAAAAAGTGGTAAGTGTGAACGTAGGGTTAGGGCTGGAGTGCACAGATCATAGTGAGTCGCTCACTCTGCAGCGCCTACATTCAGAAAAAAAAATCTTGCATCCTTTACACAGACAGTAATTGCATTCCCAGATATACAGATGGCAGATGCTGGAGGGAGCATTTATAGGTCTCAAAATAAAATACAATAAAAACCAGCACCATCAAACAAGTAAAGCCCTAGAACTCATGTTGACATTATAACAATAATTCCAAATTTTGATTGACTGGAATTATGCTATTGGGGGTTATTTACGAAAGGCAAATCCACTTTGCACTACAAGTGCAAAGTGCACTGAAATTGCACTGAAAGTGTACTTGGAAGTGCAATCACTGCAAGTCTGAGGGGTAGATCTGAAATGAGGGGAAGCTCTGCTGATTTTATTATCCAATCATGTGCAAGCTAAAAATGCTGTTTTTTTATTTTCCTTGCATGTCCCCCTCGGATCTACAGCGACTGCACTTCCAAGTGCACTTTGCACTTGTAGTTTGAACATGTAGTGCAAAGTGGATTTGCCTTTAGTAAATAACCCCCATTGTGTACCTTTAAGTAACAACAGAGGGTGCAGGCTCAGATCCCGTGTCTGTGGGCATATTCACAGCATTCCAATTATGTCATCCCAAGGTTGTGTTAAAACTTGTGTTTTCTGCTGACATACCAAACATTTTCAAAACACCGTTTAGCAATAAACAACAATGAGAGCAGCAGCAGAAAGTGTGAATTGTGCCGGAGTGAGAAAATAGTGAAAATAAACTGGTCCCAGCCCTGCATTTATCCTGAAGGTGGCTCAGCATAATCCCTGTGGAATCCAGTTTTCAGCTTTTCACACTGCTCACTTAACAGCAAGCTGGGAGAGGAATGACTCAAATGCCCTAAATGTTCCACATATTTTCCAGGTCTATGTATTTTTTAAGCTTTTTGATTACATGTTAATTGATTTTCTTTGGTTTATTTATCAAGCCTTCATAAATTTGCTGAGACGTGTTCTGTGCTACTAAAGCTATGCACCAGATAATCGTATTTCTAAGGAAAACAAGACAGCCAGCTTATTATAGAAGGAAACTGTTACTGTACTTTGCACGTCGTAATTTGCTTTCTGTAATGTAAGATCAAATAAGCCAATAAATGTATTTACTAATTGACATAGCAGACCCTTTTTACGCAGCTAAATGTGATAGCTACACGCATATCCTAGTTTCATCACATGTAATCTGACAAAGTGTAATGCTCGCTCTTGTACAAGAGGTCAGAGAATATAGATGGCTAGTTAGTAGCTTCACCTGTAGTAGCCCCTGTTCCAGGGGTGTTACTAGCTGGGAAAAAGACCAGGGGCTTCAGCCAAAATGAAAATTTGATAACCCCTCCCATATTTTAAAGTAAGTCCAGCCCAAGCCCAGCATCATGGGGTGGTTTAGGCTCACTTGCTGGTTGCTGCCTGGCTCACCAGTGCCCATCAATGCAGCCTCACCAGTGCCCATCAGCTCAGCCTCACCATTGCCCATCAATGCAGCCTCAAGTCACCAGAGCCCATCAATGCAGCCTGATCAGTGTCCATCAGTTCCCGGCCCCATCCCATCAGCTCAGCCTTACCTGGCTGTGCCCATCATGGCAGCCTGATCAGCCAGCAGTGCCCCGGGATCTTCCACTTATCTGGCGCGTCCAGTGTCACACTAAGTCCCGCCTCCTGGACCCGTGCAGCCCCCATGATGGACGTTACACGTTCTGGCATTGGACCAGTAACGTCCATCATGGGAGCTCAGCTGGTCCAGGAGGTGGGACTTAGTGTGACACTGGACATGCGGGGTAAGCAGGAGATGGAGATCCCTGCTCTGTAAACCGGCAGCGCTCCCCCCCCCCCCCCCCCCTCTCTTCAGAGGCAGCCCGGCAGCAGGTGGCCAACAGCCCCAATCTCCCAACCAACCCCAGGTGCTGGGACTAATATATGTCATTGTTCAGACCGGGAAAACAGGGCTTTTTGGGGGCCCACAGCACCTTTACACAGACAGTAATTGCAGTAACAGCACCAGTCTTCAATGGGACACAATCAGATTTTTTTTTTACCATTTTTAACTTTCTTTAGGAGAGATTGATCGGTAAAGAAATCATTTATCAAAGACTTTATGGCCACCATTAAAAAGGTACTTTTGTTCTTTTTTATTGTAGTGCTCTTTTATCCCTACCTACGGCTGATCAAACACTCTAGTAGCCCCCAAAATCAGGCTTTATCACCCCAACATGGAAGACTTTTCTTATATAAAAGGATCTTTTTGTGTAGACCAGCTGTGTGTGACCTTTCATGTATGTATGTCAGAAAGGGCTGTGTGAAAGCCTGAGTCCCAAAACCCAGAACGTTTATACAAAACAGCTGCCGAGTCCCATGATTTAAAAATGATTTAAAATGTCTGAAGGAAGAAATGTCTGTACTGCAAACCAGCCGTCAGTTTGTCACTTTCGCACTGAAGTTAAAAAGCCATGAACAAAATGATATTTTGCTACAGAGCTAAGTAAACATTCAGAACTGTTTTACACGCAAGCAGCACTGGTTATACTTAAGTTATAGAGAGTAGACGATGGCCGGATGTTTACAAATCATATGACCACTGTAAGATCTTTTCCTCTTGAAGAACATTGCACTAATGCTGGAATATATAAATACAAGCTTGCATACCAATGCCCGGTACACACGATGAGCTTATCAGACGAACGTTCGTCCGGTTTTTTTTCTAATGCTAATCTCAGGTCAAATCTGAAGAGTTTACTAATGTCACGAAAATTTTCATACGAGAGAATAAAAATTTGTAAGTGAGGTGATGTGTTGTAATGCATTTTCGAATGACAACTGTACTGAATCAGGCCAGGTTCACACTGGTACGACACGACAGTCATAAGACTGTGGATCCAATTGGAAAAATCCATACCAGACCCTTATCTGAGCACGCAGCCCGGTAGGTCAGGAAAGGGGGTGGGGAAGACTCAGCAGAGGCAGAAGACAGCGGACAGAGGGAGAAGAACCGGAGAGAGGAGAAGAACCGACAGAAGACATCAGCGGAGGAGGCAGAAGAGCCAGAAAGGGGAGAAAAGATAGGAAGAGACGCCGGAGCTGCCTTAATAAATTACTTTAAAAACATGTGTAACCTTGACAACCAACGGCCAGGGTTGTCGGGAAGAGGCCCTTGTCCCCATCAACATGGGTGCAAGGTGCTTTGGGGTGTGGGGGCGCAGGGCCCCCCTGCCCCAAAGCACCCACCCCTCTATGTTGAGGGCATGCAGCCTAGCTCGCTCGTCCCCACCTCCTTTCCTGACTTGCCAGGCTGCGTGATCGGATAAGGGTCTGGTATGGATTTTGGAGGGACCCCACACCATTTTTTCGGGATGGGGGTTCCCCCTTAAAACCCATACCAGACCGAAGGGCCTGGTATGCCCTTGGAGGGGAACCCATGCATTTTTTTTTTATTTGGTGTGGAGTTCCCCCTCAAGGTCATCAGAGCACAAGTCGCATGCCAACGTCAGATCAGTTAAGATCACGATCCGACTTTAGTGATATTCAATGGGCTGATGTAGGATCTAAGTCGGATCAAAGTAGTGCAGGGAGCATTTTCAAAGTTGGACCAGTTAAGACGGCTCTCATAGGGAAACATTGCTTTTCACACGTCATGCTACATGAGCTGCCAATGTCGGAGCATTTGTCGTACCAGTGTGAACCCGGCCTAAACGAAAATCAACCGATCTGGCGTCGTACGAAAATTATTTTTCGTACATGTCCGATCTAATAATAATCGGATGAACTGTCCTGATCGGCTCTCGAAAGCTCTGTACTAACGATCCGATTATCATACATTTGCTTCGAAAGTGGTATTATATGTAAGATTTTCTGATCGTGTGTACGGGGCTTTATGTTTACACCCTGAAGTGCTGCTCTTTTCTTGGGGGAAAGAACGTGTCTGCAAGCCAAAAAACGTTATCATCGTCGACAGCATTTACCCTCTAGAGAAATTTCTGTGTATAGTGCCCTTTGAGGGTTACTGGAGTCAAGAAACATGCCAGTCTGACTGATCCTGCTATTTTTAACAGGCTCAGGTTATAACAATTTACATCCTGAAAACACAGCCGCTTGGGTTAGCTGAGCGTCCCAATGCCCTGATCCTGTCGCATCACACCGTTTACTTTTTTTGTATGAACTGTATTTAAATGCCACAAAGTTCTATCAGCCACAGCACTGTGTGATGCAGTGGGCTGCATTGCAACAAGTTGCGCTGAAAAAGTGTGAAAAATAAAAATGGCATTCCTAGGTGACTGTTAGATGAACTAGATATTATATTAGGTAAACTTTGACCACAATACCTTGTGGCTGTCTCTTTTAGATCTTATTTTTTTTAGTCATTATTACATTTTTTTTTTCATTTTTATGGATCAGTATTATTAAAGCTGAAGCCCAGCCTTACCATCATGCTACTCTCCTGTACTGAATCTGCTTACTCTGATTTTACTGCACCCTGTGAGCTTCTCACACTGTGCATTAGAAGCTGCAGCAAGAGTCAGATATAGCCTGCAATTTCCTGGCTGAAGGACATCCAGAATCATCTAGCTCTTTCTTCCTCGGCCTTCCTGGCCCTGTGCACAAGAGTAGAGGCTCTGCCTGCTCTCGCTCTGCTCATTAGCTCAGACAAAGCAGTGGGAGCCATCGGCTGCCAATCACAGCCAGTGAGGAAGTATCGGGGGCAGGATTGAGTCCAATGTCTGTGTCAATAGATGCAGACAGTGAGGCTCGGGAGTGAGCATGCATGAGTGCTCTTACAGCAAGTGGCTTGCTATGGAGGCACTTGGTGGGGAGGTGCCAGAAGCACCGGTAGGGAACTCCAGAAGAGGTGGACCAGGGCTGCTCTGTGCATAACTATTGCATAGAGCAGGTAAGTATGGCCTGCTTGTTAATATAAAGAAAACAAATTACATTTAGAATCACATTAAAACTTCAGCATTAAAGAAACCATTTCCTATGCAAATGTGTACAGAAATGTGTTCAAATATGAACGATTCCCTTACATTATTCAACAATACACAATCAGTAAAGAATAGATCCGCTCCAGCCTGCTAACTGAGGTACAGTTCCTCCCCTGTTTGGATCCTTCAATTTGGCCTCTTATACAGGCTGTCAATCGAAGCCCGCATGTCAAAGGCACCTCTGCCCTTCCTATGACAGACACACATCGCCGTTTCTGCTCAGAAGAGCACATATGTTGTTCAAGATAGAGATGAAGGCTTAGCTGTTGACTTTTGACAAAGTCAAAATCTGCATATCAGGGACAGCACAGTTTTGTCCGTTTGCTTCGAAATAAGCAAAACATTTGAAGGAGCTGATGAAGATTATGAAACTAAAAATAGAATTGCACATGCTAATGTCCGATTTTTGAAAATCACATACTGTATATGAGTGGCATTTGTAAATCAATACATTTTTTTAAAGATCTACTTAATAAAATCTAAATGATTTCTTCTTTGAACGTGAGGAAGACTGGATTTTATGAGGAGAGAGACAGAAATGAGACTTTAAGCAGACTGTATAGATCTAGAAAGGAAAGACAAACACAGCTGTATGTCAAGTAGCTATGCTAGTTTATATTTCAGTACCGGTAATACTTCCTTTGCATCATTTTTCTAAATATAGTGGAAAGATCATAGCTGAAAGATTCATGATAAAATTACAACTAAAGTGGTTCTAAAGACTAAAAGGATTGCATGAAGGTACAAAACATTGAATGTGCAGCTCCTCCCTCTGGGGGCACTCAGCAGGGGGGAAGGGGCCTAGAGCTCCGGAGGGGAACCCAAGAAGAGGAGGATCCGGGCTGCTCTGTGCAAAACTGACATTTAAAAAAAAAAAAAAAAAAAAAAAACCAAAACCTTTACAACTACAGTCTACATGAAAAGCTATTAATAAATAAAATACATGAAAAAAAAGAAGAGCACCAAAAAGCAACAGACTGGAGATCAGAAGGCATAAAAAAACATTACTTCTGGGGTCAAAGCAGTGTTGAGACAGGTTCTTACCCCATCCTCTGCCTCTTAAGGAGGAGAGGGAGTATCTATATTTATCGGCATCTGCTCCCACTTCTGCAATTCTCACCTAGGCCCTGCCCTCTCCCACAGCCTCCTGGGACACATCACATGTCCTAGGAGGCTGGAATACTATTCACAGGGCATTGCGCGAGCTCACACCTATGCTGTGGTTCCTCCAGAACAGGGGTCTCCAAGCTCCAAAGGGCCAGTTTACTGTCCCTCAGACTTTAGGAGGGCCAGACTCTGGCCAGTGGGGCTAGAAATTGTCCTGTGTCAGTGGCATGAAAAACAATGCACCATCTTTGATACCAGAGGGAGGAATAGTGCCCCATTTCTGGTGATGGTGGTAGGAATAGTGCCCCATTTTTGTGAAAGGGGGAGCAATAGTGTCTCATATCAGTGAGATGAATAGCACCCCAAGTGCCAGATAAGGGCAAGCAAAGGGCCGCATTTGGCCCCCAAGCCGCAGTTTGGAGATCACTGCTCTAGAAGCCACAACCAGCTCCCATATACAAGATGACAATGCCGGGGAACAGCAGCTGTAAGAACTGTCTGTGAGAAGACGGCTCTAGAGTCCAGGCACTGGTACGTACCGGATTTTTAAAAATCAGTATAATTTAAAAAGAAAAAGCTGAAGTTCCTCGTGAAGCCCTTGTTCACATTGACTGCAGCTTTGAAATCACGTAACTTCATTTGAAATTGCATGATTTCAAAGCCGCATGACAGTGCAACTTTGGGTGTGATTTGGAAGACATCTGTGCAGCTTCATGCACAGTTGTGTATGCAAGTCGCACCCGAAATCGCCAAAAGTAGTGCAGGAACTTTTTCAAGTCGATGTGGCTCAGCAAAGTTGGTGTCGCACTGATCTGAACAGTGCGATTGCCGGCAATAGGGTGCAACTTGTCATGCGATTTGACCTGTCAAATCGCATGACTAGTCATTTCAATGTAAATGAGGGCTTAGGCCTCTTGCACGTGACTGTAAAAATGTACTGATGTTAATACACTGGATCTTGCTGGCAGAAAGGTCCCGAATAAAAAAAAAAAAAAAAAAAAATCACATGCTAAGTTCCATAGGGACCCCACATATACACTCTTATCTGCATGTATTCATGCATATAAATTACTGTATCATTTTCTGTTTTTTTGGGGTTTTTTTACCCATCACTACATTTCGGACCTTTACACTGTCAACAAGTTCATAAAGAAAAAACGCTGCATGGCTACAAATGTGGTTCGCCTTTCACTTGTGTGTAGGGGCCTCAATAAGATGCAGTCCATTCCCAGATCCTCTGCACTCCTACCCACCATATCACAGCATACTCTCCGAAGAAACTGGGACTGAAGCAGCTAAACAATCCACAATTAGAAGAAGATGCTCAAAGTTGACATTTTCCAGCATTATAGCTACAAAGAAATCAGATACTACTGCAATAACGTTTAACACAAAGTACTGTAGTTCTGCTTTTTGCTTAATATGGCTGTGCAAAAGAAGGTGGGAAAAAAAACAAAAAAACAAAAAAACACATTCTGTCACTTGAATAGGGGATACTACCAGCACTCCTGCAAAGGAGACTGCACAAGAAGCCTACAAAAGTACCTGGCTCAGGGTGCCTCCTGGCTCATGCACACTAACAACACTTGAAAATGTCTGCCATTGTTACAGGAGTGTTAGCAAGCACTGCGTTTCATTGTGTGAGCTTTTTCTCAGGCATTTTTCATGTAATTACCCATGAAATTGCCTTTGGCAAACATTTTGTATTTTGTGGGCGTTACTATTGACTATGATAAGAAGTGAAATCGCTTTGAAAATGCAGCATGAAGAAGTTATTTCAATGTCATTCAATGCATAGGTAGGAATCAAACGGTGGAACAGACAGAATCTCAAGCAGCTGTACATGGCAACCAATCAGCTTCTATCTTCAACTGGTTCAGTTAAGCGACATTCACGCTTGCGAATGAGCCCGAGACGACGATCCCAGCGATTAACTGTGGGAGGCAGCCTCATTGAAAGCAATAGGAGACTGCTGGCTCCCACAGCTAATTACAGACCCTCATGCAGCGTTCACCTGTAAATGATCGCCCTGGATGTAGACTGTCTGGAACGAGTTGCTGTGGTAATGTCCAGGATTCCTTTTACTGAACCCCAATGTTTTAAGTATATAACGAGAAATATATTATAATATGAGTAAAAAGCAGAACCTCAGTAAGACCCCTTTCACACTGGGGCGTTTTTCAGGCGCTTTAGCGTTAAAAAAAGCGCCTGTAAGAAGCCTTATCTGCAATCCCAATGTGAAAGCCCAAGTGCTTAAGGGCTCATGTACACGGGCAGAAAAAACGCTGCATTTAGCGATGTATTTTCTGCATGAAAAAAGATTCTGTGTAAAATACACATCTAAAAGTACACGCATTACATAGGTAAAAGCTGCAGCTGTGTCCCACTTTTTTATGACTAAACACAGCTCACATTTTGGTATGAAGGCGCAGTTGTGTGTGTGGACGCATTGATTACTATAGTGGTGCACACAAAACTATCTGCTGTACGCATCCAAACGCAGCACTTTTTTAAGCCCGTGCGAATGAGCTCTAAGGGCTCACTTACATTTCTGCACCAAAAAACATTTTACGCATTTAATGCAGGCTTTTAGTCCCTTTTCTGATGTGTAACAGTGGGGCTAATTTACTAAAGGAAAATAGACTGTGCACTTTGCCCACGCAGTTGCACTTTGCAAGGGAATGTGTTCCAGGGCTTAGTGAATGATTGGAAGCTCTGCTGACTTACATCATCCAATCACGGCAAGCAAAAATGCTGTCTTTTTCCATTTTCCTTTCATGTGATTGGGCATTCTTTGCAAAGTGAAGCTTCACCTCCTTTAGTAAGCTCTAGAGCAACTGCACTTGCAAAGTGCACAGACTATTTGCCTTTAGTAAATCAACCCCAGTGTGTATTGGTATGAAAGTTTTATATGCGATTTCCAGCGATAAAAGAAATGAATAGTTCTACATACAGGCAGTCCCTGAGTTACAAACCTCCGACTTGTGAACGACTCCTACTTACGAACGGGACGTGGTGTGACGTTCTGCGCATGCGCGGCCACTTTGACGGCAGGCAGCTCGAAAAACATCGGAGAATGACGTCTGCGCATGCATGGCTACTTGACAAAACATCGGAAAACGACATCTTTGCCGTTCTGCACATGCGCTTCCGACTTACGAACATTTCCGACTTAAGAACAAAACGGCAGTCCCTAACCCGTTCATAACTCGGGGACTGCCTTTATTTATTCAGCTGCAAAACAAAGCTTTCTGTAGTCTCAGTAGAGAGGTCTCCTCCCAACACCTGTGCTAAGCAGATGAGTCAGCAGACAGGGAAACGGACGGATTTGCTACTTTGATTGACAAGCTCAGAAATGATCTCATTCTCCCTGCAGATTGTTTCATTTTGAAAAATGTCTCTGCTTAATACACTTTTCTAAGAAAACTGAATGGGGTCTTTGGCAGATTGGCTCATAGCGAACAAAGTGCAGTGTGCTACAGATCCTTGCTTCATACCTGTCTCTATTGAGAGAGTTTGCAAACATCATTCCAACCTGTGCAGGCCAGCAGCAGTAAAAAAAGCTGAACTCGCATGATTTCAAAACCGCATTTTAGCGCGAGTTCAGGGGCGATTTGAAAGACATCTGTGCAGGTTCATGTACAGATGTCTATTGAAATCGCCCCCAACATTACCAAGAGTAGTGCAGAAACTACTTTTGGGAATCGGTACGGCGCTGCAAAGTCACACCGATTTGGACAGTTTCATTGCCAGCAATAGGCTCCGATTTGATCAAATCAGCCCGATGTGAACGAGGGCTAAAAGTCTAAGGCCCCTTTCACACGAGGCGGACTCAGTTTCTACGGAGCCCGCCTAGGTCCGCCAGCTCAGCGGGAGATCAGTCCGTTGATCTCCGCTGAGCCGGCGGATGACAGGTCCCTTTCTGCTCACTGAACGGGGAGTGGCTTGTCAGGCACCGCTGCCGCCTATGGAGGGATCGGATGAAAACGGACAGCATGTCCGTTTTCATCAGATCTCACCCGATCCGATAGCGACGGACCTGGACGTAGAGCCATCCGTCTGCTTTTAGCGGATCGGACCGAGTCGGATGTCAGCGGACATGCCTCCGCTGACATCTGACGCTCCATAGACTAACATGGAGCGCCCATTTAGGTCTGCCGTCAAAACTGACAGGCAGACCTAAACGGTCCGATCGTGTGAAAGGGGCCTTAGAGGGACCTCTACTAAAACTGGTGCACACAGAATCTGGTGCAGCTGTGGATAGTAACCAATCAGCTTCTAACTTCAGCTTGTTCAATTAAGCTTTGACAATAAGCCTTTGGTACGATTTGGCATGCGATTTGACAATGTCAAATGAACGGCCGTTGCCGGCAATGGCACTGTCCGGATCGGTGCAGTGCCAACTTTGCAACGCTGCACTGATTCCCAAAAGTAGTTCCTGTACTATTTTTGGTGACTTCGGGGGGCAATTTGTATAGACATCTGTGCATGAACTCACACAGATGTCTGTCAAACCGCCTGGAAGTTGGACTGCATTTCCGGGTTAAAATCGCGCGAGTTCAGCTGAACCCGCACGATTTCTAACCCACAGCAATGTGAAGCCAGGCTAAAACCTGTAAGTGGATTTGTTACTATGCAGAATTGCACCAGTTTTGGTAAATCCCCCCCTAAGACTTATAGTACTGATGTTTTAATCAAAAAAGTGCTTAGCCTTTAAAGTGATACTAAAGCCACTTTTTTATTTTAGAAGAGGAGGTCCAGACTCACCTATTAACTACCTAGCCCACCGTATAGTAAAATGACAGCGGGCAGGATCCCCTCTCGTTCATATGACGGCGCCCCAGTGTCACTGCTCTTGCATGCCCACAGGTGCATGCAGTGCATCGATCGCACCATGTACCTAGGACACAGCGCGACCATGATCTCGATAAAGAGCAGATGATGCGACTCTTTACCCATGAGATCGGCTGTGTCCAATCACAGCCAATCACATGTAAATGAAATGCCGTTTATCGGCTTTCCTCGCCTCACATTGATAGAGTGTGAGGCAAGGAGAGACGATCGGCAGCATCTCCTCGCAGGGGAGACCTGTACAGATGATCAGGGTAATGATCATCAGTGCCCCGATTAGCAGTGCAGCCCCAACAGTGCCCATCAGTGACACCAATCAGTGCTGCCTTTCAGTGCCTGCTCATCAGTGTCGATTATCATTGCCCATAAGTGCAGTCTATCAGTGCCACCTATCAGTGGTCAACAGTGTGGCATATTAGTGCCTCCTCATCAGTGCCCATCAGTGCCGCCTCATCAGTGAAGGAGAAAAAATTACTTTACAAAATTTGGCAGAAACTAAAAAGGTAAAACAAAAAAAAAAAAAAAAACACCACACCTTTCGGTCTTTTTTTCATTTGCAAAAAAAAAAAAAATCCAGCGGTGATTAAATAATTAAATACCACCAAATGAGAGCTCCATTTGTGTGAAAAAAGATTATAAAGTTTTCATTTGGGTACAGCATTGCATGACCGCGCAATTGTCATTCCAAGTGCGACAGCCCTGAAAGCTGAAAATTGGTCTGGGCAGGAAAGGAGTGAAAGTGCCCAGTATTGAAATGGATAAAGTATAACTAAAGGCAAAACTTTTTATTACATTTTTTGATAGAGTGGAGCTGGATTAGCACACCTATTAGGTTATTATTGCTGTCTGTGCCCCAATTAGGGCGATATAAAGTGAAAGTGAAAGTAGAAGAAAATCCAAAATTTTGGGTTGTCCACAGAAAAGTAATAGAGGGAAAATCTTCCAATGGGGACACGAATTCAAGTGATCTGGAGGGCCCCAATGGATTCCCTTATTTTTCAGGGAATTCCTCTCACTTCCTGTTTGGCTACAGGACAGGAAGTGAAGGGGAATCTCCAAAATAGGACACAGATGGCAAAAATCCGGCAGGGGTTATATAACCCTCCCATGCTGTATCCAAAATTTAAAAAAAAAAAAAAAAAAAGTTTTGCCTATAGTTCTGCTCTAAGTATAGTGCTTATTTTTTTTAAATCTCCCTTTCCTCTTTGTCCTTTGGGGATCCCAATGCCGCTGCCCCCTCCTCCCTATTTGTGGGTGTCTCCTTTAGCTAATGTCTATCAACACACACAACGCGTGACATGTCACGCTCCTGTCCCCCCTATTCCTAGCAATATGATTGATGGCCTATGGCTTTGATGCCCCCAGTGTCTCCTGTAAATTTAGAACGTTTGGGAAATGGCGCTGATCGATCACTGAGCCATTAGCAGCATGTGAGACTTAGCACATGTACTGGGATGTCTTTTACTTTAATGCGGTTAGTGCATTAAGGTAAAAAAAATAAAATAAAATAAAATACTTGAAGCCTTTAGTACTACTTTAAAAAAGCTTGCTTAAATATATGTAGCAGAAGGCGAAAGGTTCACTTTAAAAAAAATTCTGACTTCACTTTTGATATTCTAGCTCCCAACATTACCCAGCTCCTATTTCTTCTTCAACATTCTTACTTAACTTGGAATGTACTGTAAGTAACAGATGCTAAGGGGCCTCCAAACTTAAATGCACGATGCCTCAAATAAATGAGATATTAATAACCTTTCTGGATATAAATTAACGAGTTTCATTACCTTCAAAGAATTTAGGATTTCAGGTTTAATTAGAACTAAAGATATTTTTCTTTTTAAAATTGACACAAGTCCTCTGCTTTAGCACCATCCAAATTCAGAACCTTCCAAACAACTACCACTCATGCACCCCCCTTGTAAGAAATACAAATGGCTTTGTTGGGCTGATGTTTACAATGACAATAATAGGAGCAAGAAATGCCGCGTACACACGGTCGGAATTTCGGCCCGCAAAAGACCAATGAGAGCTTTTCATCGGAAAACGCGACTTTGTGTATACTCCATTGGTCTTTTGCTAGCGGAATTCCAGCCAGCAAAAGATTGAGAGCATGCTTTCAATTTTTCTGTCCGGAAAAGTTCCTATCCGAAAATGTGATCGTCTGTGGCAATTCCGACGCGCAAAATCCCTACACATGCTCGGAAACAATTCGACGCATGCTCGGAAGCATTGAACTTCATTTTCTCGGCTCATCGTAGTGTTGTACGTCACAGCGTTCTTGACGGTCGTAATTTCAGCAAACTTTTGCGTGACCGTGTGTATGCAAGGCAAACTTGAGCGGAATCCCGTCGGAAAAGCCGTCATATCTTTTTCCCGACGAGGAAAACGATTGTGTGTACGCAGCATTACAGAGCAAATGCAATAGAAGGGACCAACCCATCCAGCAGCGGTAGACAGACCTATGCCGTATACTTTAGAGGAAAAATAAAATGCTTTCTGGCTCAACATTCTGATTACTGTTTTGGATTAATAGGCCTTACACTGATTTTTTTTTTGGGGGGGGGGGGGGGGGGGGGAATTATACCTTTTGTTTTATAAATAATCATTTAAAATGCGGTACATCCATGACACAGAATTCACAGAGCAATATGCGCTTTCTAAAGAGACAACACTGAAGAAACTCTTTACCTCGAGACTTTCTCTTGCTCTCTGATTGAAACTTTAGTGTTATATCATCTAAAAGTGAAATCAGTGGCTGGGAGGGAAGAAGGATGACACATTGAAATTCACTTATGCTTTGTCCACAAAACAATAGGTTCACTTCAATGCCAGCCCACACAACTACTTAAAGCAGAGTTCCACCCAAAAGGCGAAGCTTCACTCATTTGCATCCAACCCGCCAGCCCCCCTCCGCTGCCACATTTGACAGGTACCCGCTTCCACTTCCGGCTGACTTTGCCGGGGACGAACTCATCCAAAATTTTGGCCCCCCTCCTCCGTGCCATTCGTAACGTGCAGCGTGCTTTACGCATGCGCAATAGGGAACCGTCTTTTTTAGCCTTAGCCTGAAAAACAAGTAAAAAAAAAAAAAAAAAAAAAAAGAAAGAAGAAGAAGAAGAAGGAGGAGGAGCTGAGATCCCTGCCTAGAAAATGAATATGGAAGTACAAAATGTTCTAAAACGAAAATAAAATGTATTTTTTTATTTCTGACCATAATAATTAAAAATACAAAAACAAATATACTTTCAATTCAAGGCTTTTAAAGGAATAAATGGCTGGGTGTCTGCAGTATGCAAGGAAATACCTCCCTCCATACTCATTTCTGGTTAGAGCTTTCAATGATTTAAATCCTTAGCATTCTCATCTGTAAATGTCCCTATGTCCATATTATATAAGCCAGGTTGTATTTTAGGTTTACTCATCCTTAAACAAATAGTTTGTTCAGCCACCCTAAATTCACCTAGGAAATGTTGGGAAAAAAATAGTTGCGAACCTCATCATTCTTTGTGGGAAAAAAAAAAAAACAAAGGAGTAAAGGTGAGTAATCAAAATGGGATATCTCCTGTCTTTAACCCTTTTAGGGAATTAGAATAACCTTTCTCCATGAGAAATACATGTGTCACACAGCTGTGCAAGCCAATTAAAGAGATTGTTGTGTCTGGAGATTTGGGTGTGCCCAATGGCCAAATGCAGCCGTGTAACTTCCAGCCCTTGCTAAGTTATCACAGTTGTCTAATCGTTTGTGAAGTCATTTACACTTTCCTGCCATTGAATTTGGTAAAGAATATTTTCACTGCACTGAGAACATACCACATGTGGATTCCTGAGCAATTCAAGCAGAAATGACATTTAGTGAAAACACACGCCATCTGTAGGTTCAAAGCTATAATCCATTGGACTTATATGCATATGTTAGCTTTTCATGTAAAAGTTGGACTAAGGCTGGCCATACACTATTCAATTTTCCTGTTCAACTTTCCTTTAGATTTACCAAAACCATATAATAGGAGGTCAAACCTAAACACTTTCAATTTGGATGCAATCAGGCAGGCCCTTGTACTACATAGTTGAAGGTAAATCTAAAGAAAATTGAACAGGAAAATTGTATGGTGTATGGCCAGCTTTACTCCATATGGCCACCTCCCTGTTAGGTTAGTCTTTTTATCTAAATGGCTGTTTCAGCTCCAAAATCTAGGCTTGGCAGCTGGGATGGGGTGGAGCAAAGTTCACCTTACACAGGTAAACCTGGTCATAGATAGGTAGAATTTCAAATGAATATTCTTTGGAACGAAAATTCGAATCAGTGGGTCAAATCAATGTTTGTTTTTGATCGCAGTAATGAGAAAATTCAAAGGAGCAAGATGGTTAATTTTTCTCAAACAAGCTCATTTCTAACAGTGTATATGGTTTTCGTTCAGTAAAGTCCACTCATTACAAAACAAAAAAACTTTGAATGTTTTGAGAATTTTTGTATGAAATTTCCTAAGGCCACGAGAAATTCACTTGATTCCCCCATTAACACAGACGGTGTTGACAGCTGAAGCCCTCCCGTAGAGCTATTGTGTTCACCAGGAGAACACAGTGATTATTGCTAGTGGCTACAACAGCTGCTGGCAATCGCATGTAAAATCCGACAGGCTGGTTGTACCAAAGTTGATTGATGAATCAACTTGGGTACATTCAGCCTGCTCAAACATGGTTTGAATCAACAGGAACTGGCTGAGATTCGAACAGTCTATGGCGGCTTTAAGACTTTTCCTAAGAATTTTCATTTAAAATTCTATCCATCTATGGCCAGCTTAAATCAAGATCTTTAGACATGAAGTTCTGAATGAAGGTAATCCCTGTGTATGCGTTAAGTAGTTGAGAATCTTCTCTCAATAAATGGAAGCTGTGTTCACTTTGAATGCCCAGTCATATGCAGATAAAATATTTTGTTTTGGCTGATTGGGCAATTAAAGTGAATCTTCACTTCTTGAATGAAGATTCTCTATTCCTTTAGTAAGGAGTTTCTCGTGTTATGCTTCGTTTGACTAAGTGCCGGTTCACACCAGTGCAACTTAGAAGCCGACATCCCTTCGCAACTTTAACAAAAGTCAATGCGAGTCATGATGAAGTCATAGCAAAGTAATGCAGGAACCTTTTTCTAAGTCAGAGTGACTTGAGTCGCACCAATTAGAACGGTTCCATCGCCGTTAACGGGGCACAACTTGACATGTGACAGTGTGAACCTGGGCTTACACAGGTTTGTAACAGGTTTATTTTGAGACTACAGCAGTTCAACATTAAATATTCACATACATTACTACATTTGACATTTACAATTTGTTGGTAAATCATCTATGCAAAAAAAAAATAAAAAAAAAAAAAAACCTGTCCACTTGTAAAAAAATTTCTTGTTCGATCCATTGAACATATACAGTAAACTCATCGATTCACCCATCCACTCTAAACAGAGCGGATGGATGATCCTTCCACTGTTAACTAGTATATTCTGACAGCTGACCCCTATACTTGAACAGTGGATGCACATTGATGGAAGAAGTGGAGAGGTGGGGCGGTAACGCCACAATCTCCACCTTGTCCAGTGAGCGGACGTCTTGCATTCGTCTAACAAATGTTCTGGGAATGGCAGAAGTGACAAGCAAGTGGCTTCCTGTGGTCAGTATGTAGAATGATAGCTGACACAAGACCCAGGAGACTGCAGTGATCACTGTAGTACTGCAACTACTGCAGTGATTGTCACCTTCCATAACGAGCCCTCAGGTATAAGATATACAAACGACAAGCTAATATAGAAGCATGCATGTCTAGGCGCCTTAAGACACCTCTAGCACTATTTCTGTCTCCTGGGGAACAACATATTATTGACTAAGAAATACGTGGCAGACAAAGGGTTTTCCCCCAACAAAGGTGGACAATCATGGTGCTGTCATCTCTGCCACCCCTAAAAGTCCAATCTTTACTCAATCCTATGAAAATCACATAGATCATAGAAGAAGAGAACTGTTTATAATGGTTATCAAAATGCTAGTTCCTCCTTTTGTGGTCATGTTCACCATTAATGGTTCAGTTTGTGCAAGTTCTAAATACAAAATGGCATAGAAAAAAAATGGCCAAAATCAGTGGGTGATGGAACAATGCCTTCTAGGGAGAAAGTCTCCAGCTCCCATCCATTGAAACGAATGGACTGGGCCTGGCTTTAGATGACATAAATTACAGGCAATATTTTGAGGAGAAAAAAATGGTGGTAATTCATAAACAAGTCTATCTAACAAAGATGTTGCTAGGCCATTTCCACCTGGACAAATATGGTGAAGAGTGTAAAGCATTCTTTTACAGGCAGAGAAAATGATGCAAAAACGACTTTCAAACATCAATCTGAAACATTCATTTCAGTGTCTGCAGGGAGGTAAGAGAGGCACCAACATGTCTATAACAACATTAACAAAAATAATCTTGCTTTTTTTCACTTTTTATAATTCAATCCCCACATTTTCTGTTGTCTAATTGCATAGCAATGTAATCTCAGCCAAAACACACATCATTCCAGAGGTTTACACAGACATCCCAGCCTTTGTTACCCTAGGCTAAAATACAACTGCTTTTGTCTGATATAATACTTGAAACAGAGTGCTGTATGAAATCCGTGTGCAGACAATTTAATCAGTTGTATCTAATAAATTGTAACAATTTGCAAAATGCCAAAATATGCAATAATTAAATGCCAAAATGGCAGCACGCATTCTCTAACATATTTTTATAAAGACATTTGCAGGTTCACCCCTAAGGCTCGATTCACACCTATGCATGTTGCTTTTGAGCGTTTTTTGGAGGGTTTTTTTTCCATGCTTGCCACGTTTTTGAGCCGCGTTTTTGCCGCGATTTGCGTTTTTTTTTTTGGTTTTTTTTTACAGTTTTTTTTTACAGTCAAAAAAAAAAAAAAATGTAAAAAAAAAGGCAAAAACGCATCAAAAACGCACCAAAAACGCATCAAAAACGCTGCAAAAACGGTGCACTTGCGTTTTTGATGCTTGTCCATTGAAATCCATTACATGCAAAACGCTGCATTTTGCATGAAAAAAAGTCCCCGACCCTTTCCAAAAACGCAGAGATACAAAAAAGCATTGATGTGAACATGTTCCATAGGAACCCATGTTAAAAAAATTCCCGTGCATTTCTGCAAAATGCAAAATGCATCAAAAAACGCGCTAGTGTGAATCGAGCCTAATAAGTACCATATTTCAGATAGGGCAATCAGCAATCTTGCTGACCAAAAGCTGTGAGAAAATCAAATAACTAAACAAGCCTTTTTTCAATCGGAGTGCCCAGGCTCCCTGGGGTGCCTTCGACCCCTTTCACACTGGGGCAGATTTCAGTCACTTTAGCGCTAGAAATAACCTCTGCTAAGCGCCTGAAAACTGCCTCCCATTCATTGCAGTGTGTCTTTTCACATTGGTGCGGTGTGTTTGCGGGACGTTACAAAAAGTCCTGCAAGCAGCATCTTTGCGGCAAGTTGGAAGCGCTATATTTAGTGCTCCCGAAACGCCCTGCCCATTGCAATGAATGGGCAGCGCTTTGAAAGCACCGCCTAACGGGAGTTTTTAACCCTTTTTTGGGTAAAAACCACCACGCTAGCGGGCGAAAAGCACAGCAAAAACAGCGTTAAAGTGCTGCTAAACCGCGTGGCGCTTTAGCGCTAACGGCCGGCGCTGCCAGTGTGAAAGGGGTCTTAAGGTTTCTTCTAGGATGCCTTGGCAAAATGCCTCAAAATTGTATGCAAGCCAGCGGGTGGATCAGGCCTGTATGCAAGCCACGGGTTTTTCATTGAGCACCATTACAACCTTTCAGTTGTCAGCGTCCTAACAACCAATGACATCATGAACTTGCACGGTGTTCTTGTTTGTCCCTCTCCTGCCCTTCTCTGTAAGCACAGTGAGGGAGAAGAGACACACTGGAATACTAATCAGTAGCAGTGTGCAAAGGTGTATTTGCTTTGAAAGAATAAATCACCTCTAACGTTCTGTGTCCTACATGTGTGGATGTTGCTGCCTTATGTAAAGCTATTTTCGTTTTTTACATTTTAGAATGGGATGCCTCGAGATTGTGCACAATTTTAAAGTATGTCTTGACTGAAAAAGGGTTGAGAAACACTGAACTAGCTGATGAACCTGAAGTATGAATTCATTTTCCATACTGTATGTAGCTTTGCTTATCTTCACTTTCCATAAATTGCTATAGCTGCTCTACTGAAGATGAACTATGATGACTCTGGCTCAGTTCTTAATTTTAGGTTTATACTTTTTTAAACTGTTTTATATCTGGATTTTTTTTTTACTGTACAGTAAACAGATAATAATAATAAATATAAACTCCCAGTTAGGCAGCAGCAGGTGCTTGCGGGTGTCTGAATACAATAGCCAACAATGAAGATTCCTTCATCGAGTCAGTGGGGGTTATTTATGAAAGACAAATCCACTTTGCACTGCAAGTGCACTTGGAAGTGTAGTCACTGTAAATCTGAGGAGTAGATCTGAAATGAGGGGAAGCTCTGCTGATTTTATCATCCAATCATGTGCAAGCTAAAATGTTATTTTTTAAATTTTCCTTGCATGTCCCCCTCGGATCTACAGCGACTTTACTTCCAAGTGCACTTGCAGTGCAAAGTGGATTTTCCTTTAGTAAATAACCCCCAATGTGTTTTAGGTAGGATTAAAAAAAAAAAAAAAAAAATGCAAAATGTGCACTGCTGTTTCTGGGCCCTACTATAGGTACAAATAACACACATGCATATGTTGTATCCTCATGCTCATCAGGAGTAGAAGATTTTATTGTGGATTGTTTTTTGGTGGTAGGTCCTGGTAATACCATCTACATACTGTTTGTGTCTAAACACTAATAGAAACAGCCACTTTAGCGGTCATCAGAAACCAAAACTCCTGGGAGTGTCAATTCTTGGTCCCCTACTGCTCTCTGAGGCTCCTCCCTCTCCGGTCCCTTTATAGTGGTTGTAACGGCACAAGTTTTTTTCCATGCATGAAGGTAAAAAAACCTTCTGTGTGCAGCAGCCCCCCCCCCCTAATACTTACCTGAGCCCCCTCTAGATCCAGCGATGTCAACGAGAGCCTTGCCTTTCCAAGGACTCGCACTCCTTATTGGCCAGCGACTCCCGCTGCTGTCAATCACAGCCAGTGAGCCAATATGGAGACGGAGGGGGCGAGCCGAACCGCGGCTCTGTGTGTGAACGCACACATAGAGCCGCGGCTCGGCTCAGGTGCCCCCATAGAAAGCTGCTTGCTGTGGGGGCACTCGACAGGAAAGTGGAGCCAGGTAGAGCGCTGGCGTGGGACCCGAGAAGAGGAGGATCCGGGCCACTCTGTGCAAAACTACTGCACAGAGTAGGTAAGTATAATATGTTTGTTATTTTAATGAAAACAAAATTAAAGCTTTACAATCACTTCAAGGCTCCATGAGCACTGCCCAGCTCTTCTAAACACCTTTTCTCCTGGCAGGAGAAAAACCCAGCATTAAAAAACGCACCTAAAGCCGTTCTTTTTTTTTTTTTTGTTAAAAGCGTTTAGCGCGTCAGGAGTTTGGGCGTTCATTTCATTTGGCCAATGAAATTAATGGACGCCCAAATGCTAAAAGCGCCTAGCATTAACGCGCATCTACACGTATGAATGCTGGCTCTGGGTATTTTTTTTTTGCCTCTAAACGCTCCTGCCTTTAAACATCTGTTAATGCCTACATGTGCTAGGACACCTAGGCTAACACTAAGTCCAATGCTAGGCTAGTCAAACGCCCTTAAAAGGGGTGTGTTTGATGCCCAGTGTGCAAGAAGCCTTCTTAGACGTCATACGATGCAGATAAAAGAATGACTTTCTAGTAAAAGGTGACAAGTTATCCTGTCTACTCCCAGGAAGGCTGTAAATGTAGTGACTCATGCATGTCATCAGTCTGTACATGTGTCTGCGAGTGCCTATAGACACACCTGTCACTACTCCTTTACCCTTTAACTATTTATTTATGCTACAGGAGACTATGCAACTATGCTTGTGGCGTTTTGTGACGAAGTATAGATTCTCCACATTCTTTGTACCAAACTGTTGATTTTGTAACAAACTTCATTTTACTGTTCTGCTGTTTCCACGGAATAATATCAGGAAATAATTAAAAACAAAACAAGGGCCATTCATTTTTTTAATGATGATCATATTTTCCACAGTACATACAAAACTTGTTAATTGATATACAAGATGTGCAGCACTAAATAAAATTTTGTAGACTGATGTGTTTGGAGGAAAACAAAGGGCAGTTGGATATTCAGGTGTGATCCTGACCATCTCAGGCATGCCAGTCAGTATTTTATCTAAACACTAGCCATTGCATTGGGCAACTATTCATTTTAAAAGGTAAACTCATTCAGGCAGAATGATAGAATCTCTTATCAGCTCATCCCTCTACCCACTTATACTTGCTTTTCCCATGCGCCCCTGACGCTTGGTTGCTCTGTCAAAATTGCCACAAATACCCAGGATTGCAGGAATAAAATAGAATGTGACCTCCTCATAGGATGCAGTATTTGGGCTTCATGAAGAACCAGCGTCATCAACCCTGGGATAAGCAAATATTGTCTAAATCTAAGAATCCTTTCACACTGGGGCTGCCCGAGCGTTAGCAGTAAAGCGCCGCTCATTTTAGCAGCGCTTTATTGCTGTTTAAGTGGCACTTTTTTGGCCGCTATTGGGGTGCTTTTAACCCCCCTAGCGGCCGAAGAAGCGTCTGTGTTGTAGAGCTTCCAAAACGTTTTTCCAGGCGCTTTGGAAGCGCTGGCCATTCAATTCAATGGGCAGGGCGTTTTAAAATGAATATCCAGCGCTTCCAAAGTGCCCCAAAGATGCTGCTTGCAGGACTTTTCCTAAAGTGCCGCAAGTGCACCTCCCCCGTGTGAAAAGTCACACTGAAATGAATAGGAAGCAGTTTTCAGGCGCCATTTCTAGTGCCAAAATGCCTGAAAACTGCCTCAGTGTGAAAGGGGTCTAAGGTATTTGTACCTGAATCTTGAAGTGTTTTGTGTATTTTCTCCATATCTGTGCAGTAATTAAGACCGGTTATTGCTGCTCTCTCTCCTTGTGCGGGATGACTAGTCCTGTCTCCGCCTCCTCCTGTAGTTTTCTTCAGGCAGTCTGTAGGGGGTCATCCTCTTGGGCCCCTCTCACAGCTCTGCGCAACACAGTGATGATGTCACTGCGACTTTAACATGGTAATACCTGTGTTTGTAAATGCATTTCCTTTGTGACTACTAAAGAATATATTTAAATGAATTTTTTGGTTACCAGAGTCAAGCATTAAGCTCGAACACTATCTGACATGGCAGGATAGTGTATTGATGGTGAGTATTTATGGCAGAGCTAGTTAGAGACTATTGCCCTAAATGACAGAGTCTTAGGGCTTAAAGTGCTATAAAGGCTTAGCTTTTTTGGAAAAAAATAAACATGTTATACTTACCTGTTCTGTGTAATGGTTTTGCACAGAGCAGCCCCGATCCTCCTTTTCTTGGGTGCCCCGCCGGCGCTGCTCCTCCTTGCCAAGTGCCCCCATAGCAAGCAGCTTGCTATGGGGGCACTCGTGCGTTATTTCTCCCTAGCCCTGCTCTGTGTGTCTATAAAACACACAGAACGGGGCTTGACTTGCCCCCGCTTCCTTCTCACTGGCTGTGATTGACAGCAGGGGGAGCCAATTGCTCCCACTGCTGTGTCTCCAATGAGGCAGAGACTCAGAAGAGCTGTCACTCTCATGCTAGATCAGGATCAGGCTCAGGTGAGTATTAGGGGGGCTGCATATTGAAGGTTTTTTACCTTCATGCCTAGAATGAAGGTAGAAAAACTTCAGGCTTTACAACCACGTTAAAAAAAAAATAAAAAAATAAAAAAAAACTTGTCTAACCCCAGAAATAAAAATGTAAGATATTGCAGCTTACCAGTCCTTAGATGTGGTTGCTGCATTAGGTTTAATTTTCCAGGATAAGAACATTTTCAGCCAGTACAGAAATACCTGTTGATCTTGCCATAATTGCAGTGTACATGTAATTTCTTTTAAACTAAAATGAGCATACAAACATCCGTATCTTTCTTGTGTAACCACTTGACCTCTGGAAGATTTACCCTCTTCGTGACCAGGCCATTTTTTACTATATGGCACAGGGTTACTTTAACTGACAATTGTGCAGTCATGCAACGTTGTACATTAAATTTAAATAATTTCCCCACAAATAGAGCTTTCTTTTGGTGGTATTAGATCACCACTGCGTTTTATTTTTTTGTGCTATAAACAAAAAAAAAAATCCAAGAACTGATAAGATACAACATTAAATGTTTTGTATTTTGTAACCACATTAATCACATGTGCGTTGGCAAGGAGGATGGGCTATAATGTCCACACACCACCCATATGCATCCATAGTGGCTGAGTTTCTGGGCTAAAAGCGCACTCACTACATGCTCCCTGCACAATGGTCAAACTGTCAGTGAGCTCCTGGTCTCTAGTTATAATCAGGAGGTAGCAGGATGAACTCCAGATCATGTGACCACTCTGACAGTCAATACAACAGCATTAGATAAGGTTCTCTAACCTGTCCCACTCCCACTGACACCAAGAGAAAAAAGGTGACAGGGGATGGAGCTCCAGCACACAGCCTGTGATTGACAGCCTCACCTCTGTGCCTGTGTGCTGTGTGAAGTGGGTGGGTGGGTGTGTCCTTTCCCTCCAATCAGCTCTCAGAGCTCTCCTCACTGAGTTCTGCACAGTGTAACTTCAGCTCTCTGCCCCTTTTTTTCTATACTCTCAGACAAGCTTTATAAATTCAGCACTTTGAATAGCTGAATAGAGAGGAGAAGACTGCAGATAAACAGGTAGAACTTATCTAGGAGGATTGGTTTCATCTCTGTGTCTCACCTGAGGCCAGTCACTTCACTGAGTATATGGAAGGGTAGTAAAGTCCAGTTTTTTAATGCGACATGTCCCTAGTCTCTGATGGTCTCCTATAGCATGACTTCAGTCTCCAACCACTCCAGTAGAACAAGCTCTGACCATTTCTTCTAGTAGGGCCGGGTTCACATATGTGCGATGACATGCGACTGACTGTGTGGATCTCAATAGAGCCGGTTCACACCTGTCCAGGGCGGCCGCAGTGCGAATTCCAAAAGGGTCCCGTGTGCGTTTTTGGGTCCAGTTTGGGTGCAAATTCAGGCAAAAATTCTGACCTGAATCGCAACTGAACCAGTGAACAGGAACGCACTGGACCTCAGGCTGGGAACCACAACCGCACATATGTGAACCTGGCCTAAGTCTTCAGTTTTTAACAGTTATCTATAGCATTACATGTAATACATTTTATATGTGGCCCTTTGCAGACGTTAGGGGCCATATTTGAGACCCCCCTAACCTGGCAAGTAGACAGCGACTGAGCTAAGTCTTTAAACTATATCTAGCCATGTAAGCACTGTAATGCAACTACAGACTGTCACTAACCCTAATACAACAGGAAAAACGCATGATGGAACCAAATTGCAGCAGTCCTAAATATGATTGCACCCCTATTTCTCACTCCTGCCCCCCCCCCCCCCCATACATAACCCAAGCACACTGCTCTTGTCTGGGCAGGACCTCCCCCGAAACAAACACAAGGGCAGAGCAAGATGCTTAGCGTGAAGGGAAATGATTGTCTGAACATGGCACAGAAGCAAAATCAACACAGTTAGGAACAAAAGCCGCCCCACCCAGGGAGGAGGGTGTGAAGTGAATGTCAGAGACTCAGGCTTTTCAGCCCCCCACCAAGTTACTCCAAACTAAAAAAAAAACTAGAGTGACCTGTGAACATAACATCAGACCTCCACCCATCATTCTATAGTTATCACTGACGCCCATCCAGCTGCCTAGAGTCACACATACTGCCTCACACGTCCGTCTCCGAGCTTCAGGCTGTTCACCCTTTTAATACCAAGACGGAACCTGTTCCCAAAAAGGCAGCGAGCCACTAGAATATCACCAGAGCAGCCTTAGCTAACCCTGGGCTCTCCAGCCATCACCCCACTACAAGTCACAGCAGGCCCTGACAATAGGCCTCCAAACGTTGCAGTGGGACCTAAATTAAACAAACATTCACATTGGGAATGATTTACTAAAGGTAAACAGGCTGTTCTTTTGCAAGGGAAGTTGCACTTTGCAAGAGAATTTTCCCCAGAGCTTAGTAAAGGCGGTGAAGTTTCACTTTTTAGAAAATACCCAATCACACACAAGGAGAATACAAAAAAATATATATGATTTTTTTTTCATATGATTGAATGATGGAAGTTACCTCACTCATGACTAAAGCTGGCCATAGATGGAGAGATTTTCTTTCCTGCAATGGGTTGCAAGAAAGAAAATTGCTCGATTCCCCCATCAAGTCAGTGTTGGTGGAAAAAATCCTTACTGCGGAGCTATGGTGTTCTCCCAGCGGAATGATGTCGCATAACAAATCGCACAAGTGTGGATGGAGCCTAAATCAACCACCTGGTCTTCATCTACTGTGACTGTGGTAATGGGGGAACCCCTCATACTAAGCTATTGTGTTCTCCTAGCCGGGGGCGCTGGCAATAATCGCATGCAAAATCCGACATGCTGGTTGTACCCAAGTCGATCAGCCTGCCCATACATGGGTCGAATCTCAGCTGGTCCCTGCTGACTGAGGCCGAGATTCGAACCATCTATGACCAGCTTAAGCTCTGGCGAAAATTCCCTTGCAATGTGAATAGCCCTTTTGCCTTTACTAAGGCTACATTCACATTAGCACGTCTCCTAAGTCATGCGATTTTTAGGGTGACTTGACCTTTTGATCAAACTTTACATTCCATGGGTCAAAGTTGCATCAAAAGTCGCACTAAAGTATTGCAGGCACCTTTTCTAAGTCACTGCAACTTTAAGATGCACCGATTCGAATGGGTGCCATTGAAAAGAATGGGGTGCGATTTGTCATGTGACGTTGCTGTCCAAAGTCGCATAACAAATCACAAAAGTGTGAATGAAGCCTCAGTCTGGGTTCACATATATGAGAGTTGGATGCGTTTTACACTGCAACAAATTCATAGAACATAGGAGTGTGATCGGCTTTCAATAGAGCCGGTTCACACATGTCTGGGGTGGCTGCGGTGCGCATTTGAAAAGGGTCCTGTGCGTTTTTTGGGTCCAGTTCAGGTATGAATTCAGCGGGAAAAGTTGCACCCAAATCGCACCAGAACCAGTGAACACAAATGCACAGGACACTGGACTGCAAACCGAGCCTAAATCAACCACATTGTCTTCATCTACTGTTCATTTAGTTACATCCAAGAAAACAGAAACTTTTATACCATCATTGCGAGACCGGAGACTAGCCCTATACATCATCACGTTTGGAACTACAAGTCCCAGCGTGCCGATCTTTGGGCTGGGTCGCCATCTTGGACCCTACAGTGTATTGCTGAAGCACAAATCTACATTACTTGCAGCATTAGCTGTTCCATATCAAAAAGTAAGTTGCCTACAGTTTTTCTTTCCTGTAAAACAGACAGACCCCCCCCCCCCCCCTCCTTGTGTGTCATGGAAATAGGAATCTCTGCTTCAAGGAATTCCTGTCATGAAACAGGATACACACATTCTATTTTTCTTGCAGCATTCCTATTAGTGGAACTTTTACAACGTTTAACCCGGTGCTTGCTGAAGTGTCCCAGGATGCAGAGCACCGATCGATCAGACGTGATTAACGACAGAAAACTTTACAGCCAGGGGGCCATCTCTATTTGTAAGTCCTGGTTCACAATGATGCGATTTGGCATGCAATTTGACATGTCAAATCGCATGCCAAAAATCAGCGCCAATTGAAGCGTCTGAATCGGTGCAGCTACTTTTGGTGATTTCAGGATGCGATTTCCATTGACATCTGTGCAAAAACCCGCACAGATGTCTCTGAAATCGCCCCCGAAGTCGGGACTGACATGCGGGATGAAATCGTGCGAGTTCAGCTGATTTCATTCCCGCAGTCAGTGTGAACCAGGGCTTAAAGTTGTCTGTCCCCAGGAGACCTTCAAGGTCATTCTCAGGTGCGGCTTAAGCAGGCCATACGCAGCTTGAATTTCGGGTCACGGCGAAATCACCCGCTTTGAATTAAAAATCAAAACATCCGCACTATAGAGTTCATTTACTAAAACTGAAGCGTAAAAAATCTGGTGCAGCTGTGCATAGAAACCAATCAGCTTCCAGGTTTTATTGAAAACACTTATGCCCCGTACACACGGTCGGATTCTCCGATGGAAAATGTTCGATGGGAGCTTGTTGTCGGAAATTCCAACCGTGTGTATGCTCCATTGGACATTTTCGTCACACAAAATTTGAGATTTGGATCTCAAAATTTTCCGACAACAAAATCCGTTGTCATAAATTCCAATCGTGTGTACACAATTCCGACGCACAAAGTTCCACGCATGCTCGGAATCAAGCAGAAGAGCCGCACTGACTATTGAACTTCATTTTTCTCGGCTCGTCGTACGTGTTGTACGTCGCCGCGTTCTTGGCGATTGGAATTTCCGACAAGATTTGTGTGACCGTGTGTATGCAAGACAAGTTTGAGCCAACATCCTTCGGAAAAAAGCCATGGATTTTGTTGTCTGAATGTCCGATTGTGTGTACAGGGCATTACTCTGGCCATACATTATACAATTTTCTTGTTCAATTTCCTTTAGATTTACCTTCATCTATGTAGTACATGGACCTGTCAGATTGCATACAGATTGAAAGTGTTTTGGTTTCACCTCATATTATATGGTTTTGGTAAATCAAAAGGAAAATTGTATAATGTACGGCCAGCCTTAACCGCGCCGTCGGAAACCCGTTCCTGCTGTGACTGGACACAGCAGGAGCCAATTAGCGGGTTCGGCGAACTCAGTCCACAGGGACTAGCTGATCGTTTCCGGAAATCAGCAGAACGGCGGTCTGCCTGTGTAAACAAGGCAGATTGCCATTCTTTGAGAAGGGGAGACAGAGACCTTGTGTTTCTGGTAATGGCCTGTACACACAATACAAAAATTGGACGATAGAGCGTCCGTTTTTGTTTTTTTTCATGCTAGTCGTATATCGAACATGAAGAGCTTACTAGAGTAACGAAAATACTTGTACGACAGAATAAAAAAAAAAAAAATTATCGGAAGTGACGTAATGTGTTGTGGTGCATTTCTATTATATTTTCGGACAATAACTGGACTGATTAAACGAAAATCGTACGATCTGGTATCATACAAAAAAAAAGGTTTGTGCTTGTCCGATCGGATAAACTGTCATGATCGGTTCTCGAAAGCTCTGTACTAACGATCCGATTATCCTACGATCGATTCGAAAGCGGTATTTTTCGGATGATTTTTGAATCGTGTGTACGGGCCATAAGCAGGAACACCGATCTCTGTCTTTCCACAGTAAATGAAACACACACACACACCTAGAAATCATTCCCAGGGAGCACAGTTAACCCTTTGATCACCCCTGTTAACCGCTTTCCTGCCAGTGTCATTAGTACAGTGACAGTGCATTTTTTTTTTAAGCACTGATCACTGTATTAGCATCACTAGTCCCCAAGAAGTGTCACTTAGGGGTAAGGATGAGTTCCGGCGTGTTCGCAGCCGCACGTGCAGAGCCCGCCAGGAAGTCGGCGCTGCGCTAATCACAGGCAGTGAGACATTTTCCCGATCCACGGCTGCATGTGCCTGTGATTAGCGCAGTGCCGACTTCCTGGTGGGCTCTGCATGTGCGGCTGCGAACACGCCTGAGTTCATCCTTACTTAGGGGTTGATTTACTAAAACTGGAGAGTGCAAAATCTGGAGCAGCTCTGCAAAGAAACCAATCAGCTTCCGGGTTTTTCGGTCACAGCTTAATTAAACAAGTTATGCCGACCATACACGGTTCGAATTTCGTAAGAATTTTCTTTCGAAAATCGTATGAAAGAATTTTCGTATGAATTTCGCATCATTAGTGGGCTGCAACAACGGCCGATTTTCGTGCGGCAATCGAATTTGAGGAATCGGACATGTTGGAAATTTTCCGAAAAACGAACGATTTTCTAATCAATGATGGGAGAATCGTGCGAGAAATGTAATAAGAAAAGAAAATTTACGGAGAGAAAAGAAGATTCCCAGCCAAGAAAATTCTTTTCTGTAGCAACATGAGGTGAAATTGAAGGCTTGGTTGGCCGAATTTCGAAAATCAATGGTGGCATCATCGGATCACAAAAAAACGAACATTCTGATTTTGTAAAGAAAATTCGTTCGAAATTCTACCGTGTATGGCCTGCTTTAGAAGCTGATTGGCTACCATGCACAGCTGCACCAGATTTTGCACTCTCTAGTTTTAGTAAATCAACTCCTAGGTGCCGGTTCACACAGGGGCGACTTGTCAGGCGACCTAGCCGCCTGACAAGTCGCCTCCCGTTCTGTACTATGGAACCGTTCTAATAGGAGCGACGCAACTCGCTCCGACTTAGAAAAAGGTTCCTGTACTACTTTGGGGGCGACTTGCATAGACTTCTATACAGAAGTCGTTTTGCAAGTCGCCTTGGAAGTCGTGTGCAGGTCGCCTCGGTGAGGCGACCTGCAAGTCGTGCCGCCCCTGTGTGAACCGGGGTTTAGTGTCAGATTTGCCCGCCACAATGTCACAGTCTTGCTAAAAATTGCTGATCGCCACCATTACTAATAAAAAGAAAAAAAAAAAAAAAAATCCATAAATCTATTCCATAGTTTGTAGGCGCTATAAAACTTTTGTGCAAACCAATCAATATACATTTATTGTAATTTTTTTTTTTTTTTAAACAGAAGAATACATATTGGCCTAAACTGAGGAATAAATTGGATTTTTTTTAATATTATTTTTTATTGGGTATGTTTTATCAAAATTGTCAGCAAAAAAAAATAAAAACCGCAGAGGTGATCAAATACCACCAAAAGAAAGCTCTATTTGTGGGGGGGGGGGGGGGGGTTTGGGGACCGCGCAATTGTCAGTTAAATTAACGCCGTGCCGGATCGCAAAAAAAAAATGGAGGGGGGTTGGTAAACTTTCAGGAGCTGAAGTGGTTAATTTTAGAAGCCGATTGGCTACCAGGCACAGCTGCACCAGATTTTGCACTCTCCACTTTGAGTAAATGACCCCCAGCCAGCGCAGCCAATCAGATGCAGTCACCGTCGGTGTATTCTGACAGCTAGCGACGGGACGATTCGTCCGACCACGCCGTGGATGGAGGAATCGATGGACTTTGAGCTTTTTCAGTTGGGAAGAGAGTCGCACAGCAACAGACATGGAATAACTGAGCGGTTGCCAAGAGTAGGATAAGAGGCACTCACCCGGGAGATGGAGAGCGGCATGTTAAAGTCCTTTCCCCCCTGAAGTCTGAAGCCCCATGGGGCCGGACCATCCAGAGTCACTTTGTATTCCTCCATGTCACCAATCTGCATACAAGAAAGAAAAGACAGTCAAGACACTTCCATGGGGTGACCTGAGCACTAAACATTTGCAGCAATGCTAAAGTTTAGGATAAAGTCCCCCCTCCCTCCCATAGAAAGGTACAAGGTGACCCACTAGCAGCGCCTAGGACAGCTCCATACACCTCACACTGGAGTCTCACCCAAAGGCTGCAGGCGGAAGAAGGACAAGCTCTGAGTCCTGCCAGCTCTCCCCGGCTCCCAGTCTATATAAGGAGTGTAAGATGACACCCGGGCCGGGGCCGGGGGATCCAGGGAAATGAATCATGCTTTGCTTTGGGAGGGACCAGGGCTGGAGCGCACACATTCCCAGCTCCTAACAAGGGGGAGTTTATAGAGAAGTACATTCCTCACACACACACACACACACACACACGGACACTGCCTGCCATGGCACTGACTGAGGGAGGCCGGCCTCCCAACAAATGCCAGTCCGTTCAATAAAAGTTTACTTTCCCTCGTGATTTTACACAGAATGGCGAATAAGCAGCACATGTACTATGCACCAAGGATGCCAATGAGCTGACCAATACTAACTAGGAGTCAATGTTTGTATCAGTTTGAGGAAACCAAGGAAGATACATCCTTTTTTATTGGTGCATTTACCAAATAATATCATTACATACACAGCGGCTTAGTGGTTAGGCCTTCTGCCTTGTAGCACTGGGGTCCTTGATCTGAATTCCAGTCAGGACCAGTGGCGGTTGGTGCTCAAAATTTTTTTTTTTTTTGGGGTGGGCGCAAAAATTTTTGGAAAAAAAAAATCTATTGCAGCCAGTTGTATAGCTGAACTCGCATTGGATTCGCAGAAAAAAAGGTGCAGGAACTTTTTTTTCCCCCTGCTCTGGAATCGGATCGCGCTGATGTTCTCACCCATGCGATCTGATTCCTGCCTGAATCCACAGTTCGCACTGCGATCTGTGAACCGATCTTGGGGTGTCATTAACATCGTATTGACACCCGCAGCGGTTCGCAGAGGGCAGTGTGAACTGGCTGTGGGAGAGATGCGATGTGGGAACCGGCGCTGTAATCGCTCTGGTTCCCGCATCGCATATCTGTGAACCCAGGATTAAAGAGGAAGTAAACTTTCTTTACTACCTTTTACCTATAGGTAAGCCAATAATAAGGCTTACCTATAGGTAGTGTAAATATCCCCTAAACGTACGCCGTTTAGGAAATATTTATATTACATGCAGCCAGTGATATCACTGGCGCATTGCGCTCTGAAGGAAAGGCCACCCGTGTCGTTCCTTCCAAGCCCTGTGCCACCATGACCGGCGACTCCCATCATCCTGGCTCCTTCCGAGTCCTGTGCCATGACCGGTGGCTCCCGTCATTGCGGCTTCGGCCAGTCACAGAGCTGGAGCCTGCAAACTCGGAAGCAAGACAGATGAAGATGGAAGCGGCTGCAGCGCTGGCATCGCGGCACTGGTACAGCTTCGTTTTAAGGTAAGTTTCACATAATGTGCAGTTTTGGAGTCACGTGTCCTTTTAAAAACCGCACCGCAAACATCTCAAAAGTGCCGCAAAAGCGCTCAGTGTTTTACTGTCAGTTTTTGAAACTTTTTTTCAATTGTAATGCAAAAAAAAACACAATACATAACCCAATTGTATTGTGAAATATAAAAGATGATGTGACGCCGAGTAAGTAAATGCCAAACATGTCACGCTTTAAAATTGCGCAAGCCCGCACAGCGGCGACAAACGACTTAAATTTTACTATCCTCAGGTGATGCTTTAAAAGCCTTTACAGGTTACCGCTTTAGATTTACACAGGAGGTCTGGTTCTAGAATGACGGCCCATGATCTGACGTTTGCAGTGACACCTCACATGTCTGGGGCGATCGCTGTTTGCGTGCATGCAGGACTGACACGCGCATTCATTTTTGTATACAAGCACGGGAGGATGAGGGCACTTTACATTTTTTTTTTGTTTTTTTAATTTTTTTTTTTCCACTTTTTTTTGCTGCCAAGCAATAGGCAGTGACAGATCCTCTTTATGGAGAGATGTCGGCTCCTTAAAAGATCCAAAGATCTGTGCTTTTGAATGTTTTCGATTTTTAAAAATGGCGCCGATGATTTCCGAGTAAACCAGAAGTCATGTCATGTCATCGCTTCCGGTTTACTGTTACGAACAGCCAATCAAAGCTGATCGTGGCTTTGCTTGGCTGTCCAGCCAGCTGTTGGACACGTCAGCTGGTCGCTCGTTTCTCCAGGTGGGACAACGGGACAGCCCCGAGAGAGCCGCGGAGGACAGCAGGAGGGGGGGGGTCCCCTCTCGCTGCTTGCAATAGCAAAAGGGCAGCTAGTAGGCAGCTCCCATTGCTATTACAAGACAGCCAAAAACGATGCCTGGGTGATGCCTGCAGCTGCATCATCCTAGTATAGGCGCCGCCCCCCTAAAAAATGCCGCCCAAAAATGCTGCCCAGCAAACGCCATGTTTGCCTTGCTGTAGATACACCCCTGGTTCTTCCTGTGCTTTCATGGGTTTCTTCCCAAACTCCAAAGACAAGCTAATAGGTTAAAGTGATATTAAAGGCAGCTTTTTTTTTTTTATTAAAAACCTCGTTCAGACCAGGCCTTTTCTGACACTTTTTGTTTACATGTAACAATCAGTATTTTTTGCTAGAAAATTTCTTCAAACCCCCAAACATTATATATATTTTTAAAAGCAGAGGCCCTAGACTAGAGCATACCTCCCAACTTTTTGAGATGGGAATGAGGGACACCTATCAGCAAAAGTATGTAGGCATAGGACACACCCCTTGCCACGCCCCTTAAAAGGGAATTGTACAAAAATCAAGATTGGTTGAACCCACAAGTGCTTTATTTACCACTACTATTCTTTATATTGGCTTTTGGAATTTACAAATGCAGCAATTTAGAAATCAGATGAAACGTTTAGCACTGGAAAACCCTTTTTGATAGATAAAAAGTGCATTTTATATACATCTATATAGATCAGACCAAATGAGGGACAACTGAGGAGGAATGAGGGACAGAGGGACATTGCTCCAAATCGGGGACAGTCCCTCAAAATCAGGGACAGTTGGGAGCTATGCCTAGAGCAGTGGTTCTCAACCCTGTCCTCAAGTACCCCCAACAGGCCATGTTTTGGGAATTTCTCTTAGATAAAATAGCTGTCCAAAATACCAAGCCATTGACTCTGACTCTGATTTAAAGCACCTGTGCAAGATAAATAAAACCTGCAAACATGGCCTGTTGGGGGTACTTGAGGACAGGGCTGAGAACCACTGCCCTAGAGAATAAATTGGTGGGTTTAGCAATTTTTTTTCTGTCACACGGTATTTGCGCAGCGTTTTTTTAAACGCAATTTTTGGTAATAAATACACTTTTTAAAATTTGAATGCAAAAAAACAATACATAACCCAATTTTTTTATAAAATATACAAGATGATGTCACGCCGAGTAGATACTAAACATGTCACGTTTTAAAATTGCGCACGCCTGTACAGCGGCGACGAACGACGTAAATTTTACTATCCATAGGCGACGCTTTAAAAGCCTACAGGTTGCCACTTTGTATCTACAGAGGAGGTCTTGTGCTAGAATTACTGCCCATAATCTGATGTTTGTGGCGATACCTCACATGTGCGGGACAACCGCTGTTTGCGTGTGTGCAGGACCAACACACGCGTTCGCCTTTGCACACTAACACAGGGGTACTTTAAATGTTTTTTTTTAAATTATTATTTATTTATTTTTTATTTTTACACTCTTGCTTTAAAAAAAAAAATGATCACTTTTATTGCTGTCACAAGGAATGTAAATTTGAGGTCAATAAGACACCCAATCCCTCCTGTACACTTAAAATCATTCAAATGCCAAGATCGGCATTTTTGAATACCGTATTTATCGGCATATAACACGCACTTTTTTCCCCTGAAAATCAGGGGAAAATCGTGGGTGCGTGTTATAGGCCGATCCCTGCCGATTTTGTGTCATCCGAGCGATCGCGGCAATTGCCGCGGTCGCCGCCGACATACACAGCCGTGGGTAGATTCAAATATGGCGCCGAGACTGCAGGGATACTTCGGAGCCGAGATACACATACCCGAGTGTTCTCGGCTTTTTTCGGCGCCGCCGTCACGCCCAGTCCCGCCCTTGGACCTGTGTTATGTCCATCATAGGGTGTGACTGTTAGCGGCGCCGAAAAAAGCTGAGAACACTCGGGTATGTGTATCTTGGCTCCGACGAAGCCCTGCAGTCTCGGCGCCATATTTGAATCTACCCATGGCTGGACTGGGGCAAAGCTGCACGGGCAAACCAGCACTAACAAAGCTGCACTGGGGCAAAGCTGCACTGACAAGGCTGCACTGACAAGGCTGCACTGACAAGACTGCACTGGGGCAAGGCTGCACTGACACTGAAAAGGCTGCAGATGGACAGATAAGGCTGCATTGATGGGCATTTTAATGTAAGTTTTTTTTCCTTAAACTTCCCTCCTAAAAGTTTTTTTTTCCTTAAAATTCCCTCCTAAACTTGGGGTGCGTGTTATATGACGGCGCGTGTTATACGCCGATAAATACGGTACTTTCAATTTTCAAAAAATGGCGCTGTTGACAGCCAGGTAAACCAGAAGTGATGTCATGTCATCACTTCCAGGTTACAATAGCAGAGACCTGATCAAAGCTGATTCCGGCTTTGTATGGGTCTCCGGCCAGCCTGCAAACATGCCGGCTGGTAGCTCGAGTGGGACGGGAGAGCCCAAGAAAGCCACGGAAGGCGGTGGGAGGGGGGGCGTCCTCTCCCGCTGCTTGTGTTAGCAATCAAGTGGCTAGTTAGCCACTCTGATTGCTATTACAAGAGATCCGCTGCCGGCTCTAAAAAACGGTATCGAGGTGATGCCTGCAGCTGCAAGTATCATCCCAAGAAAACTGGCAAGTGGTTTAATTATAACTGCATAAGGAAACAAAGGAAGATACATAGTGTAAATATTGCTGCATTTACTAAATAATTTTATTTCATACACTGTAGTCATGTAGCACTGGGGTCTTTGGTCTGATTTCCAGCCAGGACACTACCTGCATGAAATTTGCAAGTTCTCCCCCCCCCCCCCCCCCCCACACACACACACACTCCAAAGACAAGCTGATAGGTTAAAGTGCTATTAAATGCAGCTTTTTTATTTATTTTTGTATTATAATGAAAAAGATGTTGTTATACTTACCCGCTCTGTGCAATGATATTACAGAGAGCAGTCTCATACCTCCTCTTCTGGAGTCCCCTGCCAATGCTGTTCAATTCGTCCTGCTACAGGTGCCTCTTTAGTAGGGATGAGCCGAACACCCCCCGGTTCGGTTCGCACCAGAACCCGCGAACGGACCGCAAGTTCGCACGAACGTTAGAACCCCATTGACGTCTATGGGACTCGAACGTTCGAAATCAAAAGTGCTCATTTTAAAGGCTAATTTGCATGGTATTGTCCTAAAAAGGGTTTGGGGACCCGGGTCCTACCCCAGGGGACATGTATCAATGCAAAAAAAAACTTTTAAAAACGGCCGTTTTTTCGGGAGCAGTGATTTTAATGATGCTTAAAGTAAAAAAAAAAAAGTGAAATATTCCTTTAAATATCGTACCTGGGGGGTGTCTATAGTATGCCTGTAAAGTGACGCGTGTTTCCCATGTTTAGAACAGTCCCTGCACCAAATGTCATTTTTAAAGGAAAAAATCTCATTTAAAACTGCTTGCGGGTTTAATGTCATGTCGGGTCCTGGCAATATGGATGAAAATCAGTGAGACAAACGGCATGGGTACCCCCCAGTCCATTACCAGGCCCTTTGGGTCTTGTATGGATATTAAGGGGAACCCCGCACCCAAATTAAAATAAGGAAAGGTCCCTATATACTCTGAACAGCAGTATACAGGCGGTGCAAACAAGACAGGGACTGTAGGTTTGTTGTTAAGTAGAATCTCTTTGTAATTTTGAACATTTTTAATGTGTTTAGCTCCAGCCAAAAAATCTTTTCTAAGCTTTTTGGAAAACATAGGGAAGGGTTATCACCCCTGTGACATTTGTTTTGCGTCTTTCCTCCTCTTCAGAAGATTTCACCTCACTTTTTTGTCCCAATGAAAAATGTTTTTTGAAAATTTGGGTTTTTTTGTGGAACAAGGATTGGAAAGCATCAGTGGAAAGGAGAAATTGTTTTCCCATATTAACTCTTACATGAGAGAATTTCCCTTCCTATGGGTAGATTTCATCTCACTTCCTGTTGTCTCCTTCTGTTTGCAAGTAGGAGTCGTTTGTAAGTTAGATGTTTGAAAGTAGGGTCCTGCCCTATATACTCAGCAGAAATTTGGGCCTTAGGTGTTGCTGTGGCCAAAACACTGTAAGCCCTCACAGGGCCCTGCTGTGAAATATTAGATCAAGAATTGTAATTACATGCCCCTGTTGAACAGGAGCTGAAAAATTAGGCCTTAGGCACTGGTGCTGGTGCCACAACACTGCAACCCCTCACAGACACTCTAGTTGGAACGCAGGAACGAGCCCTGCTGCAAAGTATTGCATCAAAAATTGTAATTACACGCCCCTGTTAGACAGGGGCAGAAAAATTGGGCCTTAGGCACTGGTGCTGGTGCCACAACACTGCAACCCCTCACAGACACTCTAGTTGGAACGCAGGAACGAGCACTGCTGCAAAGTATTGCATCAAAAATTGTAATTACACGCCCCTGTTAGACAGGGGCAGAAAAATTGGGCCTTAGGCACTGGTGCTGGTGCCACAACACTGCAACCCCTCACAGACACTCTAGTTGGAATGCAGGAACGAGCCCTGCTGCAAAGTATTGCATCAAAAATTGTAATTTCACGCCCCTGTTAGACAGGGGCAGAAAAATTGGGCCTTAGGCACTGGTGCTGGTGCCACAACACTGCAACCCCTCACAGACACTCTAGTTGGAACGCAGGAACGAGCCCTGCTGCAAAGTATTGCATCAAAAATTGTAATTTCACGCCCCTGTTAGACAGGGGCAGAAAAATTGGGCCTTAGGCACTGGTGCTGGTGCCACAACACTGCAACCCCTCACAGACACTCTAGTTGGAACGAGCCCTGCTGCAAAGTATTGCATCAAAAATTGTAATTTCACGCCCCTGTTAGACAGGGGCAGAAAAATTGGGCCTTAGGCACTGGTGGTGGCGCCCAGAACCAAAAATGTTCTTACAAGCTATCAGCGTGATGATTGAGGAGGAAGAGGATAATTACTCAGGGATAATCACTCAGCATCAGCATAGGCAGTCTTTGAAGGGATCTGAAAAAAATTATTCAGTTACATCAGCATCAGGTGCTTGGTAGCTGGTGGTGATCCAAGACTGATTCATTTTTATGAAGGTCAGCCGATCGACCGAGTCAGTGGACAGACGCACCCTGTGATCGGTTACCACGCCTCCAGCAGCACTGAATGTACGTTCCGAAAGAACGCTGGATGCAGGACAGGCCAGTAGCTCAATTGCATACTGTGCAAGCTCTGGCCAGTGATCCATCCTCAAGACCCAGTAACCCAGAGGATTTTCGGTGGGAAAGGTGTCCAAGTCTGATCTTGCCCCTAGGTATTCCTGCACCATGTAAAACAGACGCTGGCGATGGTTGCTGGAACCGATCATACCTTGGGGCTGCGGACCAAAAAATTGTCTGAACGCATCGGTCAGACGGCCACCTTCTCCACCGCTCCTTCTTTGACTGACCGAAGCCTCAGCAACACGTTGTCCAGAAACAGGAGTTTGTAACCTCCCAGTCTCTGGGAACGCGTTGCACAGACCTTTCTGCAAGGCCTCCCGAAGATGTTTCATCCTCTGCTCCCTCTGCGATGGCAAGATAAGGTCCGCAACCTTACCCTTGTAACGTGGATCAAGGAGGGTTGCCAGCCAGTATTGGTCCTTCTCCTTGATACCACGAATACGAGGATCCTTACGCAGGCTTTGCAGGATCAGGGAGGCCATGCAGCGTAGGTTTGCTGAGGCATTCGGTCCGGAGTCCTCTGGGTCACTAAGGACAACAACGTCCGCAGCCACCTCCTCCCAGCCACGTACAAGTCCATGTGTTCCTTGGGACTGATCCCTTAAAGACTGCTGATGCTGAGTGCCAGGCTCCACCTCCATACTGACACAATCTTCCTCCTCCTCCTCCTCCTCCTCCTCGTCCTCTTCCTGTGTGATCGGCGGGCACGCAGGAACACTGTCTGGATAAAGGGGGCCTTGAGAGCTAAGGAAGTCCTCCTCTTCCTGCCTCTGTTCTGCCTCAAGTGCCCTGTCCATTATTCCACGCAGCGTGTGCTCCAACAGGTGGACAAGGGGGACAGTGTCACTGATGCATGCACTGTCAGTGCTCACCATCCTCGTGGCCTCCTCGAATGGTGACAGGACAGTGCATGCATCCCTGATCATGGCCCACTGGCGTGGGGAAAAAAAACCAAGGTCCCCTGACCCTGTCCTGGTGCCATAGTCGCACAGGTACTCATTGATGGCCCTCTGCTGCGTGTGCAGCCGCTGCAGCATGGCCAACGTCGAGTTCCACCTGGTGGGCATGTCACAGATTAGGCGGTTCTTGGGCAGGTTAAACTCCTTTTGGAGGTCCGTCAGCCGAGCACTGGCATTATATGACCGGCGGAAATGCACACAGACTTTCCTGGCCTGCCTCAGGACATCCTGTAAGCCCGGGTACCTGCCCAAGAACCGCTGCACCACCAAGTTAAGGACGTGAGCCAAACAGGGCACATGGGTCAGTTGTCCCTGTCGGAGGGCAGAGAGGAGGTTGGTGCCATTGTCGCAAACCACCATTCCTGCCTTAAGTTGGCGTGGCGTCAACCACCTCTGAACCTGCCCCTGCAGAGCTGACAGAACCTCTGCCCCAGTGTGGCTCCTGTCCCCCAAGCACACCAGCTCAAGCACCGCATGGCATCTTTTGGCCTGCGTACTTGCGTAGCCCCTTGAACGCCTACGGAGCACCGCTGGTTCCGAGGAAGAGGCCATGGAGGAAGAAGAAGAGGAGGGGGTGGAGGAGAGAGGTGTGTCACAATCAGCATTTTGGAGGCGTGGTGGCAGAACAACCTCCAACACTACTGCACCTTGTCCTGCATCCTTCCCAGCTGCCAGCAGAGTCACCCAATGCGCCGTGAAACTTAAGTAACGTCCCTGTCCATGCCTGCTGGACCATGAGTCAGCGGTAATATGCACCTTACCGCTGACCGCCCTGTCCAGCGAGGCATGGACATTGCCTTCCACATGCCGGTAGAGAGCCGGAATCGCCTTCCGTGAGAAAAAGTGGCGTTTGGGTACCTGCCACTGAGGAACCGCACATTCCACAAACTCACGGAAGGGGGCAGAGTCTACCAACTGAAAAGGCAGCAGTTGAAGTGCTAGCAATTTTGCCAAGCTAGCATTCAACCGCTGGGCATGTGGATGGCTGGGAGCAAACTTCTTTCGGCGGTGCAGCAGCTGGGGCAGGGAAATTTGCCTGGTACAATCTGACGTCGGTGTACCAAAAGCAGATTGCCCACAAGTACTTGGCTGTGACACACCCAATTCTACACCTTCATTCCTCTCACTGCAGGTCTCAGAGAGGACTGAAGGTCTAGTGGGGTTGGAAATCTCAGCTGATGAGGAGCAAGGAGAGATCCTCTTTGTTCTTTGGTGTGGGTCTTTCAGATACGCTTGCCAACGAACTGCATGGCAGGTCAACATATGTCTGGTCAAGCATGTGGTACCCAAGCGGGAGATGTTTTGGCCACGCGAGATACGCTTGAGACATATGTTGCAAATAGCAGCGGTGCGATCTGATGCACTCGTCTCAAAAAAGGCCCACACCAAAGAACTTTTTGAATAACGCGCAGAGACTGCAGCGCCCTGCACATGTGGAGCTTTGGGGTGTGATGCAGTCAATGTGCTGCCCTTAGGCTGGCCCCTGGAGGGCATCCTGCCTCGTTGGTGATGTGCCGCCTCCTCCTCCTCCTCCTCCTCCTCTCTCCTATCAGGCACCCACGTTGAGTCAGTGACCTCATCATCCCCTCCCTCCTCATCACTGGAGCAAACCTGGCAGTATGCTGCAGCAGGGGGAGCATGACTGCCAGATTGCTGTCCTTCTTGGGCACCCCCTCTGTCCGTGCTCATGTTACTGCCTTCATCGAGCTCAGTATCATCATCAGAGCCTTCCAAACGCTGGGCATCCTCCTGGAGCATGTACCCAACACTGTGGTCAAACAGTTCGAGGGAATCCTCATGAGGACATGGTGGAGCTAGGGAAGGAGTCACTGATGACATTGAGCTGAGGGAAGAGGCCGCTGCTTTGCCAGACAAAGCACCCTGGGCATGGGTGAGAGAGGATGAGGAGGATGAGGACGGCTTGGTCATCCACTCGACCAAGTCTTCCGCATGTTGCGGCTCAACACGGCCAGCTGCCGAAAAAAAGGCCAAGCGTGTCCCATGGCCACGTGCTGATGAGGATGCACCGTCTCCACGACCAGCACTAGACACAGAGCCTGCTTGCCCTCTCTTATTGGCTTGTGACTGTCTGCCTCTCCTTCTTGGCCTTCCAGACATACTAATGGCCTGTAGCTGCACTAAGCTGGGATAGAACACCTGTAATTTTCTTCAGGTAGCTTTATATACTGTAACCAGACAAGCCTGCCTGTCAGTAGGAAGATAACAGGAACGGATCTAGCTGAACACTGTGAGCAGGACACACTGTACTAAATGTAAATAGTCTAGCTGCCTGACCGTGGTACTAATAGGATCAAAAAGAACACCTGTAATTTTCTTCAGGTAGCTTTATATACTGTAACCAGACAAGCCTGCCTGTCAGTAGGAAGATAACAGGAACGGATCTAGCTGAACACTGTGAGCAGGACGCACTGCACTGAATGTAAATAGCAGGAACGGATCTAGCTGAACACTGTGAGCAGGACGCACTGCACTGAATGTAAATAGCAGGAACGGATCTAGCTGAACACTGTGAGCAGGACGCACTGCACTGAATGTAAATAGCAGGAACGGATCTAGCTGAACACTGTGAGCAGGACGCACTGCACTGAATGTAAATAGCAGGAACGGATCTAGCTGAACACTGTGAGCAGGACGCACTGCACTGAATGTAAATAGCAGGAACGGATCTAGCTGAACACTGTGAGCAGGACGCACTGCACTGAATGTAAATAGCAGGAACGGATCTAGCTGAACACTGTGAGCAGGACGCACTGCACTGAATGTAAATAGCAGGAACGGATCTAGCTGAACACTGTGAGCAGGACGCACTGCACTGAATGTAAATAGCAGGAACGGATCTAGCTGAACACTGTGAGCAGGACGCACTGCACTGAATGTAAATAGCAGGAACGGATCTAGCTGAACACTGTGAGCAGGACGCACTGCACTGAATGTAAATAGCAGGAACGGATCTAGCTGAACACTGTGAGCAGGACGCACTGCACTGAATGTAAATAGCAGGAACGGATCTAGCTGAACACTGTGAGCAGGACGCACTGCACTGAATGTAAATAGCAGGAACGGATCTAGCTGAACACTGTGAGCAGGACGCACTGCACTGAATGTAAATAGCAGGAACGGATCTAGCTGAACACTGTGAGCAGGACGCACTGCACTGAATGTAAATAGCAGGAACGGATCTAGCTGAACACTGTGAGCAGGACGCACTGCACTGAATGTAAATAGCAGGAACGGATCTAGCTGAACACTGTGAGCAGGACGCACTGCACTGAATGTAAATAGCAGGAACGGATCTAGCTGAACACTGTGAGCAGGACGCACTGCACTGAATGTAAATAGCAGGAACGGATCTAGCTGAACACTGTGAGCAGGACGCACTGCACTGAATGTAAATAGCAGGAACGGATCTAGCTGAACACTGTGAGCAGGACGCACTGCACTGAATGTAAATAGCAGGAACGGATCTAGCTGAACACTGTGAGCAGGACGCACTGCACTGAATGTAAATAGCAGGAACGGATCTAGCTGAACACTGTGAGCAGGACGCACTGCACTGAATGTAAATAGCAGGAACGGATCTAGCTGAACACTGTGAGCAGGACGCACTGCACTGAATGTAAATAGCAGGAACGGATCTAGCTGAACACTGTGAGCAGGACGCACTGCACTGAATGTAAATAGCAGGAACGGATCTAGCTGAACACTGTGAGCAGGACGCACTGCACTGAATGTAAATAGCAGGAACGGATCTAGCTGAACACTGTGAGCAGGACGCACTGCACTGAATGTAAATAGCAGGAACGGATCTAGCTGAACACTGTGAGCAGGACACACTGCACTAAATAGTCTAGATAGAAGATAACAGGAACGGATCTAGCTAAACTGAATACAGTGTATATATATATATGCAACACCTGGGATGCATATATATATACACAATACACTGTAAGTGCAGCTAACTGACTGACTGTTCTGCCTAATCTATCTAACTCAAATCAAATGACACTGTCTCTCTCTCTCTCTATCTCTCAGCACACCGGAACACACACTACACAGGGCCGCCGTGCAGGCGGCCTTATATAGTGTGGGGTGTGTACTAAATCCCCTGAGCCATAATTGGCCAAAGCCACCCTGGCTTTGGCCAATTACAGCTCTCTCTACTGACGGCGCTGTGATTGGCCAAGCATGCGGGTCATAGTGCATGCTTGGCCAATCATCAGCCAGCAATGCACTGCGATGCCGCAGTGAATTATGGGCCGTGACGCGCCACACGAATTTGGCCACACGAATTTCGTTCGCAATTCGACGGACGGTCGAACAGCCGATGTTCGAGTCGAACATGGGTTCGACTCGAACACGAAGCTCATCCCTACTCTTTAGCAAGCTGGGTGCTATGGGGGCACCCATGTGGGTATGCTGCTAAACAGTGTTAATTTTGTTGATGAAAATATTTTCATCAACGAAATTAACACTATTTTAGTTGACCAAATTACGACTAAAACTAAAATAATGCAGATGACTAAAATACGACTAAAACTAAAATGGCATTTTAGTCAAAAGACTACAACTAAAACTAAATCCAAACTTGATGTCAAAATTAACACTGGTTATATATCACAACAGCTAAATCTGTGTTTGTGGTGAATGTTCAAACCTTAAAGTGGTTCTAAAGGCGGAAGGTTTTTTTTATCTTAAATCATTAAGATGAATAAAACTCCTGTGTACAACAGCTCCCCTAATACTTACCTGAGCACAACCTCGATCCAGGGATGTTGCACAAGAGCTTCAGCTGTCCAGGACTCTCTTTCCTCAATGGCTGAGGCACAGTAGCGGCACCATTGGCACCCGTCAGTCAATGAGCCAATAAGGAGAGAGAGGGAGCAGGGCCGAGCCATGGCTCCATGTCTGAATGGACACACAGAGCAGAGGCTCAGGTCAGGTGAAATTGAGAACAAAAAGCTGCGCTTAGGACACTGAGTTAGGTGTGCTGCCTCCCTTAAAAGAGCTTCCCTAAGGATTCTCTGTTGACTAAAAATATATATAAAACAAGGGTTGTGGCGCTTCCTATGGGGTACTAGATGGGGGGGGGTGGTTATAGTGTACACGGGTGGTTACCCTCAGTGAACCCCAATAAAGGTACCTGGTAGCTACCAGGGACAACCTTTGTTACCGTAAGGGTATGTATGTCTGTATCTAGACATACACACATGCATCCATATACACCCGCATGTATCAACAAAGATAATATTCCTAATGATGGTTCATTCAGACCTAATTAAAAGGGGTGTGGGCTGAAGCCCCTGTGGCTGTGATACATATACCACCACTAGGTGAAGTACCTATATCATGTGTATGTAACCTTATATGTGCTCTCCTGCCAAAATAATCCAAACACTCTGCTATCCGTGCAAAGTGAACATACATAAAAATATGTTACCCAAACATTACATATAGTAATCAGACTTAGTGCAAATGAACATAATGTGATCAAATTAAGTGCAAAGAAAACCAATATTAACAGTTTTTCAGTGATAGTAGTCCATAAGATAAAGAACTTGTTCAAATCCAGTATTCCAAACAATTTCGTGACTTGGGTGCTCTCGGGTAATTCCTGTGACTTTAGTGCTCCCCCTTCAGATCCCCACTCACCAGATCCAACAACCCCGTAGAGGGGCAACCAGCATAAGATGTCTCTTTCACGATCTCTTCTCCACGCTGATCTGGCGGGCTTTACAGGTTGTTTTCCGTTGGTTATCCCAATATATTCCCGGGTCCGGGTATACAGGTAGCTTTCTAATAGGTAGAATGTTCACAATGGCTCCCTCATGGAAAGGAAAAAATAGGAAGCTTCCATGGTGTAGTATGTAAAAAGCTTTTATTCAAAAAACTCCATCAACAATCAGCGGAGTATATTAGGCAAAATAAAGTGCATAAAAACCGTAAAACAATAGGCTAGCTCAGCCCGAAGCCTGAGAACAGGCCCGTAGCAGTGTGGAAGGCGCGTACCGCCGGTAAGAGCTGTGTGCGCTCCACTTGCGTTCCAACTAGAGTTCGTGTCCGGAAGTGGTGTGCGCTCCACCTGCGTTTCAGCTGGGGTCCGTAACCGGAAGTGACGTAGCGTGCGTGGCGTCGTTGTACGCGTTTCGTCATAGACGTCTTCAGGTGCCCCCCGTAGCATGCTGCTTTCCACGGGGATAGGAGGGAGGGGCCAGGAGTGCTGACAAGAGACCCGAGAAGAGGAGGATCTGGGCTACTCCATGCAAAACATCTACACAGAGCTGGTAAATATAACATATTTGTTATTTTTAAACATAACCCCCCCCCCCCAAGACTTTTATATCACTTTAATACCATAAATAATAAAATGTTATTATATTTTTACTCCAGGTGTATATTGTGAGTTTGGAAATTTTAAAGAATTTAATAATGCATCACAACTTAACTAAACCCATTAGAATTTAGTCAACTAAAATGTACTGGAGATTTTAGTCAACTAAACTACGACTAAAACTAAAACAATTCAGATGACTAAAATATGACTAAAGCTAAAATAGAATTTTAGTCAAAAGACTACGACTAAAACCAAATGGAAGTTTGACGTCAAAATGAACACTCTCCTGAGCCAGGCTGTGTGTGTCCATAGACACACACAGTGCCAGTAAGCCATACTCCTGTTCCCTCCTCACAGGAGTTTCACTGACAGAAGCAAGAGCGTATGGATACCGCTGATTTCAACATCTCGTGTGAGACCAGAAGGAAAGGAGAGCAGGGCTTTTGCCAGGACAGTGTTGGAGCAGTGAGAGGAGACAGGTAAGTCTTTCTACCTTAGTGCACAGAATGCATTATGGTAGAAAAATATAGACATTAGAACCACTTTATTTTCTTCCAACTGAATATTGCATACTGTATATGTGCTGGCATGAAAGGTGGGCTATAACCACTTGACCACCTTAAGATTTACCCCCCATCATGATCAGGCCATTTTTTGTGATACGGCACTACGTTACTTTAATTGACAATTGCGCGGTCATGCAACCCTGTACACAATTTAAATTTATGTAATTTTTTTCCGCATAAATAGAGCTTTTTTTTTGGTGGTATTTGATCACCACTGAGTTTTTTTATTTTTTGGACTATAAACAAACAAAAAAATACCTATTTTGAAAAAAAAAATATTTTTTTTACTGTCTGCTTTAAAACATATCCAATCCAACTGTTACCACCTCTAGAGGATCCCTTGTTCTGGACACAAACACCCACCAATGACAGATTGCCCTGAACACATCTGGATGTAGTGACCATTCCCCCAGTATCAGTTCCTATTGACTTATAAAGTCCACCTGCCACTCCCAGAATGTGCATGATGGGTGGAACATTTATCTCCGCCCAATGTAGGATGAGATCTGTCTCCTGCTGAGTTGCGTGTCTTCTTGTGCCTCCTTGGTAGTTGACATAAGCCACAGGCATGGCATTGCAAACTCTATTCTGACTGGAAGACCCCCGAAAAAGTCTGTCAACTGCAGAAGAGAAAGATAAATCACTCTCAGCTCCAGTATTTGGATAGGAAGTCAAGTCTCCCTCACGGTCCAAGTTGCTTGCACCATGGCTGTCCCTAGCACTCCTCCTAAGCCCAAAAGGCTGGCATCCATGGTGAGAACTCTCAAGTTTAGTGGAAGAAAGGATTGTCCCAGTTCCAGCGATAGTCTCAACATCCACCACAACAGAGAATGTTTGCTTCTGGAAGACTGATGCATCTAATAGGATGGTCCAGGAACAGGGTTGACTTCTTCCAGGCCAACAGAATGTTGTACTGCAGTGGGCTGGAATGACACTGAGCATATGAGACTTAATTAAATGAGGAGACCACAAAGCCCAGGACCCTCGTGCATGCTCTCATCAAGGGTTTGCAGTGGACTGAACAGTCTGAAGTGAAGCCAGTTTCTCCTGCTATTAGAAAACCCTGTTTTGGATCAATATCCAGCGTATTCCATAACCAATTTCCATAGGATGAGAATCCAAATGAAGTTCTACAAGACCTGAATCGCCCATTGAAGGCTCTCCCTCAAAACAAGAGCTGACCTTACCCACAAAAGCAGAGCATTAAGGTGTCCTAGAATGTAATTAGAACAGAGCGAGCAAAGGTATCAAGACCTTTGTAAAAATTCAGGGAACCATCCAGTCCAAGTTTTCACATAGGATAACATAGTTTCCTTACTGATGTACACCTGTTTATTCAACTCACCTGCCTGATGAATTCTTCTAAACCAGTCAGAGATCTCAGGAACTGTGGTGGAGTTCCAACATTTTAGAATAATCATTTTGGCTGCATTCACTAAGTGCATGGGGAGAGAGCTTTTGTATGTGGTAGGAGACACGTATGTGGTGAAGTAAGAGGGAGGTCGGATGGAAAAAGGAATGTCATGGCCTGAATTTTTTTCAATCAGGGGGCGGACTTGAGTCCAGTAGGGGAGGATTTTAGGGCAAGGCAACCATTTGTGCACAAAAGTGTGCCTCTCTGTTGTTGGCATCTCCAGCATCTGTCTGATAAGGAAGTTGAGATGGTATGAAGGCCCGCCGGTACCGTACCACCGACTTTGGAGTTTATAATTTGTTTCTTGAATGTTAACATTGATATAACCTTTGAGCAGATTCTCATTCACGTATCTGCTCCCACTTCTGGTTGGATTGCCATGGAGAACTCACTGTACGTCCCCCCCCCCCTCATTTCCCCCCGCCTGCAACTTTCTGGGACACAATATAGGTGCCAGAAGGCTTCAGGGACCATTCACAAAGCACAGTTCGGCTCACGTTTGCGCAGTGGGCACTCGGTTGTGAAGCCGCAAGCAATCACAGCCAACTGCCCACAGTAAACATGCTGGCAATGGGGAAATGAAGACCAGTGAAGAATCAGTTCGGGTGTGGACAGCGCTGGACCTCTAGACCAGAGAACTCCAAACTACGGCCCTCCAGCTGTTGAAGAACTACACGTCCCATGAGGCATTGTAAAACTCTGACATTCACAGACATGACTAGGCATGATGGAAATCGTAGTTCCTGAACTAATGGAGGGCCATAGTTTGGAGACCCCTGCTCTAAACATTTAAGTGTCCTTTTATTAAAAGTCGGCAGCTACAGTATTTGTAATTTTTTTTCTTTTTCAGACTGATTAATGGCTTTAACAATCTGACATTTCACTCAGGTACGTCTGCTTCATCTACCAAGTTTTTATACATATCCCCACTCCCCTTTATGCTTTCTATAGAAGTATAATTACTTAATTGAACAGGATTTTTTTTTTTATGTCAACTCCATTTTTTAGTAATAGCAATTTTTTATGTGTCTGTTTGCCTCTCTGCAGCCAACTGCATTTCTAGCAGTGGAAACATTTGTATCCTTTTGGCCAGACTGCACTCAGCCACACACCAGCTGAGTCATCTTTGGTTACGTTTTGTTATATTATAATCTTTGTGTTCGTTCCTTGATACTGTCTCTTATTTTGTGTTTCTCAAGGAAGGCAACAGCATCTTTGAAAAACCATCATCTGTGCATACATACATACATACATACAGTTTAATTTGTGGTTTATAGTGTGAAATGTGGCTTCCTTTTATTGTTATTTTTATATAGTCAAGTTGTGTTGCATGCTGGCTTTTTTCCCTAAATAGACATGATTTTAATATTTGTTTATTTTTATTTTATACATGTGATTGTCCTCAACTGCAAAGAGGGGGTGGCTTTGGTTTGGAGAAAAAATGTAAATACGTATCTTTGATATTGATTCTAGAAATTCCCCTGGCTGAAGGCCCACTGTAACTGATTTCATAGTTTCCATTAAAATTTTCTGGCTTTCAGAAAAGGATTAAACTATTTGTGGTCCAGAATGTGTTGGACTCCCTGTTCTTATTGGGAAACTTAAACATGTGTAAGTAGAACCTCTGATACCTCTCTTCATCAGGGACCTGTATCACAATTCCCTGAGCCTGAAGTTGGGATACAGCTTTTTGCAAAACCAACCTGTGCTGAGTGAACAAAGGCACATTTGATTGACAAAAACCAGGTTGAGAACAGTTCTGAAATTTCAGTTTGTAACCAGAGGATACAACCTCCTGTACCCAGGAGTCTGAGATCTCCTTGCACCAGATGTTTTCAAAGGCAAGCAAACATCGACCCACTGATACCAATGGGGGAACCACTTCATTGTATAAGGAACTTGGGGCTCGGTTTAGAGGGTCCAGAAGATCAAGACCTGCGATGAAAGAAACTTCCTGGTTTGGCCTTGGACCTGGGAGGAACAAAAGGACGACTTCTTCTGTGCTGAGGGGCCTGACCTACCCCAGGAGAACCTCATCTTCTTCTTACTGTACAAAAGGGTAGTCTTTCCACCCATCACATTCTTGATATAAGCATTTAAGGACTCCCCAAAGAAGCATTCACCTTCAAATGGCATCTTTTCCAATCTTTTCTTACAGGCTGATTCAGCAGACAACATTTCAACAAAGAATTCTTTGTATCTATATAGACAGAAGTACAATATGAGATAACTGTGACAGAAGCACTTATTTCCACAGAAGAATCATATGAATCAGAAGAAGAGACTCCTTTTGTTACATTATTCTCCTCTACATCCCATCCTACCAGTCAAAAGACTCTGGGCCAGGAGATTAAGAAACAACCAAGGGGCTGCGGGCCCTAATCTTTATAGCTGGTTTTATAAAAAATGTTGCCATTTCCCTTCTCAGAGAAGACTTTTGGAAGAGAATTTCTTTTTTGTTCATACAAGAAGAATGTTGTGCCTTTAATGTCTCTGTTCGTGAGTCAGAAGATAGGAGGAGTCCTGACTGTCTGATTAGAGGGGAAGCCCCTGTTCCCTGGTCCCATGCAGGAAACAGAATTATGCCTGGGATTGTAGGAAGAGACTGGATGCTATTCAAGTTTCCCTTCACCTCCGCCCTGTGTTTAGCGTCCTCCAAGTTTTCCCCTATGGGGTACTCATGCCCTTTGGTATTGGTTATTGGGTTTGCACAGTGCCAGGTTCCCCTGCTGGTAAACCCAGTGCCCCTTTAGGATACTGCTCCTTGGCATTTCTCCAAAAATGTCCAGCTTGGAGATCCTGCACAGGAGTGCAGCCAGATGCTTATGTCTGCAATGTGCCTGGAGTGAAAATGCAACCTGCACATTCGTCATTGCTTCCAAAATATTGTCTGTGTCTGCACAGATGAGAGCAAAATGGCGCCTGTATATGCACTGGCATGCCCTTAAGGATTAACAAGATAGTGCCCACACATGTGCCTTCTTACATTGGGAGCCGCAATATAGTAGAGTGGCACCTGTACAGCGATGTCCAAAATGGTGGCTGCGAGCTGTAGGGATAGTGCAACAAGGCTTGCTCCGAAATGTGGGTCAGGCCTTCTAAATCTCAAGGAGAGATCAAAGAAAGGGGAACAAATGTTCCTGAATCAGCTGCTCTGGTGCCTGGTCAGATCTGTGTTAAGAAAGTTGCCTACAACACCCTGGGATGATGTTCCACACAGGGGCGGATCCAGAGTCTAGTCTCGGGAGGGGCACTGCCAGAAAATCAGCAATGTCCGCCGGCCCCCCTCGATCGCTCCCCACAGAGATAGAACGGTGGTCTGCCTATGTAAATGAGGCAGACTGCCATTCTGTCAGAGATGAACAGAGTGATCTTGTGTTCCTGCTAACCAGGAACATGGAGCACTCTGTTCATCTAGTGAATCCATCCCCACACAGTAGCAAGAACCCCTTAGGGATACACTAAGGGCACTTTCATACTGGGGTGTTGGGGGCGTCGGCGGTTAAGTGCCGCTATTTTTAGCTGCGTTTACTGACGTTTTAGCGGCACTTTTAGGTCACTAGCGGGAAGCTTTTAACCCCCGCTATCGCCCAAAAAAGTTTTAAAAGCGCCGCAAAGCGCCCTCAAAGCGCCCGCAAAGTGGCGCTTGATTTCAATGGGCGCTTTAGGAGCGGTGTATACACCGCTCCTAAAGCGCCTCAAAGATGCGGCTTGCTGGACTTTTTTTAACGTCCCGCAAGCGCACCGCTCTAGTGTGAAAGCACTCGGGCTTTCACATTGGAGTGAGAGGAGAGGCTCTTCACAGGAGCTTTGCAGGCGCTATTTTTAGCGCTATTTTTAGCGCTATAGCGCCTGTAAAGCACCTCAGTGTGAAAGGGGTCTTAACCCCTTGATCGTCCCTGATGTTAACCCCTTCCCTGCCAGTGTCATTAGTACAATAACAGTGCATATTTTTTAGCACTGATCACTGTATTATGCCCCGTACACACGGTCGGACTTTGTTCGGACATTCCGACAACAAAATCCTAGGATTTTTTCCGACGGATGTTGGCTCAAACTTGTCTTGCATACACACGGTCACACAAAGTTGTCGGAAAATCCGATCGTTCTGAACGCGGTGACGTAAAACACGTACGTCGGGACTATAAACGGGGCAGTGGCCAATAGCTTTCATCTCTTTATTTATTCTGAGCATGCATGGCACTTTGTCCGTCGGATTTGTGTACACACGATCGGAATTTCCGACAACGGATTTTGTTGTCGGAAAATTTTATATCCTGCTCTCAAACTTTGTGTGTCGGAAAATCCGATGGAAAATGTGTGATGGAGCCTACACACGGTCGGAATTTCCGACAACAAGGTCCAATCACACATTTTCCGTCGGAAAATCCGACCGTGTGTATGGGGCATTAGTGTCACTGGTCCCCAAAAAGTGTTAAAAATGTCAGGTGTCCGAATGTCCGCCGCAATGTCCCAGTCCCGCTAAGAATCGCTGATTGCCGCTATTACTAGTAAAAAATAAAAAAAAATTGTAGATGCTATAACTTTTGCGCAAACTATCCAACTATACATCAATATACGTTTATTGCGATTTTTTTTTTTTACCAAAAATATGTGGAAGAATATATATCAGCCTAAACTGATGTAGAAATTGGTTTATTAAAAAAAACTTTGGGATATTTATTATAGCAAAAAGTACAAAATATTGTTTTTTTTTTCAAAATTGTCGGTTTTCTTTTGTTTATAACAAAAAAAAAAAAATAAAAACACAGAGGTGATTAAATACCACCAAAAGAAAGCTCTTTTTGTGGGGAAAAAAAGGACATCAATTTTGCTTGGGTAAAGCATCGCACGACCGTGCAATTGTCAGTTAAAGCAACGCAGTGCCGTCTCGCCAAAAATGGCCTGGTCATTAAGGGGGTAAATCCTTCCGGGGCTGAAGTGGTTAAAATTGAACAAGATGAAAATGACAATACTAAAAGAGCAGTTTTTTTTTTCTTCATAAATAATTGGCATACATGTATTCTGCGATTTTACACAATCCATTACTTTTTGTACTCACTTTTCCTATACTTTGATGCTCTGGTGGGGGGAGGGGCTTCCAATGACCAAGAGAGATAAATAGGATTGAAGGCAGCATCACCATCACTTCACAAGACATACAGCCATTGCAGCCTTTATGTCTTCTTCATCCTAACTGTCAGTGTCCTCATGTTCACGCTGCGCTGGAGACTTGGAGAAGATCATGGAGGGAGGAGGTGGGTGGAGCCAACCCTCTCACACTAGGTGCAGAGGAGTTAGAAGGCTCTGAATGCGGCGCCTCGTTCTCCTCCCCCTCAGCAGCGGCTGGGACGTGACTGACGGTGATCTGACGTCAGCATTAGAGAGGCAAGGCCAGCGGCACAGCTCCACCTACCTACCTCCGAGTCCTCCCTCCATCTTCTCCAGGCTCCAGCGCGGCATGAAGAGAACCGGGTCTCTCTCTCTCTTGCCGCCGCTGCTGATGTGAGAGAGACTCGGCCCGGGACGGGAGTTATTTTCGGGAGGGGCAGTTGCCTTGTTGCCCCCCCCTGTATCCGCCCCTGGTTCCACAGACCCTAAAGAGTTTCTTTGCCCACTTGGGCCCATTATACCCTTATGGGGCGGGGAGGTGGGGATCTGGAAGGACTGGGCTTGCTCACTGGTGGACCACTGCCTTGGAACTGTAGCGCACCTGGCGGTAACACACCTGCTGCACCAAATACCTAGGTGTATCACCAATGCGATCCTAATTCACTGCTATCTTCATGTGGCATCTGGGTAAGTCTCCATAGCACAAAACCAGGGAGCATTGATTCAGAGAACTGACGCCCTCTGCTGCAGTGGCTTGGTGCAATCTGTAATATTCTTGATAGAAGAGATCACTAATCCTATGCTTACTCCTATAACAATGATCCATGAGGATCATATGCTGGGAGGGGTTATATAAGGGGAGTGTTATAAATTTGGGTGGCTTTGTCAGTGTTCAGTCACCTGAAGGTACAGCATATAACCCAACCTTTATGAATACCATCCTGCATCCTATGTTGTAGGATAAAGAAAATGTTTTGCTTTGTTAAAAGTCCACATTGGCAGTGCCCAGTTCCCGATTTCCTTTTTGACAATGACTTGCCTATAAGCCTTGAAAATACCCAAATTTTTGCATCAAGATTAAACCCCAATAGACTTCAATGGGGTTAACTGCTAAGCTTAGGTTTATATCAAGCAAGATTCAACAACTCCTCAGTGAATCGAGTCTGGGCAGATTTACTCATCCCAAGTCAAAACCAATCCCCATGCAACTCCCTCTCAACAAAAATTCCCACCTTTTCTTTTCTTGTATGATTTTACCATCTGGGAAAGTGTCATCTGAGACCCACTGGGCTAGGGCTTAAAATAAGAACTGTGTGCTAACGAAAAATACACCTAAAACAACAAATTTATGCCCTTTTGCAATAAGGGCCTTGGGAGACTGTCATTTGTGTTAAGAGTTTGCTATTCCCATACAAGTCTATTTGAATAGAAAACCTGCATCAAGAATACGTTACCCCAACATTTCATATTCCTGATAAGTGCCTGCTGTACCATGTACATGTATGAAAAATTGTCCTGTTCTTTGTATTGTTTCCTCTGTGTGAAATCCCTGGTGTTCCTGTCAGTCACTCTGCTTTCTTATTAAAAACTGACCACACTAAGCAGGAGAACACATCGTGATCAGTTCCTTAGCTGTGCTGGGAACTCAGCCTGCTCTACTCCAATAATCAGACTTGTCCTGACACCCCCCCCCCCCCCCCCCCGCACAGTTATTCACTGGGAAGCTTAGTGTACTGCTGCTGCCTCTCCTCCCCCCAGCTCTTATTCAGCTGAGAACAGAGGGAATGTGAGCACTTATAAAAATGGGGAGAAAAAGTGTTTGTAATGTTTTTATAGCTATACACAAATGTTTTGCCCTTTATTTATATTTTAAACTGAATGGGTTGTTTTCCAAGGTGTGGGCTTACTTACGCCCCCTTCCAGTTGTACTGCAGCAGGTTGGCTCCCCTGGGCGAACTGACATAACTGTACGTCGGTTCGCCTTTTGAACACTAGGGGGCGCGTGTGTTTGCCTGCGGTGCAACGCCAGAGCCGATGCGCGTGCCCGGCGGTCGTGATGACTGCCAGGCACCCGTGATCGCTCCACACAGAGACACAATGGAGATCTGTCAATGTAAACAGACAGATGCTGTGAGGGGTGAGGAGAGCGATCTGTTCATACTAATTATGAACAATGACCGCTCTCCTCACGCAGTCAGTCCCCTCCCCCCACAGTTAGAATCACTCCCTAGGAAATACAGTTAACCCCTTGATCGCCCCCCAGTGTTAACCCCTTCCCTGCCAGTGACATTTACACCGTAATTAGTGCATTTTTATAGCACTGATCGCTGTATAAATGCCAATGGTCCCAAAAATGTGTCAAAAGTGTCCAATCTGTCTGCCATAATGTCGCAGTCCTGATAAAAATCACTGATCACCGCCATTACTAGTAAAAAAAATAATAATAAAAATGCCATAAATCTTTCCCCTGTTTTGTAGATGCTATAACTTTTGCGCAAAACAATCAATATACGCTTATTGCGATTTTTATTACCAAAAATATGTAGAAGAATACAGATCAGCCTAAACTGAGGAAAAAATTAGCTTCTTTTGTTTTAAAAAATGGGGATATTTATTATAACAAAAAGTACAAAATATTGGTTTTTTTTTTAAATTGTCGCACTTTTTTGTTTATAGCGCAAAAAATAAAAACCGCAGAGATGATCAAATACCACCAAAAGAAACCTCTATTTGTGGAAAAAAAGGACGTCAACTTTGTTTGGGTACAACGTCACACGACTGTGCAATTGTCAGTTAAAGCGACACAGTGCCTTATCACAAAAAATGTCCTGGTCATCGAGCAGCCAAATCTTCCGGGGCTGAAGTGGTTAAAAGAGGTCAACTGTAGGTTAAATGCACATGTGAATACATTGTGAATTCTCTGAGAAGCCTCTCAAACTGATTTCAAGCTCATGCTGTTGACACCAGTCCAAAACCATTGATACTGACCCTTTTAGCTCCACACTGCAGAAACAACAGTTAGTAGTTGATAGGCTGCTGCTGGCAAAAAGAGAGGCTTTTTTGCTAGCTCACTTTTCATGCATCTGACCTTCTACCCAGGCTGGATTTCTGTTAAGCTCCACACTTGGTTGGAATGGCAAACAGGTAAGCGGAAGTCTTTATGGCAGTGGTCTCCAAACTGCGAACCGGGGGCTAGATGTGACCCTTTGCTTGCCTTTATCCGGTCCTTTCACACCAACAATGGGAAACCATTCTTTATACTGACCCCAAAGATGAGACACTGTTCCTTCCCCTGATATCAAGGATTGACGCTTTCCTCCTTCTAATACAAGGGACTATTCCTCATCCTCAGACTGACACCAACAATGGAGTACCTTTCCTCCCATTGACACCATTGATAGGGCACCATTCCTTCCCCTGATACCAACATTTGGCACTATACCTCCCACTAATACCAATGATGAAGCACTGTATACTTTGACGCCAAAGCATTTTCTACTTAAACTGGCCACATTCAGGTCCCTAGAGAGTCTGAGGGACAATAAACTGGCCCTTTTGTTTCAAAACTTTGGGGACCCCTGCTTTATGGTTAAGAGGAAGATCCTGAAATCACCCACTGAGCTTGGCAATAACAACAAATATAACATGGAAATGAAATAGAGTGAACCAAAACCAATATATACACACCACCAATCTCTGGCAGATCTCCCTTGGACTAAGATGAGAGAACCATCCCCTGCCTTTTCTTGATGTGACCACAGCGTGGCCATAATTGCCAGTTCATTGTTCTTCTTTTATTCTGAGTTCTATCATTTTATGACTGCAGTGAATGGGCAGAGTCAGGGTTTTTGAGGGAGTAGGGGGTCTACCCTGGATTGCTAAAAGATTTTAAGAAAGCATGTCCTTGAAAATAAGTAACAAGTTTAGGTGGTTCTTACCTTCAAAATACATTTGAAAGTATATTTTTTAAAATTAAAGATACACAAGAAATGTGACCAGATAATTGAAAATAATTATATGCTTGTTAATGTTTTAAAAACATTTTATGTGTGTATATTTTGTAATCCTATAAGTATGTGAGGCTGTCCAAACATATTGAACACAACACTTTTATAAAGCTTGTTCGGTAATGGATTGTTCCTAAGTTGTTAAGCAGAATAGAACAACAGGCATGTAAAACAAACATGTAGAATGTGAAAGTCACATTAAATGTGTAACAAGTTAAACTCTGAAAAAAAAATGTAACAAGTTAAACTGTATAATCACTGAAATTGTATTGTATTGTATGTATTTTGTATCTTGGTTACATCAGTACAATCATGTATAAATTAAAAGCAAACTTGTGTACAGTGATACAACATGTAGACCTAAATACTTTTTACAGTGTTTTTAAAAAAATCATAGGGAAACATAATACAAGAAAAAGAATTTACAAGAGATAAAATAATTAAGCCTCCTTCACATGGCCATTTAGCCGCATGCACCAGATTCAATCGGCAAGAATCAGCGGATTCTTGCTGCTGGAATGGCAGGTGCATGCGAATATTGGAGGCCACTCAGCCTGTATAAACTATAGACAGACTGGCAGTGGTTGCTGATGTTCGCATGGAGCTGCACACCAAGTGGTTACCTACAGTTAGGGACAAATGTCCGAGCCTGGATGCAGCTGACTGCAGCTGTTTGTGGGCCCTACTATGGGTATAAAAAAACAAAATGTACACATACATGTATCAGGAGAATTTATTTAGGGTTTTGTTTGTTTGTTTGTTTTTTTGTTTTTTTTGGAGGGGAGGTAGTGAGTCATGGCAATGGCAAAAAATATACAGCTAAAGCTTAAAGTGGTTCTGAAGTTAAACTTTTTTTTTTAATCTTAATGCATTCTATGCATTAAGTTAAAAAAAACCTAATACTTACCTGAGCCCCATCTCATTCCAGCGATGTTACACGATAGCTTTGGCTGTCCGGGACTCCGAGCCAATGACGCCCCACTACTGTCTCAGCCAATAAGGAGGGAGAGTCCCAGACAGCCAAAACTCATCCTCAAAGACAACGAGCCAATGAGAAGAGAGAGGGGGTGGGGCCGAGCTGTGGCTTCATGTCTGAATGGACACAGAGCAGCAGCTTGATTCGGGTGTTCTCATAGCAAGCTGTTTGCTGTGGGGGCACTCGGCAGGAGGGAGGGGCCAGGAGCACCAGCATGGGACATGAAAAGAGGAGGATCTGGGGTGCTCTCTGCAAAACCGCTACACAGAGCAGGTAAGTATTACATGTTTGTTATTTTTAAACGAAAAAAAAATTACACTTTAGTATCACTTTAATTTTTTTTTTACTATTTTTGAACAGTTTTTCATTTGATAATAATAATAAAAAAAAAATCAGGAGATATCCATTGCTAAAGTTTCAAAACTGTGTTAAGGCATTAAAGATAAGTTTCACAAGAGGAGAAGTCAGCACTCAGAATGGCATCCAATAATGTTTGTCCTTAATATTAGAAAGTGGTTGGGACTGTATATCCCGTGGGACTTTAAATGAAACCATGACCTGATGTGGTCATGCGTTTCCATCCCTGTACTAGTCTAAGAGAAAAGGGTGGGACTTTAAATGAATTGCGTGAATGCTCAGAAACAAAATCAATGAACAACTGGGAAAATTTATTCAATTCATAAAAATATAACATGTACAAAATAAATATATATCAATCATAAATGGAAAGAAATATTAGCAATAATAGCAGCAATTATACATGATTATATGAATGCAAAAATTCTCCATGGTACATCAATTGGATATTATTAAGACAACCATATAATAAAGAATGTACACCAAAGGCCTCCAAAAGGTTCAAAATAAAGATTAGAGATGCATGACGCTGGTAAAAACGCGACCGTGGTAGCTCTACGCGTTTCGTGGCTGTTGTGCCACTCGTCAGGAGCAAGCGCGTATCTTATCTAGGATAGGAAATAGAAAATTGGTCTGGTAAATGTGTACATGAAACAGAGGTGGGGTGGTAAAGAAGCCCCACACAAAGTACATGCTTACGCATTCTGGTTTGTAGAGTGATGGCAGAAAGCCGTACATCGCCCGACCATCGGAGGCGCCACCCCCGGGAGCTGAGATGGACGGATCGACGGGGGGCAGCCCACAAGGTGCCATCCAGGGCAGGCATGATCCCCCGAGGCAGAACCTGCAGTGAAAAGTGAAAGTTTAAAGAGGAAATTGCAAGACTACCAAGGAATAGAGAACAGAGTGAAAGTGGGAATGTGGGAGTGATACTGCCCCAGAAAGAAGTTGAATCCATGTGGGGTTTAAGGAGAAATCTAGATTGAGACACCTGAAAAAAAGCTGAGGATGGAAAGGGGAAAGACCAAGTACCCTTGAGTGAAGATATAGAGAAGGAGGAATGAACAAAGCATGAGAGGACATGACGGCAAAAAGGATACCTGGCGTGCAGAGTGGAGCAGTGTGAAGGGAAGAAAGCAGTAGCAATCCCCAAACGAACGTGACATCCAGTGTAATGAAAGCCTCGAGAGCCAGCACTGCCGAGGCTACGCCTATATAGGCGCCACCACGGGGACCGCCCACCAACGTCACGCCGCAAATCCAGGAGAGGGGCGGACGGCAACGCGGATCGGGTGCTGAACACCCGACCCGCCGATGTCAGTGCCCCATCCCCGTGATGTGCGTGATGAACACCATCCAATCAGGCGTGTAAGCGTCCTAAGGACGGTCACGTCCAATGGGGAGTGCGTGACGCCGACGTGCAGTGGCAGCAGATCCACCCCCCCAGGAGGGGGAGGGGAGGAGCCGACAGGCACGTCACAGCTCCCGGAAGGGGGAAATCCAAAAACAGTCGGCGGTGCATTGGGCCAAAAGAGCCACCACCAAAACAGACAAACCATAGACATAACTGGTATCTAAGATAAATTTCAAATAAAAATAATCCCAAATAAAAATTGCTAATCAAATAATAGAATAGAGCAATTAAATAGAAGGAGGCAAAAATTGGAGAAATGTATGTACTACATCACAGATTTGCAAAACAAATGTGATGAGGTTAAAAATCAGAGCATATCTTTCACGCATTTCCATCCCTATACATTAATATTAGAAAGTGGTTGGGACTGTATATCCCGTGGGACTTTAAATGAAACCATGACCTGATGTGGTCATGCGTTTCCATCCCTGTACTAGTCTAAGAGAAAAGGGTGGGACTTTAAATGAATTGCGTGAATGCTCAGAAACAAAATCAATGAACAACTGGGAAAATTTATTCAATTCATAAAAATATAACATGTACAAAATAAATATATATCAATCATAAATGGAAAGAAATATTAGCAATAATAGCAATTATACATGATTATATGAATGCAAAAATTCTCCATGGTACATCAATTGGATATTATTAAGACAATCATATAATAAAGAATGTACACCAAAGGCCTCCAAAAGGTTCAAAATAAAGATTAGAGATGCATGACGCTGGTAAAAACGCGACCGTGGTAGCTCTACGCGTTTCGTGGCTGTTGTGCCACTCGTCAGGAGCAAGCGCGTATCTTATCTAGGATAGGAAATAGAAAATTGGTCTGGTAAATGTGTACATGAAACAGAGGTGGGGTGGTAAAGAAGCCCCACACAAAGTACATGCTTACGCATTCTGGTTTGTAGAGTGATGGCAGAAAGCCGTACATCGCCCGACCATCGGAGGCGCCACCCCCGGGAGCTGAGATGGACGGATCGACGGGGGGCAGCCCACAAGGCGCCATCCAGGGCAGGCATGATCCCCCGAGGCAGAACCTGCGGTGAAAAGTGAAAGTTTAAAGAGGAAATTGCAAGACTACCAAGGAATAGAGAACAGAGTGAAAGTGGGAATGTAGGAGTGATACTGCCCCAGAAAGAAGTTGAATCCATGTGGGGTTTAAGGAGAAATCTAGATTGAGACACCTGAAAAAAAGCTGGGGATGGAAAGGGGAAAGACCAAGTACCCTTGAGTGAAGATATAGAGAAGGAGGGATGAACAAAGCATGAGAGGACATGACGGCAAAAAGGATACCTGGCGTGCAGAGTGGAGCAGTGTGAAGGGAAGAAAGCAGTAGCAATCCCCAAACGAACGTGACATCCAGTGTAATGAAAGCCTCGAGAGCCAGCACCGCCGAGGCTACGCCCATATAGGCGCCACCACGGGGACCGCCCACCAACGTCACGCCGCAAATCCAGGAGAGGGGCGGACGGCAACGCGGATCGGGTGCTGAACACCCGACCCGCCGATGTCAGTGCCCCATCCCCGTGATGTGCGTGATGAACACCATCCAATCAGGCGTGTAAGCGTCCTAAGGACGCGCACGTCCAATGGGGAGTGCGTGACGCCGACGTGCAGTGGCAGCAGATCCACCCCCCCAGGAGGGGGAGGAGGGAGGAGCCGACAGGCACGTCACAGCTCCCGGAAGGGGGAAATCCAAAAACAGTCGGCGGTGCATTGGGCCAAAAGAGCCACCACCAAAACAGACAAACCATAGACATAACTGGTATCTAAGATAAATTTCAAATAAAAATAATCCCAAATAAAAATTGCTAATCAAATAATAGAATAGAGCAATTAAATAGAAGGAGGCAAAAATTGGAGAAATGTATGTACTACATCACAGATTTGCAAAACAAATGTGATGAGGTTAAAAATCAGAGCATATCTTTCACGCATTTCCATCCCTATACATTAATATTAGAAAGTGGTTGGGACTGTATATCCCGTGGGACTTTAAATGAAACCATGACCTGATGTGGTCATGCGTTTCCATCCCTGTACTAGTCTAAGAGAAAAGGGTGGGACTTTAAATGAATTGCGTGAATGCTCAGAAACAAAATCAATGGACAACTGGGAAAATTTATTCAATTCATAAAAATATAACGTACAAAATAAATATATATCAATCATAAATGGAAAGAAATATTAGCAATAATAGCAGCAATTATACATGATTATATGAATGCAAAAATTCTCCATGGTACATCAATTGGATATTATTAACACAACCATATAATAAAGAATGTACACCAAAGGCCTCCAAAAGGTTCAAAATAAAGATTAGAGATGCATGACGCTGGTAAAAACGCAACCGTGGTAGCTCTACGCGTTTCGTGGCTGTTGTGCCACTCGTCAGGAGCAAGCGCGTATCTTATCTAGGATAGGAAATAGAAAATTGGTCTGGTAAATGTGTACATGAAACAGAGGTGGGGTGGTAAAGAAGCCCCACACAAAGTACATGCTTACGCATTCTGGTTTGTAGAGTGATGGCAGAAAGCCGTACATCGCCCGACCATCGGAGGCGCCACCCCAGGGAGCTGAGATGGACGGATCGACGGGGGGCAGCCCACAAGGCGCCATCCAGGGCAGGCATGATCCCCCGAGGCAGAACCTGCGGTGAAAAGTGAAAGTTTAAAGAGGAAATTGCAAGACTACCAAGGAATAGAGAACAGAGTGAAAGTGGGAATGTGGGAGTGATACTGCCCCAGAAAGAAGTTGAATCCATGTGGGGTTTAAGGAGAAATCTAGATTGAGACACCTGAAAAAAAGCTGAGGATGGAAAGGGGAAAGACCAAGTACCCTTGAGTGAAGATATAGAGAAGGAGGAATGAACAAAGCATGAGAGGACATGACGGCAAAAAGGATACCTGGCGTGCAGAGTGGATAATGTTTGTCCTTTATTGCAAAAAAATGTATAACCGCAAACGCGTTTCGGCCGTCAGGCCTAAGTCACAGCTGAAACCATGCAGCCATGCCTAGGATTTAATGGTGAAAACACATTGGCTGTTTTACAGCTGTTATATATGTTTTTGCAATAAAGGATAACCATTGTTGGATGTCATTCTGAGTGCTGACTTCTTCTCTTGTGATTTGTGTTACCTGAGGCTTCAGCAGCGTGTAAGTCTGAGCACCGGGCAGAGCTGGGATGTGAGAAGGTGGTAGGGCTTACACACCTGTATTCAATTAAAGATAAGTTTAGTTAATCTTCTTATTAATCAGCACAAGGTATGGTACTTACTTTGAATGAGAGATGTGTCACTTGTGCTAATGGCTGCTCTCATAGGCAAAATATTCTGTCCTCTGCCCTGCCCCCCCCCCCCATACCCTCGAGCGGTAATCTTCTGGTGTAGTGGGGTTTAATACAAGCCCCTGGACTAGTCATAGGCCAGTGATAGTCAACCTTGGCACCCCAGATGTTTTGGAACTACATTTCCCATGATGCTCAACTGCATTGTAGAGTGCATGAGCATCATGCAAAATGTAGTTCCAAAACAACTAAAAGGTTCCAAGGTTCGCCATCACTGTCATTGGCACTCATCAAGAGTGCTGACTATGCCCCTTTTTCCGCCCCCTCCTTCATTCCTAGAAGCTGTACTATTGCTTCCAGCAATGAAAAGTGCTCTACAGGTGGATTACAGGCAGAAAAATGAAAGGGCCACACCTCCTAAATTCATAGAGCCCTTTTCATTGCAAGAAGCGATAGTACAGCTTTGATGAATGGAAGAGGGGACTTGGAAAGGGCAGGTAGTCGGCATGCTTGATGAGCTTGATGACAGGTCCAGCGGCTCCTATTAACCCCCAGAGCACAAATAGATTACAGCTGCAGGGGTGTGGGAGCATAGGAAGAAAGATTTCACAGAACAGAGCAGAATCCAGCACACCAGACACAACTTATTCAATGTTAATATCGTCTCTTGTGCTGATTAAATTAACTAAACTTTAAACTTTTTTTTTTTTTCTGTATTTTACCTTCAGGACTTAATGGGTTAATTTCCGGGAACCAGGCCTATCCTTACACTGCATTTTTTTTTATTTCTTAATGAATACACAGTTGTGTTAATTGGCGTTTTTCATATCTCTGGGCAAACAGAGCCACACTTCCCACAGTAATGCAACTAAAATAACCAGATTGGCATGCTTGATGTGAACAATATATGTTTTCCTGATCACCCACAGTTTTCCACACCCTTTGTCATACTCAGTTAGCATTAGGTCACAATAGCCTATTGAATTTGAACTGTAATTGCTCATCTGGTAATTATTACACTAAAAGTCAATACCTGATGAGACACCTTTGTTAGGTGGGTCCTTCTCTAATGCTGATTTAAAGGCCCCCAGCAGTCCTGCTGAAGTGTGTCAATTTTATCTGTACTAAAATATGCCATTGAAAACCATTATTTAGTTACATGCGCATGGCAATTAAGGGCTCACTCACATGAATGTTTAGGGATGGTAACAGGGGCGGACTGATAACTCATGGGGCCCCCCGGGCAATAGGAGATTATAGGGCCCCCAGGCAATCAGAGAGTATGGGGCCACACAGTATACACACACACAGTATACAATCACACAGTATACACATACATGTACACACAGTATACACAGACAGATGTAAAAAAAACACAGATTTATACATACTGTCCCTGGTTTTACTGAGGCTGGCAACCCTGATGGGGCCCCCTAGTGGCCCAGGGCCCTCGGGCAGTGCCCTAATCGCTCAATGGTCAGTCCGCCCCTGGATGGTAAAAATTGCCAGTAGAGTTGTGGTTTTACTGCCTCCTGACTGCCCACCTAAAAAAGGGCATGCAGCAGCTCAAGGTTGTATACGATGCTCTATTTTGCAGCAAAAAAAATAAACAGCTTGTCGCATTCATTAGACGGTACAGGTGCCAAAAGCAACCAATTTAAATGTATGGGGCCTCTGAAAAATGATGCACTCAGGATTGCTTTTCAGAGGGTGGCAAGGGCTCCCGCACATATGAATGAGACCAAATACAGCTGTAATTCCATACAGCATGCATGATTTTCATTTGGCGAAGTATGTCAGTGAGTACATAATCATGAGCACCGGCGTTTACAAGAGATGACAGGCATACAGCATATTTTGCAATACAGAAATATATGGTCAGAAATGCACCACGCCTGAGGCTTCTGGGTACTATAAATGAGGTATATTTTATGCTGTACAGCAAAATGCCTGTAAATACATCCATGTGCATGTACCCTTTGATTATTGTAATTTGTGTATATATTTTTTTCGTGCTGCAGCTCCTATTGAAACATTACCTGGTGATTCTGCCAAGAAAGTCCTTGTTTAGACACTTCCTGTTATAGGTGGACAATACTCTGTCCTTGGCTTCCAGCTGTTCCTCTGCATCACCATGCTGTCACATGCTCTCCAGTGACCATTTTAATACAGGCATTGCCCACTGCTGTCACCATCATCTGACCTACACTTAGAAATGCCATGCTGCTGTTGGTTGAATTAATGACTGAAGACAGAAATGTCTGCAAAGGGGCTGTATGACAACTGCAAATGCAGTAAAGGATAAAAAGAGGTAAAAAAAATTGTATTTTATTATTAAAAACAGGAACTGTTTATAAAACACAGTGCTTTAGGCCAGGTCCGCATATGTCTGGTGCAAATTTCCCCTCCGTTTTCACTGCCAATTTCCTAAGCTGATATTTAGCAGTTCAGCTGCGATGTTAGATGCAGTTCAGATGAAATTGTTTGGAGCCGGCGTCTTTAACATTAGCTGGTTGTTAAGGAGCAGGCTGGGATGGCCCTTAGGTCTGGTATGGATTTTGAGGGGAACCCCCATGCCAAAATATAAAAAAATGGCGTGGGGCCCCCCTAAAATCCATACCAGACCCTTATCCGAGCATGCAGCCTGGCAAGCCAGGAAAGGGGGGAGGCGAGGGAGCGTGCCCCCCCCCCCTCAACCATACTAGGCTACATACCCTCAACATGGGAGGGGTGCTTTGGGGACAAAGGCCTTTTCCCCACAACCCTGGCCGGTGGTTGTGGGGGTCTGCGGGCAGGGGGCTTATCGAAATCTGGCAGCCCCCTTTAGGAAGGGGGCTGTCAGATACCCCCCCCCCCCCCCATGTGAATGAGTACGGCCTATTCATTGACCAAAAAAGTGTAAAAAAAATAAATAAAAACACAGACACAGTTTTTGTCAATTCCTTTATTGAAAATAAAAAAACAATGTCCCCTGGTGTAGATCCATTGTCAATCATGACACCTTCCGCCACCTCCGAACGAAAAAAAAAAAAAAATCTCTGCTTGTGCCGAAGGCTCCCGCTGCCTGCCTGCTCCATCGTGTGACAGTTCTTAAATAGTTAAGGGGCGGGGCCAGTAGGTGACATAATCTTGTTTTGGATCGAATTAGTATTTAAAACTGATCCAATTTGCAATTCAGATGTGTCCCTATAGAAGACAATGAGCCTGGAATTCGCATCTGAACCGCACCGCAGTGCTCAAAAAATGAAAAGGGGCTCTTTTAAAATCCTCAGCGAATTCGCACTGCCACTGTATCGCACATACAGTATGTGAACCGGCTCCATAGAAAGCCGGCTTGATTCACATGTCATGGTCAAAACACATCCAATTCGCATACATTGGTGAACAGAGCCTTAGCAAACCAAATATGGTTAAGTTAGGGTTTGCATCTATTTTAATTATGTAAAATATAATTTGCAAAAAAATAAAAGCAATACACTTTAAAAATATTTTTATAGATTTACAAAAATTACAGATTTAAAGCGGTTTTATACCCAAAACCAAAAAAGGAATATTTTGCAGCTTACCAATCATTAGATGTGATAGCTGCATTAATTTTATTTTTGTAGACTTTTTTTCCCTCTGTTTTCACCTGGTGATCTGCCCAGTAACAACCCTCCTGTATTACAGTGCCCCCACTCTGGATAAATGAGCATAGCATGAGCATACCTTTGGATAGCAGCATTGTCAGTCTTGGGGGAAGGGGAGTGTGAGATGTACTATCAGATTTAGATTTAAAAAATTGAAGGCAAACTTCAGCTCACAGTTTATAAGCAGTTACAGCAAACCCTTTTTTTTTTCCTTTTGGGATAAAGTTTTTACATAAATGATCAATGTATGCACCCCTGGTAGCGGTAAATGGCTTGTTTCATCTCTGCAACTGATACATTCTGCTGGAGAGCTTGTTCATTTGAAAAACAACAGACTTACTGGCCAGATCACCAGAAAATAGAAAAAAGCCTAAAAACTGATAATGAATGCAGCCATCACATCTAAAAAAAAATTTACTCTGCAATATAATAAATGTTTGATTTTGAGTTTATACCACTTTAAAGCAGCGTATAGTACACAGCACTTTACAGCAAGAACAAGAACAATTTTTCTTTTCTGAGCCACAAAACCGAACCATTTTTTCATACTATTGTATAAAACAGGTGGATACCATTTTTCCAGAAAAATGAAGAGGCTCCTACAATGCAAGATTACTTACCAAGGTACAGAATTGAATATGTTTATTGTTTAATCATTCTTCATTGTGTCTGTACTTTATGAGTGTTTTTTAGCATTTTAAATTGAGATTGGTGCAGCCGAACATGCTAATTGACATCAAGTTGCAAAGACATTATGGCAACAGATACACGCGAGATAATCATTGCTTGATCTGACCAAAACTAGACATTTGTTATGACTGTAAATCACACATGCCTCCACTGGTCATTTTGGGAAGACTGGTTCAGGGTTGGAATTTAATTTGTATTAACTGAGAGCTATTTCTTTATATTAGAATGGTCAGGTGCTGGAGGTTCATAAACATGAATGCAAAGGAGGTATTTGGGAAAATGAGCAAAGATACAATTGAAAATCTGGAATGAATCTATAAAACATAAAATGAATGCATGCGTGGCCAGCATTATGTGCAACCTGTAAGGCCAATATTAGATGGAAGCTAGTCCATGGATTGCTAGAGAACACGAAGTATCCAGAGGAAACCCATGCAAACACAAATATACAAAAACTTAAAGTGGAGTTCCAGCCCGGGTGGAAAAAATTAAAAGTCACATAGTTACATAGTTACATAGTAGGTGAGGTTGAAAAAAGACTCAAGTCCATCAAGTCCAACCTATGTGTGTGATTATAGTATTACATTGTATATCCCTGTATGTTGCGGTCGTTCAGGTGCTTATCTAATAGTTTTTTGAAATTATCGATGCTCCCCCCTGAGACCACCGCCTGTGGAAGGGAATTATACATTCTTGCCGCTCTTAGTAGTTTAACCACTTCCCGCCCGGCCTATAGCGGATTGACGGCCGGGCGGTGGTTGTGTTATCCTGACTGGGCGTCATATGACGTCCTTCAGGATAACATGCCGCCGCGCGCCCGCAGGGGCGCGCATCGCGGCGATCGGTGTGTCAGTCTGACACACCGCTACACCGATCTTGGTAAAGAGCCTCCGGCGGAGGCTCTTTACCACGTGATCAGCCGTGTCCAATCACGGCTGATCACGCTGTCAATAGGAAGAGCCGTTGATCGGCTCTTCCTCACTCGCGTCTGACAGACGCGAGTAGAGGAGAGCCGATCGGCGGCTCTCCTGGCAGGGGGGGTCTGCGCTGATTGTTTATCAGCGCAGCCCCCCCGCAGATCACCACACTGGACCACCAGGGATCGCCACTAGGACCACCAGGGAAGGGAAACATGTGGATGGCCAGGTATGTACCCCATGGCCATCCACATGTGCCCAGTCAGTGCCAAATCTGTGCCAATCAGTGCCCACAAATGGGCACTGATTGGCACAATTATGTTGCAGTGATGCCCAGCAATGCCACACTTAGGGGCATCACTGCCATCAATCAGAATCATCAGTGCCACCCATCAGTGTCCATCGGTGCCACCTGTCAGTGCCCATCTGTGCCCATCTGTGCCCACCTATCAGTGCCCATCCGTGCCCATCTGTGCCAACTATCAGTGCCACCCATAACTACCCATCAACGCCACCTACGAGTGCCCATTAATGCCACCTACAAGTGCCCATCAGTGCCGCCTATCAGTGCCCATCGGTGCCACCTATCAGCGCCCATCAGTGCCACCTACCAGTGCCACCTATCAGTGCCCATTAGTGCCACCTATCAGTGCGCATCAGTGCCACCTATCAGTGCCCATCATCAGTGCCCGTCAGTGCCACCTCATCAGTGCCACCTCATTGGTGCCACCTCATCGGTGCCCATCAGTGCCGCCGTATCAGTGCCCGTCAGTGCAGCCATATCAGTGCCCGTCATTGAAGAAGAAAACGTACTCATTTACAAAAAATTTTAACAGAAACAAAGAAAAACGTGCTTTTTTTCAAAATTTTCTGTCTTTTTTTATTTGTTGCGCAAAAAATAAAAACCGCAGAGGGGATCAAATACCACCAAAAGAAAGCTCTATTTGTGGGAACAAAATGATAAAAAATTTGTTTGGGTACAGTGTGGCATGACCGCGCAATTGTCATTCAAATTGTGACAGCGCTGAAAGCTGAAAATTGGGCTGGGCGGGAAGGTGTCTAAGTGCCTGGTATTGAAGTGGTTAAGGTTAAACCTCTTTTCTTCTAATTTTTTTTATAAATTCTTTATTTGAAAAACAAAAGCATACTGCAGTATAGAGATCACAACAACATTGTTTGTATTGTAGTTCACCTTGACGGGTCCAATCACGTAAAACAGACATTATGGTACAACTGGTAACATAAACATATAATCGTAAACTGGGTAGCGGACCTCGATCGAGAGGCTAACTGCATCCTGTGTAATTTTAGATGCGTAACACCAATTAATTCTTAATATCAAAGGAGATGAGTGCGACCTGTGGGTCAAACAACTCCTAGGAATAACTACGAAAGCAAGCAAAGTAAGAAAAAAGGGGGTTGAAGGAGAAAAAGAAAAAAAAGGGGGGGTGAGAGGGGATAGGAGAAAGAAACCTTCCCCTGGTCTCTCCATCAATATCCGCAGTGAATTAAATCAGCAACCTTACATACTCCTCCGAGTAGAAGAACTTGTGCCAGTAGTACCACTGAGTCAATACCTTGAACCCTGCCTCCTGATGGCTAGCACACATGGAGGTCTTACATGTGAAGAGAAATAGTCTCTCCACTTGCCTCTCAGTTAGCTGGAGTCCCAGATCTCACTCCCACTTGGCGATATAGGGAGGTCTGGACCCCTTGGGGGGTGCAATAGGTAGTTGGTAAGCTAACAACACCGTATGACGCACTGGTTCTTGTTCCGAGCATAATAGCTCAAAGGACATCAAGGTCCTCCCAAGGGGCGGAGGGGGGGGGGCTGTGATCCTATGAAGTAGGCTAGCTGGAGCTTTTGCCAGAAGGAAAGGTTCCCTAAAAGAGGGTCTTCCATGATGTTTTCCCTGTACATCCACTTTCCTTTGTTAATGAAGTGGCGGAGCTGAGATCTTCCGATCTCTTTCAGGTCTTGGAGTCTGGGATTGCTAAGTCCCGGGCTGAAGGCCGGGTTTCCGATTACGGGGGTAAGCGGTGAGGGGATGGATGCGACTGAGTGATGGCGAAAAGCTTTTTGGGCAATCCGCCATGTCTCACCCACCGTAGGATGGTTTATGACTCGGCTTGGAAGATTCTTTTGACACCAAGGCAACCCCTCAAACTCTGCTCCCGTCAAGAGCTGTTCCACTTGGACCCATTGTTTTAGCATCCCGTGGCAACACCAGTCTATGATTCGCGTCATATGACAAGCCACATGGTAAAGATTCACATCTGGAAGAGCCATTCCGCCCATCAGCTTTGGGAGTCGTAAAATCAACTGGGCCAGCCGCGGGGGTACCTGGGCCCAGATGAATGTGACGAGCGTTCGATTCGCTGCTCTAAGAAAGGCACTCGGAATCCTAGCTGGGAGGGCCTGCAAGTGATATAGTAGCATGGGCATAATGTTCATTTTTATTATACTGCATCGACCAAACCAGGAGAACATGCCCTTCTGACAAGTCAGTAGGTCTTTTTTGATGTCCGTCAACAGGGGGGGAAAGTTGAGAGGGAAGATATCCTCCATTCTACAGGGCAGAAGGATGCCCAAGTATTTAATGTAGGATCCTGCTCATTTTAAAGGGAAATCTGCCTGTAACAGAGTGTCCAGAGAGGCTGGCATGGAGACTTTAAAGGTTCCGGTAATTAACCTTGAAGAAGGACAACGCTCCACACTTCTTCAGTTCTGTCATCAAGTATGGTATAGATAGCAGGGGATTGGTTACGAAAAACAATAGGTCATCAGCAAAAGCTGCAATTTTTGGTGATAGAATGTCACTTAGGAGAAGACCCGATATGTTGGGGTTGTCTCTCATCGTACAGAGGAAGGGTTCAAGGGACAAGATAAATATCAAGGGAGACAGGGTCAGCCCTGCCTCGTCCCATTAGCTATCCCAAGGGGGGAGGAGAGGTGGCCATTCACATTTACTTGAGCTGTGGGTCGGGAGTAGATAGCTTGTATCCAGTTCATCATCTGCTGGCCTAGTCCTACATGACGAAGGGTCTCAAACAGAAAAGGCCAGTGCATCCTATCAAGTAGCATCGGGGTCCCCCGTGTTTTAGCTGCATGGATAAGGTTAATAGCCTTGGTGGTGTTGTCCCTTGCCTCCCTCGAGGGTACAAAACCCACCTGGTCTGAATGCGTTGGGATCAACTCCATCAGGTGCATTGAGAGGACCTTAGTGAAGATCTTTAGGTCCACGTTGAGGAGGGAGATTGGTCTATAGTTTTGGCAGTGAAGAGGGTCTTTGCCCTCCTTGGGGATCACCGTAATGTCCCGTAAAGGCCGTAAAGGCCCGTAGGGTATCCTCGGGGGGAGCACACTCTTCCCGGCTTCGTTATATACTGCTAGAAAATGTGGTATCAGAAGATCACCGAAGGTCTTGTAATATGGTAGCCAGTATCCATCGGGGCTCGGGGCCTTGCCGTTTTGCATTCGGGCTATGGCTAGAGTCACCTCATCCCCAGAAAGAAGTGCCTCCAATGCCATCAGTGCCTCGTCAGACAACCTAGGTAGGCCTGACTTTTGAATATAGTCCCAAATGGCCTCTCCTTCTAGGGACTTCTCCCGCTCTAGGGACTTCTTCTCTCGTTCTAGGGACTTCTTGACGCGGCAAATTGTACAGTGAGGTGTAATATTTTTGGAACCGGTCTGCGATCTCATCGGTGGTATGAATCTTGGAGTTACCGTCCCCCATTAGTTCATGGATAAAGGCCTGCGCACGTTGTGCTCTCAGAGCCCTAGCTAGTAGTTTACCACATTTGTTGCTGTGTTTGTAAAAGGTATGTTTACATTTTGCGATAACGGTCTTGGCCCTGACTAAGGCCAGGGATCTCAGTTGGTTTCTCAGGATGGTGAGGTCCACCAGCACCCGGGTGGCTAGCGATTGTCTGTGGGTGGCTTCCAGGGCACTGATCTTGTCTAAAAGGTCGAGAGTTTGCTGGGCTCTTGCCTTCTTGAGACGGGTGCCAATTTTTATCAGGAAACCTCTGATGGTGCACTTGTGGGCCTCCCAGACCATCAGGGGAGCACTGTCTGGGTCCGCGTTGGAAGAGAAAAAGCTTCTCAATTCCCAGGACACTTCCTCCATGACCTCGGGAGTTTGGAGCGAGGAGTCATTAAGCTTCCATTGCTATTGTTTGGGCGCAGGAGGTAATAGACCTATATCCACAAAGACCGGGGCGTGGTACGAGAAGGTAATAGAACCGATAGAAGCGGACCGCACCCTGTAAGGAGAGATTGAGGCAACATAAAGAGATCAATTTTGGAGTCATGAGGGTGCGAGTAGAACGTGTAGTCCCTCTGTGTCGGGTTTAATACCCTCCAGATGTCCACCAGATGAAAGGTGTAGAAATTCTTCTTTTTTCTTCTAATTTTAATGAGTGGCCACGTGTCTTGTTAAACTCCCTGAAAAAAAGATTACAGCGCACACATACAAAAATGGCATTTAACTCCTGCAAGGATAGCGTAGGACCCACTGATATTGGGGTACTTTGACGTAGTAGTGGGCTTAGCACTATATGTCCATGTGGTGTAACTAAATCCCCATATTTTCTGAATATGCTCTGGTGTTTTTAAATAGCCGTGCAGGAGTTAAATGTAATTTTTGTATGTGTGCGCTGTAATCTTTTTTTCTGTCTGTATGGTCTTATGGCTGCACCATCTTTTATGCATTTTTTAGGGTGTGCCCCCCAAATCTTTGTTTGTTAAACTCCCTTGAAAAAGTTTTATCCCTATTGTGGGGTCACCAGTATGGTATTTATAAATTAAAAATAAACTAAATAAACTAATAAACTAAAAATATCCCCTCTCAAGCGTCTCTTCTCCAGAGAGAATAAGTTTGTGCTCGCAACCTTTCCTCATAACTAATATCCTCCAGACCCTTTATTAGCTTTTTTTTGCCCTTCTTTGTACTCGCTCCATTTCCAGTACATCCTTCCTGAGGACTGGTGCCCAGAACTGGACAGCATACTCTAGGTGCGGCCGGACCAGAGCCTTGTAGAGTGGGAGAATTATCAATTTATCTCTGGAGTTGATCCCCTTTTTAATGCATGCCAATATTCTGTTTGCTTTGTTAGCAGCAGCTTGGCATTGCATGCCATTGCTGAGCCTAATCATGCTGAGCCTGATCATCTACTAGGACCCCCAGGTCCTTTTCCATCCTAGATTCCCCCAGAGGTTCTCCCCCCAGTGTATAGATTGCATTCATATTTTTGCCACCCAAATGCATTATTTTACATTTTTCTACATTAAACCTCATTTGCCATGTAATTGCCCACCCCATTAATTTGTTCAGATCTTTTTGCAAGGTTTCCACATCCTGTGAAGAAGTTATTGCCCTGCTTAGCTTAGTATCGTTCGCAAATACAGAGATTGAACTGTTTACCCCATCCTCCAGGTTGTCTATGAACAAAATAAATAGGATTGGTCCCAGCACAGAACCCTGGGGACCCCACTACCCACCTCTGACCATTCCGAGTACTCCCTATTTATCTCCACCCTCTGAACTCGCCCTTGTAGCCAGTTTTCAATCCATGTACTCACCCTATGGTCCATGCCAATGGACCTTATTTTGTACAGTAAACGTATATGGGGAACTGTGTCAAATGCTTTTGCAAAATCCAGATACAACACGCCTATGGGCTTTCCTTTATCTAGATGGCAACTCACCTCCTCATAGAAGGTTAATAGATTTGTGATGATCCCCTGTCCTCAACAGGTCTATGTCTGCCATAAATGCCTCCTCTGTCCAGAACCAGCACTATCCAAGACACAGTGGGGGAACTACTGCCATAGAGACCCACATGGATGCTATGGGGCCTGCAGCCGAGTGGGGCCCGGAGAGGATGAGGAATACTGTACTTGCCAACTTTTTTTTCCTTGTCTCCGCTAGAGATCCACGGCACTGGTCATTTCTGTCTCCGTCGCCATTTTACAGAAGACCAGTTAAGGAAGAACCAAGAGGCAGAGCCCGGGTGGCAATGAAAGTGGCTGCAATAGAAATGGAGCTCAATTTCTGTTGGCTGCTTTCTTGCCACCCAGGCTCCGCCTCCTGGTTCTGTTAAAGGAGTGGAGACGAGCACAGTGAGTCCTGAGCGGTCCCGAGGCCCGATGGAGAGTCCTGGGTCCCGGCGCCGTGCTATCCCTGTCTGACTGAGATTCAGCTGTCTCTCTCACTGGCTGCCTCCTATCACATCGTGCTGCCCGGAGAGTCAGTGACAGTCTGAGCAAGTAACTCTCCAAGCGGCTGCACGCCCAGGTGCATGAATGGGGGGCGGTACTCCTGGCGGGGTGAATTGTCCTGGGGGGTTCTGTACTCCTGGGGGGGGTAAATTGTCCTGAGGGGGGTCTGTACTCCTGGGGGGGTGAATTGTCTTGCGGGGGTCTGTACTCCTGGGGGGTGAATTGTCCTGGGGGGGTCTGTACTCCTGGGGGGGTGAATTGTCCTGTGGGGTGTCTTTACTCCTGGGGGGTGAATTGTACTGGGCAGTCTGTACTCCTGGCGGGTGAATTGTCCTGGGGGGGGTCTGTACTCCTGGGGGAGTGAATTGTCCTGGGGGGTCTGTACTCCTGGGGGGTGAATTGTCCTGGGGGGTCTGTACTCCTGGGGGGGTGAATTGTCCTGGGGGGGTCTGTACTCCTGGGGGGGTCAATTGTCCTGGGGGGTCTGTACTCCTGGGGGGGGGGTGAATTGTCTTAGGGGGTCTGTACTCCTGGGGGGGTCAATTGTCCTGGGGGGGGTCTGTATTCCTGGGGGGTCAATTGTCCTGGGGGGGTCTGTACTCTTGGGGGGTGAATTGTCCTGGGGGTCTGTACTCCTGGGGGGGGGTGAATTGTCCTGGGGGTCTGTAATCCTGGGGGGTGAACTGTCCTGGGGGTCTGTACTCCTGGAGGGGGTCTGTACAGATGGAGGGGGTTGAGTTGTCCTAGGGGGTCTGTACAGATGGGGCTGGTTTGTCCAGGGGGGTCTGTACTGATGGAGGAGGGTCTATACTGATGGAGGAGGATCTGTACTGAGGGAGGACTATGGGGGAGGGGGGTAACGCCATGTTTTTCCACACCGGACCCTAGTGACGCCACTGGTTACTGGGGACAGCTGATGTAAGGAGGGACTCTACTGGAAATGCCTGATGTAAGAAGGGACTCTACTGGGGGCACCTGATGTAAGGAGGGACTCTACTGGGAATGCCTGATGTAAGGAGGGAATCTACTGGGGGCACCTGATGTAAGGAGGGACTCTACTGGGGCATCGGATGTAAGGAGGGACTCTACTGGGAATGCCTGATGTAAGGAGGGACTCTACTGGGGGCACCGCATGTAAGGAGAGACTCTACTGGGAATGCCTGATGTAAGGAGGGACTCTACTGGGGCACCTGATGTAAGGAGGGACTCTACTGGGGCACCTGATGTAAGGAGGGACTCTTCTGGGGGCACCTGATGTAAGGAGGGACTCTACTGGGGGCACCTGATGTAAGGAGGGACTCTACTGGGAATTCCTGATGTAAGGAGGGACTCTACTAGGAATGCCCGATGTAAGAAGGGACTCTACTGGGAATGCCTGATGTAAGGAGGGACTTTACTGGGGGCACCTGATGTGACGAGGGACTCTACTGGGGGCACCTGATGTAAGGAGGGACACTACTGGGAATGCCTGATGTAAGGAGGGACTCTACTGGGAATGCCTGATGTAAGGAGGGACTCTACTGGGGGCACCCCATGTAAGGAGGGACTCTACTGGGGGCACCTCATGTAAGGAGGGACTCTACTGGGAATGCCTGATGTAAGGAGGGACTCTACTGGGAATGCCTGATGTAAGGAGGGACTCTATTGGGAATGCCTGATGTAAGGAGGGACCCTACTGGGAATGGCTGCTGTAAGGAGGGACTCTACCGGGGGCACCTGATGTATGAAGGGACTCTACTGGGGGCACCTGATGTAATGAGGGACTCCACAGCACCTGATGTAAGGAGGGACTGTACTGGGATTGCCTGATGTAAGGAGGGACTCTACTGGGAATGCCTGATGTAAGGAGGGACTCTACTGGGAATGCCTGATGTATGGAGAGACTCTCTTGGGGCACCTGATGTAAGGAGGGACTCTACTGGGGAACCTAATGTAAGGAGGGACTCTACTGGGGACACCTGATGTAAGGACAGATTCTGCTGGGAATGCCTGATATAAAGATGGACTCTGCTGGGGACACCTGATGGCATCTGGTGGCACGCAACGTGGCAAGTGACACACTCAGGACTCCCACTGATTCTGCATTATGGTGAGTTGAACTATTTAATTTTATATTACAATGTAATAATAGAAATAATGCGTTTTAATCATCTTGACACCATAACAACCATGGTGCCATTGAAGAGCTAACACCATGTGTTTGGAGTATCTTTTGGAGTTTGGAGTATCTGTTGATTGTTAAACTTTCTGGAATACATATATTGCTATTGTGGTGTAGGACTGTTGTCCCTCCATCCCTTTCTTTCCTTCTCTCTCCTTCCCTTCCATCCTTCCTTCCTTCCTTCCTTGCTTCCTTCCTTCCTTCCTTCCTTCCTTCCTTCCTTCCTTCCTTCCTTCCTTCCTTCCTCCATCCCTCATTCATATCAGACTTGAACCACACCCCCTTTGAGCCACGGCCTTTAAGTCACACCCACTATTTAATTTAACCCCTGCCATTTTTTTGTGGGGGGGGGGGCTGTTTGCAAGGGGGGGGCATACAACATTTTGCTATGGGGCCCTGTGATTTCTAGTTACGCCCCTGCCAAGACCCCTTAGCTCACCCAGTCACCAGCTGTAACACAGTGTAGGGTGAACAACAACATCAAACTCCTTTATTCAAGCACATGTTACCACAGCTATACAACTCAGAGACACTCCCCCCCACCCTTGGATTCAGGGCGGGGTAAACTGTCTAAACACAATAGACACACAGGTCAGGTGTATTCAAATTTCTTATCAGTAAACAGTCTTATCATCAGGGAGAGCTGTTGGAGGGATCCCCCCGCCCCCCACATAGACATCCATTACATAATATCCATTTCTTCCAAGGCAGACAGACACAAACAATGGAATACAACCACACTCCAAACAATCACAGCAAAGAGTCCACAACAGCATGAGACAACACACAATATATACATATATACAACATTGAGTCTGACTAGCACAGATCATAGTGGGGTTCTCAGGCACCCTGTGCCTTTAATGGACACAGGGTGATTTACACATAAGAGGGTCCGGGGAAGCTGGACACAAAGTTTCCAAAGCTCTCCAAGGTAAGCTGAGTTGCACAAACCCCCCACCCAAAATGAGTCCTGTCACACATCTCCCCTTTCGGCCGGAGACTAATGCCGGAGGAGACCCCAGACAGGTTGACTGCGAAGTTAGTCAGTAGTTCCAGTCCCCCAAAGCCGGTATCCACACAGTACCCCAAATAAATTGTCCCAAACATAGCATTACTCACCCAGCCAACCTCTGCCTCTCTCATAGAACATACCCTCCACTGGGGATAAGTGCGGATTGGCCCTTCTCCCTGGAGTCCTTTCAGCCGCTGGAGAGAAGACAGGGTGACTGGGCACTCTCTGTCATGCTGTTGGGGATCGGGGCAGACTGCCCAGCATCCCTGGAGTATACACGTGGAGACTGAAGTCCCATCCACTTTTGGTAGGTAAAAATCCCCCAAAGCATGGCTGACACCCTCCTGTCTCAGTGCCGCAATATTTTCTGGGGTTGTGTCAGTGGAGACCGAAGTCTCCTCCACATTCACAGGAACTCCCTCTTCTGTTAGTTGAGGACAGAGGCCAGCAGCACTCTGCCGTGTTGCCAGCCCTTCTGCTGGGTTGCTGTGAGAGGAGACCGCAGTCCCATCCACCGATATCAGCTCAAGCTGCAGTTGTGTGCAGAGGCCAGTAGCATTCTGCACTGTTAGCAATTCAGCTGAGGACCCCACATCATCCACTCTGGCTAACTGTTGGGGAGTGACCGTCACCTTCTCACCATGGGCCCCTGGCGCTGCTGCAGCTGTGGGGCAGAGGTCTTGGACCCTCTGTCCGGTGGCCAGCGCGTCAGTTGGGGAAGTCTCTGGTAACTCCAAAGATGCGGCTGTTGGTGCTGGGCAGAGCTCAGTGAAGTTTGGTCCTAATACCAGCTCTTCTGCTGGAGGCTCACCAGGTTGTTCTTCTTCAACAGAACAGCCTATCAAATCCCCAATCTCTATAACTGGTGTCTGGGGATAGCGATTCACCATCTCCTGTCTGTAGAACGAAGAAGAGGTTATTGGTGTTGGGCAGAGCTCAGTGATGTCTGGCCTTGATGCCAGCTCCCCTGCTGGGTTGGTTGCATCATTCTGGGGTAACATCTGCTGCTGGAAAGTGACCATCTTCTTCTCACCCTGGGCCTCCAGATCCACCGCAGGTGTGGGGCAGAGGTCTTGGACTCTCTGTCCAGTTGTCAGCGCTTCAGCTTTGGAGATGGCAATCTCCTGAGTTTCCACTGCCGATTCTCTGGCATGCTGCTAAACGTGTTCTAGCAGTTTTCTGTATGCCCTTTCCAGATACTGTTCCTTCCTTAGCAAAAAGTGCAGGTAAGGTTTAAGCTCTGAGACCCCTGCAAGACCGAGCATAGCCTCTCTGTATTCTCGCAGGTCTTCAAGGGTAGGTTCCCCTTCATCGCCAAACACAAAACAATCTGAAAGGCTCTTCCACAGCAATCCAGGGCCACCAAAGTCATATCCCTCCGGAGATCATTTTGTTGTCTCCTCTAAATATTCCTCCTCTGCGTGCCATTGCAGAGCCCCATACCGATTGTCCAGCTCTATCTCCTGCTGGTCCAGCCTGTCCAACTCAGTCACCCATTGCTCCTGGGGCCACTCTCCCAGGAATTGCATCCGTAACTCCCATTGTTCACTGGCCTGTTGCTCTGGGGTTGGAAAGCACTTGCCCTGTTGCATACCAGCAACCTGGAGGGCTCTAATCCAGAGTCCTACCCAAATCTGTTGCCTGACCTCGAGGTATTCATCTGCAGACACAGACCTGGTTTATGCTGAAAGGACGATCCGCAGCAGCCCTGGAAACTCTGATGCCAGATCCATATCTTCACTGGGGTGACTGAAGTCTGCTATCCTGAACTTGGATCCAGGTGGAGGTTTGGACATGTTCACAGTCAGGAAGCACGATCCCACTGCTGCCACCAGTTGTAACGAACCCCTGTCCTCAACAGGTCTATGTCCGCTGTAAATGCTTCCTCTGTTCAGAACCAGCACTATCCAAGACCTCTTAGCTCACCCAGTCACCAGCCGTAACACAGTGTAGGGTGAACAACAACATTAAACTCCTTTATTGAAGCACATGTTACCACAGATATACAACTCAGAGACATTCACCCCCACCCTTGGATTCAGGGCGGGGTAAACTGTCCAATCACAATAGACACACAGGTCAGGTGTATTCAAATTTCTCATCAGTAAACAGTCTTATCACCGGGGAGACCTGTTGGAGGAATCCCCCCCCCCTCCACATAGACATCCATCCCATAATATCCTTTTCTTCCAAGGCAGACAGACACAAACAATGGGATACAACCACACCCCAAACGATCACAGCAAAGAGTCCACAACAGCATTAGACAACACACAATATATACATATATACAACATTGAGTCTGACAAGCACAGATCATAGTGGGGTTCTCAGGCACCCTGTGCCCCTAATGGACACAGGGTGATTTACATATAAGAGGGTCCAGGGAAGCTGGACACAGAGTTTCCAAAGCTCTCTAAGGTAAGCTGAGTTGCACAAACCCCCCATCCAAAATGACTCTTGTCACAAGATTAATACTAGATTAATAGATGAATAGATTAATAGATTAATACTGTAGCTGCTGACTTTTAATATAAGGACACTTACCTGTCCAGGGAGACCACGATATCGGCACCCGAAGACAACGCGTCCATCGGCTCCGGGTGCAGGCACTGGCATCCTTACTAAGGGAAGCAGGAAGTGAAGCCTTGTGGCTTCACAGCCTGTTTCCTACTGCTGTTGCGCTTTCTGAATGGTCCTGTTGTCTTCTGGGACACACACAGGTCCCAGAAGGTGACGGGGAAGGAGGAGGGCAAAAATAAAATGTGTAAGTGAGGTACCTTGCCGCGGTGCCATGGGACGGAAGTCCTGAAGAAAATATAAGAAAAAGGCATGAAAAAAATAAATTAAAAAATATCCAAAATTGAGGGGGCAGGGGGGTGCTTACGTTTTCTAAGGAGTTCACTTTTTGCCTGGAACTCTGCTTTAATACAAACTGTGTCCTTGCTTGTAATCACATACATAAAACAATGGTTTCTCTTTAAAATACAACAAGATACTGTAGGTTTATTGGTTCCTTCCTTAAAAATATCCCTTGTGCTTGCATGATTTTGTATACTATACAGTATATTACTGTAGCAGAGCTTTTTTTCTCGGTGCAGGAACTCCCCCTTCCAAGTCACCCCTTGTCTCTGCCCCTTATCCATCTCCGAACACAGTCCCTTGGTTCCTCCTACCTACCTCCTAGTGCTGCCCCTTTTAGGGAATACATGTATAGAATTTGTTCATGATAAAAATAAAATCAGTAAAATAGATCCCCTTCAGCGAGCAACAATAGACCCCCTGAAACAAAATACCCTCCCAGCAACAATAGATCCATTCCAGCAACAATACACCCCTACCAGCAACAATAGATCTCCCAGGAGCCAGCATCAATAATCTCTCCAGTGGCCAGCAACTATAGACTCAACAGTAGATCCTCAACAGTAGATCCCTGTAGAGACACATTTTTGCCATCTCCGAAATGCCCCCCCCCCCGAAATGGGCAGTAGACAGGGGTGTAGGGGTGTTTACATGCCACATGCGCAATGCTTAGCTTCACACCCATGGCAAAGTTAACCCAAATTGTAGCCATCGGAGGGTGGCAAGTCCACCGAACACTACACATTAAATGGGGAAGTGCTGCAAACATCCTGCAACTGCATGCAATGCACGAGGTTGCGGCACGTTTGTTGGCAAAAATTAGGTTAAAACAGGCAGGGAGGAGGAGTCACATCGCTTCCTCACTGGTTGTCAGTAACCTCTGGAGCACGATCTGAATGTGAAACGGACTTCAGAGGAAAAGGACATTTAAATGCATGTCTAAATCTACCTGAACAGAAACACACTTTGCACAAGCTAAGATTCAAGTATAACAATTTGTACTGCTTGGTTTATTATTTGCTAACAAGCGTTACAAATACTACACAACCAAAACATAAAAACAGCTTCGCTTGTGACTGCAACAGAAAAAAGCCCAAGCTTGCAATAATCAGGGTTTTTTTTAATGCTAATTTGCAATTTATATCATTTGTATGCTACTGCTAACCCTGATGTTTTTGAGAAAAAAGGAAAAATCCAGTGGCATGATAGCTGCATGGATATGTGTGTAGCACCCTCTACCTCAGGTAGGATGTGCTAGAGGTAATTGTTTTGTATTGCAGCCAGTGCAGGTACATTTAGGCAGGCCTAGCAGTGAGCTAGGCCTGTATGTTTTGATCTGGGGGCTGGGAGTGGTTTTGAGAGTAGCAGTAGGTAACTGACATGCACTTCATCTCTCTGGCGCCTCCTCTGTTTCTGGAAAGTGCTGGAAAATGGGCAGGGCAGAGGGTTGGAGTGGCATGGAGTGTATCTGGGAGCCCTGACCAATCCCCAACTAGGATTGGCAGGTGGCAGGCCTCCTATATATACTCATGGTCAGCTGTGGGAGTAGTTGTTCGGGTGGAAGAACTATTGATGGAGTGATAGGCTGTCATGGCCTTGGAGGAAGTCCCCCTTTCTGGCCTTGGGCCTGGAACTCGGGAGCTGGGAAGGAACCCCTTCATAAAACATTATCTCGGGGTGTCCTGAACAGGAGCAGGAAGAGGGCAGCAGGGAACATTGCCGGGCAAGTCACTAGGAGGGATCCATTCCGGGGTAGGTGAATGACAGGCACAGTGAAAAGATCTGGGGGAGACATGCCAGGAGTGGATGTAGAGCCAGAGGGAGAGACTGTGATGTCGCTGGTGTTAGAGTCAAGTTGCTGCAGCCAGGAGAGTTGGCAGGACTTGCACAGGACTTTCTGGGATCAGTAGTCCACCAAGATTCAGTTAGCACAAAAGTACTTTTTCATCGCTATTGGTTACTACACCAAATGGGACTGCAAACCCCTGCCAGCAAATGGCGGATATAGAACAGTTGGGACTTATTCAGAGTAAGGCCTAACCATGTGCTAACTGTGACAGGAATCTAGGATTGCGCAGTAGAGAAAGTGGAGTTGACGTGATGTGCTGGAGGACTAAGGAGCTTTAGAGACTACCAATATAGATCCAAAATCGTTTGTTGAATTTAACAAGATTAATTATCTGGGCATCCCATGTCCCTTTCCCCATCCAAGTTAAATCCCCTCAATAAAAAAACAACAAAAACAAGCTGGTGGACTGTTCATTTTCTAGCAATGTGTGACTGGAGGCGAATGCCTGGCTGAGCAGGGTGATGGGTGGAACTACTACACTCAGCGACCCTGCAGGGGCACCGCTACATGTGTATGCATTTATTATGCTACATGCGACCTCTCCGTGAAGATTGAGGACATATGCAATGAAGAGGAGGCTGTCGCGACCTGTGGCCTGGCCAGGGGCCTGGCGACAGCATGTGCTGTTGTGCAGGAGCCGGATGACTTTCTTGAAGAGCCAACCAGCTCTAAGTTCCTTGCTGTACCTGTTCGGAGGGAGCCTTTACCAGAGGGGAGTGCGCCTCCAGTTGAGCCGGATGAGGTAAGCGAGGGCCGGGTTGTTGACTGGGGTTCTCCCAGAGTACTTGCTGAATTTAAGTCTATGGAGAGACTGGTAGAGTGGTCATCCCCTGAGGAAAGTTCTGATGAGGAGGAATGGAAGGCAGGAGGTTCCCATCCCCCCAGACCCAGAGAACCAGAGACCCAGTCAGAGGCAGGAGAAGATATCCTGCCGACAGTATGGATCCCTGTATTCTGCAGCAGACTTTTCATTAACAGACCCTCCAATACCCAGACCAGAGAGCCCATCTATAGGCAGTGGGTAGTAAAGTCTCAAGATGCTTGTGTCTTGCCAGGGAAGGGAAGGCCTAAGGAATTTCCCCTATTCTCTCGTTTACAAAGGGGGGTACAGTGAAGGGTCGATCTGGAGTGGGGTCTGGACTACCCATATTTCCCTCCCCAGATAATGGACATCGTGGAGAACTCTTGGAGAGAGTGGGAGGATGACCTTGTCTAGGACTTTTTGCATGTTCCAAAGCCTCTGCGGGTGCCAGAGATTGATGTCTGGGTACGTTTTATGGACATTCAGCAGGAATGGAGGCTGGGATGTGCTTTTTACAGAGATCGAGCCCTGGTTGTAAAGGTGGGTCGGCATACTAGGAGCCATTCAGTCTCAATCAGAGAAAAAGGGTGAGGAAGGAGGAGATTGCTGGATCCCTGTTTCTATGCGTGAGGAGGACTGTTGTGTTGTGCAGTCACCATAGAAATAGCCACATGGACTGCAGGGAAGTTGACAGTTGTGTTTTCTTTTTCTCTGACTTGCAGGAACAGACTATGCCTGCCACCCTGTGTGCTTGATAGAGGGATGGTCTGATCATGGACACTTTGGGTGTACTGTTCCTGCCCACCTCCTTTTGGAGCCTGTTGCCTGGGGAGGGGCCCCTCCTAACAGAAGCAAAAGAAGGACTGTTCTCAAGTTGAAATGTATATATTTTGTTGTTGTTCTGTTTTTAGGTTATAGTTCCCTTCTGACAGAACAAAGCAAGCAGAAATGTATATGTTGTGTTGCTGATTTCCTCTGCTGGAAGGATAATAACCCTCTTCCAGTGGAGATTTGTACAGTGTATAGGTAGAATGTAAGTGTAGGATGTATGGTTTGTGTTTTCTCTTAGGATCTTCAGGGATGGGATGGCTGTCCATCCTCACCGTTTCGGAGGACAAGAATGCTGTGAGCAGAATTACAAACCTTGCTAAAAGGCATAGATTGGGATAAAATATTAGGAACAAAGAATATGGAGGAGAGATGGGTTTGCTTTAAGAGTATATTAAATAAGGGCATTAGCCAATGTATCCCATTGGGTAATACATTTAAAAGAGCGAACAAAAGTCCTGGATGGCTTAACTCCTCCAATGTAAAAATGCATATAAAAGCAAAGGAGAAGGCCTTCAAAAAATACAAGGTTGAGGGATCATCCTCAGCATCCAGACTTTATAAAGAATGCAACAAGAAATGTAAGGGTGCAATTAGGACAGCTAAGATAGAACATGAAAGATACATAGCGGAGGAGAGCAAAAAAAATCCCAAGAAATTCTTTAAGTATGTAAACAGTAAAAAATGGAGGACAGACCATATTGGCCCCATAACGAATGAGGAAGGACATCTGGTTACAAAGGATGGGGAGATGGCGAAGGTATTTAATTTATTCTTCTCCTCAGGCTTCACGAGTGAATCGGGGGGCTTCAGTAACAAAAACTGCAGTGTTTATCCTTATGACACCACACAGGAAGCACCTCCATGGTTAACAGAGGACAGAATTCAAATTAGACTTGAGAAACTTAACATTATTAAATCACTGGGACCAGATGGCTTGCATCCGAGGGAACTCAGTCAAGTGATTGCCAGACCGTTGTTCCTAATTTTTACAGACAGTCTACTGACTGGAATGGTACCAGCTGATTGGAAAAAAGCCAATGTAGCACCAATATTTAAAAAGGGCCCAAAATACATCCCTGGGAATTACAGACCAGTTAGCCTAACATCAATAGTATGTAAACTCTTGGAGGGGATGATAAGGGACTATATACAAGATTTTAGTAATGAGAACGGTATCATTAGCAGTAATCAGCATGGATTCGTGAAGAATCGTTCTTGCCAAACCAATCTACTAACCTTCTATGAGGAGGTGAGTTGCCATCTAGATAATGGAAGGCCCGTAGACGTGGTGTATCTGGATTTTGCAAAAGCATTTGACACAGTTCCCCATAAACGTTTACTGTACAAAATAAGGTTCGTTGGCATGGACCATAGGGTGAGTACATGGATTGAAAACTGGCTACAAGGGCGAGTTCAGAGGGTGGTGATAAATGTGGAGTACTCGGAATGGTCAGGGGTAGGTAGTGGGGTTCCCCAGGGTTCTGTGCTGGGACCAATCCTATTTAATTTGTTCATAAACGACCTGGAGGATGGGATAAACAGTTCAATCTCTGTATTTTCAGACGACACTAAGCTAAGCAGGGCAATAACTTCCCTGCAGGATGTGGAAACCTTGCAAAAAGATCTGGACAAATTAATGGGGTGGGCAACTACATGGCAGATGAGGTTCAATGTAGAAAAATGTAAAATAATGCATTTGGGTGGCAAAAATATGAATGCAATCTGGGGGGAGATCCTCTGGGGGAATCTAGGATGGAAAAGGACCTGGGGGTCCTAGTAGATGATAGGCTCAGCAATGGCATGCAATGCCAAGCTGCTGCTAACAAAGCAAACAGAATATTGGCATGCATTAAAAAAGGGATCAACTCCAGAGATAAAACGATAATTCTCCCACTCTACAAGACTCTGGTCCGGCCGCACCTAGAGTATGCTGTCCAGTTCTGGGCACCAGTCCTCAGGAAGGATGTACTGGAAAGGGAGCGAGTACAAAGAAGGGCAACAAAGCTAATAAAGGGTCTGGAGGATCTTAGTTATGAGGAAAGGTTGCGAGCAATGAACTTATTCTCTCTGGAGAAGAGACGCTTGAGAGGGGATATGATTTCAATATACAAGTACCGTACTGGTGACCCTACAATAGAAATAAAACTTTTTCGCAGAAGAGAGTTTAACAAGACTCATGGCAACTCATTAAAATTAGAAGAAAAGAGCTTTAACCTTAAACTACGTAGAGGGTTCTTTACTGTAAGAGCGGCAAGGATGTGGAATTCCCTTCTACAGGCGGTGGTCTCAGCGGGGAGCATCAATAGCTTCAAGAAACTATTAGATAAGCACCTGAATGACCGCAACATACAGGGATATACAATGTAATACTGACACATAATCACACATAGGTTGGACTTGATGGACTTGTGTCTTTTTTCACCCTCGCCTACTATGTAACTATGTAACTAGAATATTCTTTCTGTGGGAGGAAAGCTCTGGCTCAAAAATGTTGTATGTGTTTTAGCTGCAGGGGCCTGCAGTTAGGAGTGTGTTGGTTGTGATGTACAGTGTAAATACCTACCAAAAATGTATATATCTATTTTTTGTACATAACTTATTTGTACAGTTCCCCATCCAAGTTGTTTCCCTTCCCTCATCCAACCAAATTCATGGGATGCATTTGCTACTGGGCCCAGGAGCCATTTTTCAATCATTCTCGGCTGGGGACCAGCTGAATTCTAGTGGGGGGTGACTGTAGCAACCTCTACCTCAGGTAGGATGTGCTAGAGGTGGTAGTTTAATTTTGCTTTTAAATTTAGGATCTGGCTATTGCAAGAAACACATTTCCGCACAGGCTCCATACCCGCCCTACGCAATCGATATTACCCACAAGGGTACCATAGTACTAACCCCCAGGCCAAATCCAAAGGGCTCTCCGTCACTTTCCATAAATCCTTCAACCCGGAGTTACTAGACTCCCTTATTGACATAGCAGATCGTTTCATCTTTTTAAAACTGAAACTAAACGATTTTCTTTTCACAGTGGCTAACATATATGTTCCCAATGTGGATCAAGCTCGGTTCTCACCAGGCTATCCTCCTTCGGGGGTCCCTGCTTCATCATCGGTGGAGATCTCAATGTCACCTTGTCCCCGTCCGCAGACACATCCTCGGGTAAGTCCTCTGTTCCTTTGTCTACACTGACACGCATAAAATCTCTGCTACATTCCTCCCATCTGGTGGATGTTTGGCATCTCCAGCATCCCACAGAGAGGGATTACAGCCATTACTCGCAGCACAAAACTCCTACAGTAGACTTGATCACTTTTTAATCTCACAATCTCTGTTAGATACCCCCCTCGAAACATCCATAGGTCACCTACTCTGGTCTGATCATGCCCCCATCTCTTTGACTCTAGCACGACCCCCGACGACACGCAGAGGCACACACTGGAGACTCAATGACAACTTACTACGAGACTCTGTTTGCATAGCTGATGTTTCTAAAACCATTAAGAACTTCATGTCCAACCACTCCTCAGACATCACCTCCTCCCTTAATCAATGGGAGACGTTAAAATGCGTGGTACAGGGAGTACTTATACAGCATGGCTCTCACCTCAAAAAAATAAGAGCCGATGATATACGCCGCCTCCTTTCCACTATTGAACTTGAACCCCTCCACAAACGAGACCTAGACCCCACCATTTTTGTACAACTATCCAATGCCCGTCGAGACCTACTCCAACTCCTAGATTCACACTCCCTGATCGCTAGAGATAGAGGACGTAACCACTACTACTCCACCCTAAACCCCCCTGTCACTCCATCCCCTTTATTACCCAATCCAACCAAGACAAGACGTTCAATACATCAGGCATTTCCGCTTCCTTTCGACAATACTATTCACAACTTTACAACCTATCGCGTAAAGCCCCACACATCCAGAACATTTCCTCTAGCGACGACATGCGAGACTACATTACGGAGTCAGCGTTACCCACCACTGATATATCAGACTCCCTAGAGCTCGGAAAACTTTTAGCCACTTCAAAATTTTTACAAGCGATCAAGGACCTGAAAATAGGCAAATGTCCTGGACCAGATGGATACACCCCCCGTTTCTAAAAAACATTTGCCCCTCAACTAGCACCACTACTAACAAAAGCTTTCAACTCTATTGACGATTCCAACTTACCCTCTAAAGGGTTATTGTCTGCCAACATCTCCATAATACCAAAACTGGGCAAAGATCCATCACAGTGTAGTAGCTATCGGCCTATATCCTTGTTCAACATAGATCTTAAATTGTTCGCAAAGATATTGGCCACCCGCTTGTCCGCCCTTCTCCCAGGAGTGATACATAATGACCAGGTGGAGTTTGTCCCCAGCCGAGAGGCAAGGAACAACACCACTAAAACGATCCATCTCATTTCTTTTATACAGAGCAAAGAACTAAAAGCCTGCCTTCTATCCTTCGATGCCGAGAAGGCGTTTGATAGGGTTAATTGGAGATTCCTACGACTCTCACTTGAACAACTAGGCCTAGGAACGATCTTTATCACTAAAGTAATGTCTTTGTATTCCCAGCCCTCTGCCTCAGTACTAGTAAACGGCACTGCTTCAGAACCATTTGACATGTCGAATAGTACACGGCAAGGCTGCCCCCTCTCCCCCCTTTTGTTTGTTATCATTATAGAACACCTAACATGTGCTATACGCCAGAACGCTCTCTCCATGGCATTCAAACACCTTCCTCCCACCACAAGCTATCCCTATATGCTGATGACCTTTTAGTCTATATACAAAACCCACATATCTCACTACCATCTCTCTTCCTGGAATTCCGCCGATTCGGCTCCTTTAGCAACTTTAAACTTAATGTAGCCAAAACAGAAGCTCTCAACATATCCCTCCCTGCCTCTACGCTGTCCCTATTGAAATCAAGCTTTTCAACGGCAAACTAAAGGATATCATACCTAGGGGTTACTATCCCCTCTAATCTCGCCAACCTATTTTCACTGAACTATGTCCCCCTACTCCCCCACATACGGAAAGATCTGGAGGAATGGGGTGGATCCCTCTTGCCGTGGTTCGGGCGGATCAATACCCTCAAAATGGACACCCTGCCCAAACTCCTATACCTCTTTCAAACGATCCCTGTCATAGTTCCCAAATCTTTTTTCACCTCCTTACGCTCCCTTGCCATTAGATTCATGTGGAACCGTGGGCTCCCCAGAGTTAAATACAAGCTACTTACCCTCTCGAAGTTACAGGGTGGGGCTGGCCTCCCTGACTTTGAGCTCTATTACAAAGCCACCCATATGGCACGCATTCTGGAATGGTTCCCTTGTCCCTTCCTGAAGAAGTCGTTCTCAATAGAGCAAGACTTGGCCCCTGTGGACCTCCGGGCCCTCCTATGGGGTTATAGACACGACTATGCCCACTTACCCACTCTTCCACCACTAACGCTCTCCTCTCTTAAACTTTGATACTGCAGAGGTCTTTACAATATCTTCTGACCTATCCCCGTTGACACCTCTGTTTGATAACTCAACGTTCCCTCAGGGCGTGGGAGCGACGACCATGGGGTCTCTCAAACGTACTGATTGGCCTCAAGCGCATTCTTTTTTACATCATCTACAGGGGACACCGGTCATGCCGGCAGGATCCTGTGACTGGCTCACTGCCTTGCACATGTCTACGTTCACTAAACACTTACACGCTTCCTCCAAAATACACTGCCCCAAATCTGGTTTTGAGGACCTATGTTCCCTCCCTGAAACACCCAGACACCTTCTCTCATCCCTATATGGCCTATTACAGGCTCTAACACACGATCGCCTGCCACAATACACCAGGATGTGGTCTGCGGACTTGGGTGAGAACATCTCTAGACCGGAATGGCAGACCTCATTCCACTTTACACATAAATCAACAATATCTTGCTATTCTCAGGAAAAGAATTACAAGATTCTATCCAGGTGGTACAGAGACCCCGCCACTTTGCACAAAATTTTTCCATCTTCTTCAGCCTCCTGCTGGCGTTGTAATGCCTCTACTGGGACTTATCTACACGTCTGGTGCAAGTGTGAGAGGATCTGCCCCTTCTGGACTCAGGTATTTGCATGTTAAAATAAAATAAAATATTACCGACCTCCCCAAAGATTTCTCTCCTCTCCATACTACCCGGGTCTATAACAAAACAGAAACGGAACCTATTACGTTTTCTTATGTCCTCAGCGAGACAGCTCATTCCATCATATTGGAAAACAACCACCACTCCTCCTTTTTCACGGTGGGTTTCGACCATGAATGATACCTTGAGAATGGAGGAGATGTTGGCCCTTGACAATGACACATATGAAAAGTATACAATGCTGTGGTCTGTCTGGCTCCACTTCTCCACCTCAGACACCCTCATGAACATGCCATAAAACCCGCAGTGATATCCTAACGAGAACCTTACCCCTGCGGCTCGCTGGCCCATGAAGCCATTGACCCGCCACTTTCTACTCTAACACTTACTTCTCCATGAGAATGTCTCCTCAGCAGATCTTTCGCTCTTCTTTGACTTTTCTCCTTATCGCTCTCTCTCTACTTCTCCCTTTCCCTAGCTTGCTCTCTGTTCCTCTCTGATTCATCCCTCCCCTTCCCCTTTTCCTCTTCTTCCCCTCTTTCCTTCCTTTTTCTGATCTGGTCATCTCTCTTTTACTCTCTACAATCTACATGTGTTAATATATATACGATGAACACCAAGGCTTATTTACCAGATTAATTTTTTGTGCCAGAGGGCGGTCTTTTACTCTAGCTCAACACTATTAAAGAACAGGAGTCAAGCTGTGGGGGATAGCCAGTGGGCTGACTCCCCACACATGTTTGTTTATGACTGTCCCTGGATTGTGAATTCTCATGTTGTTCACTGTGTTTTCTATGAAAATGTTAATAAATATATTTTCAACACTAAATTTAGGATCTGGGGGCTGGGAGTGATTTTGAGAGTAGCAGCAGGTGACTGACATGCACTTCATCTCCCTGGCGCCTCCTCTGTTTCTGGAAGGTTCTGGAAAAGGGGCAGGGCAAAGGCTTGGAGTGGCATGGAGTGTACCTGGGAGCCCCGACCAATCCCCAACTAGGATTGGCAGGGGGCAGGCCTCTTATAAGGGATGTGCAGTCAGGGGAGGCAGGTGAGGCAGGGCCTCACCTGCCATGAACATAAAAAAAATGTAAAAAAAAATTAAATCAAGGGTCGTAGCTCGGCGACCTGGGGTCACATAGACCCCACATTTGGGGGGTATGTAGCCTAAGTCCTACCCCACCACTGGTAAATTTGGGGCTCCTACGACCTATGGTTCCAGAGATATGGGGCTCCTTGCGCAGCCTGTCAGAAGCTAAATACAGAGCGGCCACTTTAAATACAAGCTGACACACTCTGTTTGCAGCAGACTGAGAGGTTGCCTTTTACTTCTTGTCAGAAACACTGAGCTCAATGAACAGCTTGGAGTCTTGGACCAATGGTAAAGTACCTTTGGTCCCAGCTGTCCAATAAAAATGCTGCAGTGGAGGCATGCCTCTCCCTGCAGTGTCATAGAAGGGAGCATGTGTCTAAAAGACACATGCTCCCTTCCAGCCCAGCCCTCTTAACTACAAGGAAAAAACATGTGTTTATGGGTATAAGATTTACCCACAATCCCATATTTTTCTCACAGTTAGGAGGGAGAAACTGATTATTTTGAAAAGGTACTGTTATATTCAAGCTAAATCATATATTTATATGCTATATGTTACACACACAGAAATGTATTATTTATCTATTCACTGTGAAATTACTGGTTGCAAGTTATAACTTCAAACTTCAGTAATTTGTCCGTTAAAGCGGAGTTCTGCTAAAAAAAAAAAAATTAAAAGTCAGCAGCTAAAAATACTGCAGCTGCTGACTTTTAATAATCGGACACTTACCTGTCCCAGGGTCCAGCGATGCGGGGGAGCGAAGCCCCGCTCGTCTCCCCCTCCTCTCTGCGGCTCCGGGATTGTAAGTGTGTGCGCCCTGCTGTGGCTTCACATCCGGGAACCCACTGCGCATGCGTGAGCCGTGCCACGCGCGGTGACTGGCCGGGCAATCATCTGGGACCTGTGACGTGCCCCAGATGATTGCCGAGAGGGGGGGAGAGGTGATCTCCCTTCTGGTGCCGCTGTGCGCCGGGAGGAAGTGGGAGCTGGGACCCTCTGAAAAGAGGGTACCGGCTCCCCCCCCAAAAAATGACATGCCAAATGTGGCATGTCAGGGGGTCACATCCCTTAAAGTGGAAGTTCCATTTTTGGGTGAAACTCCGCTTTAAGCCACCTGCTTGATTACACATTTTGAAAATATAGTAAATTACCTTAAAAACATTATATAATATAAATTTGTATATTACTTACTTATGGTATTTAAAGCCTTGCCACCCAGGCTAATTCTGACACTTTTCTCCTACATGTTGCTAGAAAGTTACTCGTAACCCCCAAACATTATATATATATATATATATATATTATATATATATATATATATATATATATATATATATATATATATATTATATATATATATATATATATATATATATATATATATATATATATATATATATATATATATATATATATATTGTTTTAGCAGGTACCCTAGGGAATAAAATGGTGGTCGTTGCAACGTTTTATGTCACACGGTATTTGTGCAGAAATATTTTTAAAAACTTTTTTTGGGGGGAAAAACAGTTTCATGAATAAATTAAAAAAACACTAACGTTAGCCCGATTTTTTTGTATAATGTGAAGGATGATGTTACGCCAAGTAAATAGATACCTAACATGTCACACTTTAAAATTGCGCACACTTGTGGAATGGCGCCAAACCTCAGTACTTATAAATCTCCATTGGTGACACTTTAAAAAATTTTACGGGTCTAGTGCTAGAATTGTGGCTCTCGGTCTAACGATCGTGGCGTATGTAACCTGTGTGTATCTTGCTCTGATACTAGCCAGTGCCTCACCAGCCACTGACCTCACCGCACGTCCCTGCCTCCTATATATACTCATGGTCAGCCTGCTGTTGGAGGAGTTGTTCGGGTGGAAGAACTAGTGATGGAGTATTAGGCTGTCGTGGCCTTGGAGGAAGCCCCCCTTTCTTGGGGGGGGGGGGTGACCTTGGGCCTGGTGCTCAGGAGCTGGGAAGGAATCCCTTTATACAACACTATCTCGGGGTGTCCTGAACAGGAGCAGGAAGAGGACAGCGGGGAGCATTGCCGGGCAAGTCACTAGAAGGGATCCATTCTGGGGTGACGGGCACAGTGAGAAGATCTGGGAGAGACATGCCAGGAGTGGATGTAGAGCCAGAGAGAGAGACTGTGATGTCGCTGGTGTTAGAGTCAAGTTACTGCAGCCAGGAGGGTTGGCGGGACTTGCACAGGACTTTCTGGGATCAGTAGTCCACCAGGATTCAGTTAACACAAAAGTACTTTTTCATTGCTATTGGCTGATACACCAAATGGGACTGCAGACCCCTGCCAGCAAATGGCGGATATTGAACAGTTGGGACTTATTCAGAGTGAGGCCTAACCATGTGCTAACTGTGACAGGAATCTAGGATTACGCAGTAGAGAAAGTGTATGTGTATGCAGTTATGCTACCTTTTTTTTCCCCTGGAACATTTTGAGAAAGCCTAGAAAGACAAATTATGCCCCGTACACACGGTCGGATTTTCCGATGGACAATGTCCGATCGGAGCGTGTTGTCGGAAATTCCGACTGTGTGTGGGCTCCATCGGACATTTTCCATCGGATTTTCCGACACACAAAGTTGGACAGCAGGAGATAAAATTTTCCGACAACAAAATCCGATCGCGTCAATTCCGACCGTGTGTGGCCTGTTCCGACGCACAAAGTGCCACGCATGCTCAGAAGAAATTCCGACACGGCACAGCTCGTTCTGGTAAACTTATGCCGCGTACACACGAGCGGACTTTACGGCGGACTTTGCCCGGCGGACTTTTCGTCGGACTTTGTTTGCTCCTTGCGCCGGACTTAAAAACGGACGGACTTGGCCACACACGGTCACTGCAAAAGTCCGCTGGTTTTGAACGCGGTGACGTATAGCACGTACGACTGGACTAGAAAAAGGAAGTCCAAGCCCCACTCCGGCACCCTTTGGGCTCCTTCTGCTAATCTCGTGTTTATCTCGTGTTAGTAGAAGTTTGGTTAGAGACGATTCGCGCTTTTCACACTTCAGCTTATTTCGTTCGTTTTCTGCGGTTCAGTTTGTGCTTGTGAGGTTTGTATCTGCTTTTCAGTGCGTGTTGGTCAGTTCGTAACCTGCCTTGCAGGCCGTTCTGCTCCGCTCGTTCCTGATTTTCAGGTCGTTCTTCATAGGCCTTGCTGTTCTTCAGTGCGTTTGTTATAAGTTTGTTTGTTTGAGCAGCCGACCGTTTTGAAGCCATGTCGAGTGGACGTTCTCGTTCTCGAGTTCGTGCTGTGTGGGGACTTGGTGTTGGGGTTAATACTTTGACCCGAGTCCAGTCCATGAACAGGGTGAGGAGGAGTTCATGGACCAAGAATTGGTTGCGCCAGCGTGACCAGTTCTGTCATATGCCTTTGCTCCGTGAGCTCCGTGAGAATAATCCTGATGATTTCAGGAATTTTCTCAGGATGACGGACCCCATCTTTGAGCGTCTGCTGGCTATGCTGACCCCCTATATCAGCAGGCAGGATACCTGCATGAGGCAAGCCATCAGTGCGGAGCAGAGGCTAGTTGCCACGTTACGTTACTTGGCGACAGGGAGAAGTCTTCAGGACTTAAAGTTCTCGACAGGCATCTCCCCCCAGGCTCTGGGGATCATAATCCCAGAGACCTGTTCTGCTATTATTCAGGTCCTGCAGAAGGAATATATGAAGGTAAGTTTTATCCTTTAACATTACATGATATGTATTAACTGTTTTTGGATGTATTGTAGAACTGTCCTCTTTACCTAATTGCCATGCTTTCAATCTGCTGTGAATGTCCCCTTTATCTTTGTGCATGCCTATTTTAATAATTTATTGACCTATACATGCATAATTTCTTTCATTAACCTCCCCACCATGCAATGCTGGGTCCATTTTTATCTCTAGCCTATAGTCCATTGAACAATGTATATTGTCTGCTCCATTGTCTTGTTTGTCCCTCCCCCACCCCACAAATGTTTGAGCCAGTCATGTGTGTTTGTTAACCTAATTAGAACCCCTCCCCCACCCCACAAATGTTTCAGCCAGTCATGTGTGTTTGTTAACCTAATTAGAACCCCTCCCCCACCCCACAAATGTTTGAGCCAGTCATGTGTGTTTGTTAACCTAATTAGAACCCCTCCCCCACCCCACAAATGTTTGAGCCAGTCATGTGTGTTTGTTAACCTAATTAGAACCCCTCCCCCACCCCACAAATGTTTGAGCCAGTCATGTGTGTTTGTTAACCTAATTAGAACCCCTCCCCCACCCCACAAATGTTTCAGCCAGTCATGTGTGTTTGTTAACCTAATTAGAACCCCTCCCCCACCCCACAAATGTTTCAGCCAGTCATGTGTGTTTGTTAACCTAATTAGAACCCCTCCCCCACCCCACAAATGTTTCAGCCAGTCATGTGTGTTTGTTAACCTAATTAGAATCCCTCCCCCACCCCACAAATGTTTCAGCCAGTCATGTGTGTTTGTTAACCTAATTAGAACCCCTCCCCCACCCCACAAATGTTTCAGCCAGTCATGTGTGTTTGTTAACCTAATTAGAACCCCTCCCCCACCCCACAAATGTTTCAGCCAGTCATGTGTGTTTGTTAACCTAATTAGAACCCCTCCCCCCACATTCAAATGTATCAATGGGCCATCATAGGGGGTGAGTAATCTTATAAGTGTGCCTTATGTTTTTCAACATTTCAATTACAAACACACATATTCATAATATTTGACTGCTGTTGTTTACTAATGTTTTGGTGTAATCTGATATACAATTTTTGTTATTAAAGTCCTTATCTTATTTTTTTTGCACTCCACAGTTTCCTACAAGTCCACAGGAATGGCAGACTGTGGCCTCCCAGTTCGCTGACCGTTGGGACTTTCCCAACTGTGTAGGGGCGATTGACGGGAAGCACGTCCGGATTGTGCCACCACCGCATTCGGGGTCATATTTCTTTAACTACAAGGGGTTCCATAGTGTAGTTTTGATGGCGGTGGTCTCGGCACATTTGGAGTTTATGTTTGTGGATGTGGGGAAGAACGGCCGGATGTCTGATGGAGGAGTCTTTGCACAGACCGAGCTGTGCTATCGTCTCCAGACCGGTGGCCTGGAATTGCCACCTGATGACGATAATGTGGATGGACTCCCCTCAGTTTTTATTGCTGATGAAGCATTTGCTCTCTGTGAGAACTTGATGAGGCCGTTCCCCCAAAGGACACTCACCCCTGAGAGGAGGGTATTTAATTATCGGCTGGCCAGAGCAAGAAGGGTTGTGGAGAATGCCTTTGGTATTCTGGCCAGCCGGTTCCGTATCTTTCTTACGGCTATTAATTTGGCGGACTATAAAATCAACCACGTCATCCTTGCTTGCTGCATCTTGCATAACTTTTTAAGGAGACATTCAGCTACATATCTATCCTCTGTTGGGCCTGAGCCCAGACTGGAAGAGGCTAGTAGCACTTTCACAGGCCTAGAAATTGGCCGTATTGGCTTGGCCCCCCGAACCGCACGTCAAGTGCGTGACCGTTATGTGAATTATTTTAATGGTCGGGGGGCCATTGCTATTCAGCAACAGCTATAATTTTTTTACAAAAATAAAAAAGAAAATTTGTTTATCTAAATATCTTGTTTTTATTGTTGTTTACCTTTAAGTTATGTCTGTCTCCTACTGCATTTGTAGTAGTGTCAAGTGCATTTAGCTTTAGTTAATCAGGCCCACAAAAACAAACCCCAAATGTTGACTTCAAGAAACAGCCACACACATTGTATAGGGTAAAAAATTTTACTTGGTGCACATTGAAAGGTGCATTTTGTATCATATTTTTGTCAATTTTTTGTTCTTTTTATTTTGTAAAAAAATATTTTACGTTGTGTAAAAAAATTATCTTTTACTAAATTATTCAAGCCATTTTTTCAAAAATATATAGACCTTTATCTCAAAACATTTACATACACAACAGTGTTTTTATAAACAAAACTTACAATACATTAACTTACAAAGTTCAATATTTCGAGAACGGTGCATGTAATGTCACCCTTGCAGAAATTGCTCATTTATAAGATGCTCAAAATTGAGCTTTACTAAAGGGTCAAGTCAACATGTGCTATCTCCTATCATGGGAGAGCAATGTACATGTTTTGTGTGTGCAATCCCATTTTTGGTTGCTCTCACCACCCAAGATTTTTCAGGATGAAGGGTTTGCAAACACAAAACAAGTACATTGCTAACCCATGATGGAAGATAGCACATGATGACACACCGTGTGCATCACACAATGTAAATTTGGGTATACCCCAAAACTTGAAAAAACAATTTTTAAAACAAAATAACTTCCCAAGGAAATGAAGAACATGATTGATGTTTTTAGGCCAAACGTGATTATATTCTGCCCAAAACATCAATCATGTTCTTCATTTCCTGTTGCATGGAGTCCAGGCGAAGTTTCATGCTGTTAATTTGGTCACGCATTTGATCTATGTGGCCATTCCACAGCATTATCTGGCCAATTAGTCTTTGCGCACTGTCTGTGGTGAAGTGCTCTGCCGCTTGGCCTTCCACAACCAGAAACTCACCTAAAACGAGTGAATAAAAACAAGGTTTACAATATGCACGCCAAAATACAGTAACTCAAGCTGGGGTGTCAGTCACTCACTTGGTGGGCTTGAAACCTCGCACACTTCCTCCACCTCTCCTTCCTCAAGGTCGTCGGGTGGGCGTGGTCTTGGGCTGGGGCTTGGGGTATCTTGGGCCTCAGGCTGGTGACTTGGGGGGGTCCTGAGATCCTTGGACTGTTGTCTGAGTCTTTTCTCCCCTATGAGATTAGAAAAAAAGGTAAAGTTAAAACACACTGATCTTTTATGTTTTAATAAATAAAGTAAAATGTTGGTTATGTTTTTTTGCCAATTTTGCATCATAATAAATGTTGAAGACAGGATGAACATTACCTCTGAACAACAATTATAAAGAATGCATATTTTTGGGCAAGTTTCACAGATGCTGACACCTCAATGATCTCCTATGTGTATTACCCCTCAAAAATTTAGTTATGGTCACATAGTACACTAGAAAATGCATTTCCTTAGCAAAATGCGTGGGAATGCTGAATAGCTAAATGGCTAAAATGACCGCCATCAAAACTGCCCCATCATATTCCTCTATTATAAATCAGTACATGGTGTGTCTGTCCCCTCCCCCCGGGCTCTGTAATCAGAGCTGAGATGCTCCGGCCACCTCCCCCCCTGTGTATAACAGAAGCTTTGGTAACCATGGCAACAAAACAAACACAGTACACTCTGATTAATGTCTAAAATTACACGAAATGACCTCTAAACAAAAAGCTTTTTCTCCAAAAATTATAAAAATATCAAACTGAAAAGATATAGCCAGATAGATGAATATTTAGTGAACATTGTAAAGTTTGTTTGGTGTCTCTAGGTGAAAGTATGAAGGAGCTGAAACTTTTGGGAGCGGAAGAAGAATTTGAGGATTTCAAGCATGCTCCCATTGAATTCAATGTTTAAAAAAGTGAAAAAAAACTTATTATTTAATAAAGTATAAATGGTAGTAAAAAAGTTGAAAATGACCACACATCAGCTAAAAGAGACGAACATTTTAATAGTTGAATGGTTTTAATAGCTGAAAGTATGCAGAAGTTACGCAGAGCCAAAAAACGTACGGAATAAAATTCCAATTAAATATTTCAAAAAATAAAATCGAAGAACAATAGTGGGACTGCTAAATCATTCTCACTAACTATAGTGCTCGTGAGTCCAGATGTGGAAACAGCTGCTGTGTCCTGTCCCTACATTACACTGAATCATTTTTGATGAAGCATTATATTTTCAAACACATCTACAGCACATCAACTCATTGTGGGAATTCGCCAAATTATCAAGCCATAAATGTATGTCCAACCCTGTCCCATCGTATTTGGCGAAAAAATAACGTCACTTTATAAAGTATCCGATCTATTCCAAAGAACGGTATTTACGAACGATGCAGAAAAACCGCCAAAAATAAGGATCAGCATGCAAGTTCTGTATCTCAATAGTAAAACACAAGTACTTACTTTTTTTCAGCAGCTTCTTTATTCGCCAATATTGTTCTGGCTCACGACTTTTGATGTCAGACCACCGCTTCCGCAATTGTTCTTTCGAACGTTTTGTACCAAATTTATCTTCCAGAGCGGTGACAACTGAGGACATTATTTTGTCCTTCCTCATATTGGGTCGTGTGTACGGTCCTTTTTTGCCATCGTAGTCCTCCCTTCTTAATATGGACACCATCTCCACCATCTCTTCAAAAGCCATGTTGGTGGCCTTATATCTCCTCCGGGATGTGGATGTTTGGGGCTCCGGGCTTTCCTCCGCGCTACTTCCACTTAATCGCTCCGCCATCTTTTGCTATCTACTCCCACTGCGCAACGAAGAGTGAAGGGGCGGGGCCAAATCGTACTCACGAACGTCAGGGGCGGGCGACGCAGGCGGAGCATGACACATGCGCAGTGTATATAAAGCTAGTACGATGGCCTACGTATGTCCGTGCGGAAGTAGCGAGCGGCACAAACGAAGGTAAGATTAAAGAGCGTGTGTGTGTGTGTGTGTGTGTGTGTGTGTTTGTGTGTGTCCCCGTGTGTGTCCCCTAGATTACAACACAAACTAATCCTGAGATTTGGGACTGACATTTAAGTTTTGATCTTGTGTCTTGTCTTGCAGAAATAATGAATCCCTTTAAAGAGGAAGAGTTTTTGATCCATTTCATTGATCTATATGAGCAGAAGAAAAACCTCTGGGAGGTCAAACACCCCCAATATTATAATCGTGATGTTAGGAAGGCAACATTGGGCACACTTTTAGAGTTTGTGAAGACTCGACTCCCCCAGGCAGACCTCAAGTTTGTGGAAAAGAAAATAGGTATCTTGCGTAATATGTATAAGCGGGAACACAGGAAAATCCAGGAGTCGCTGAGATTCGGGGCAGCAGCTGACCAAGTATATGTACCCAAGTTGTGGTATTACCACAAACTGCGATTCCTGGATGAGCAGACCGAAGCCAGGCAATCCCTTTCCACCCTTCCCCCAACCCTTCCTCCCACCCTTCCCTCCAGCCTTCCCTCCAGCCTTCCATCCACCTCCACCCCAGCTGAGGAGTCCCAGGATGAACTGGGCCTTTTCACCATAGATGAAGTGGATGCGCCCAGCTTCAGCCAGGTATACTTTTTTTGAAGATTTTGGGATTGTGTAAATGTTATTAATGATGTTAAGGTGTTAATTTTGAAAGTGCTTCATCAAAAATCACTTCTGCACAAAGAGTAATATGTAGACATATCACTAGACAGTAGTGGCCAAATATATACGTAACTTCAGATCTTGTTGATCATCTGAAATAATGGTGTGGTCAAATAGATAGCCTTTACTATTTTGTGTAATTATCTTTGAAAGTTAGGAGCTGAAAATTGTGTGTGATTGCATAACAGAAAATTACAACTATGTCCCTTTTTTTTACACAGGATGACCTCAGCCAGGAGGAGGCCTTGCCCAGTGAGAGAGGAGGAGGCCTTGCCCAGTGGGAGAGAGGAGGAGGCTGTGGCTGGGCCAAGTAGAAGCCGCACGGAGTGCCAGGTGCCTCCCCTCCGCATTCTACACAAAAGGCCCAGGAGGATGACTGCAACAGAGCAGGAATCCCTAGAGCTCATACGGGAAGCAAGCCTGATCCTGAGTAAACCTCCCAATGCAGAGGAGGCGTATGGCACATATATAGCCTGCAGATTACAGGAGTTGGAAAAGGGCCAACGCCTCCTCTGTGAGGGTCTATTTTTCCAGGCTTACCAGAAGGGCTTGAGAGGGGAGCTTACTGCTAACACATATATAGCAGATGAAGGCACTCCTACTCCTCCTCTTCCTCCTCCTCCTGCCCCAAGTACACCACCAGAGGCACAACCTCCGAGGAAGGCTGCAGAGAAGCGTGGAGGGAAGGCTGCAGAGAAGCGTGGAGGGAAGGCTACACGGAAGAGTCGAAAGTGATTGCCTGGTTTCTGTCTGTTCTCACTGTGCTCCCTGTGCTCCCTATAGTCGCAAGATACCTATTTTCTTGTCCTCAAACTTGATGTGTGTCCTGGGGGACGAAAGGCTTCCCAGATTCTAAAAGTGTGTCCAGTGTTGCCTTCCTAATTTTTTTGTTTATAAAATAAATACTTTTTGGTTTACCTTACATTCTTGCCTATGTCTTTTGATTAAAAAATGCCATTTTGTTTGGGAGTAGGCAGGTACAGGTCAAAAAGACTATGGGGTTGATTTGAGAAAAGCAAATAGTCTGTGCACTTTGCAGAGGGCAGTTGCCCTCTGCAAGTGCAATTGCTCCAGAGCATCAGAAATTATTTAAAAGCTTGACTTTGCAAAGAGTACCCAATCCTGTGCAAGTAAAAGAAAAAAAAAACATTTTTGCTTGCACATGATTGGATGATGGAAGTCAGCAGAGCTGCTTCACATTTAATAAAGCTTGGGAGCAACTGCTCTTGCAGAGGGCAAATGCAATTTCCAAAATGCACAGGCTTTTTACCTTTAGGAAATCAAGCCCTATGTGTGTTTTTGTCAAATAAAAAGAATTTATTTTGATTTTACATGATTTTAGGAATAAATCAGCAGAGCTTCCCCGAATTTAAGCTCTTCCCCTCAGTTTTTCAGCGACTGCACTTCCAACAAGTGCACTTGGTGTGCAATTTCTCAAGTGAACGTTTCACTTGATATTCTTAAATGATTTAAGCCTTTTGTCAAAAACAAGCTCGGGGGAAGCTCTGCTGATTTTTTCCGAAAATCATGTCAACTAAAAATTAATTGTTTTGGTTTGGGCTTCCTTGCATGTGCCCCTCGGATCCGCAGCGAACACACTTCTAAATGCTCTTTATGTGGAATTATATGTATAATTAGCAATTGGAGTGAAAAATGATTTTGCCTTTGTTAAATACACCCCCCTATGTCTAATGAACAAGGGACAACAACCTCATTAAGGTTCTTTAAAACAACACAAAATATGAATGTTAATTGTGGTAACTTGAAAATACACACCAAAAATGTGGTTAGCATTTAACACACATTGTAAAATAGCTAAAGTGTTGAAATAAAAAAAAAAAAAAATCTATTTTAAAATTTAAAAGTTATGGAGATCTGGCTGTTACAAAATATTATATTAGTCATGGCAGGAGGATAAATCATGAAGAAAGAAGTTTGTGAGAACTCTGTGTGAATATAAAGCAGAAAAACAACTTCATTCCTCTCGCATTATCAATCCTAAAAAAAGGCTGTATTAAAAGACGACAGAAGAGGAATGTGCTAGCTTCAAGACGAAGGCTAGTTTTACCAGACCGAGCGCTTCCGTCTTGTAATTGCTTCAGAGCATGCGTCAGTTTGAGTTCGTCGGACTAGCACACAGACGATCGGTTTGTCCGCTAGAAAGAAGAGTCCGTCGGATAAATTTTAAACAAGTTTCAAATCTAATTCCGTCCAACTTTTTAGAAAACAAAGTCCGCTGGAGCCCACACACATCGAATTGTCCGACGAAATCCAGTCCGCCGGGCAAAGTCCGCCGTAAAGTCCGCTCGTGTGTACGCGGCATTAGCGTTCGCAATGGATACAGCACTTTCGTCACGCTGCAATGTTCAAAATGGTTTAATACAGCGCACTCTCTTCTTCTTTATAATGTGACAAGAATATAATAGTTTTGCTGCTCATATTCACACATACTTCTCACAAACTTATTTTGTTACTATTTATCGGGATTCCCTCAATATATTTTGATTTCTCACATCTGACAACATATTTTTGTATATTTTATTTTTTTTTTTGGCTTTAATGTAGAATCTTTTTTTGTGTTTCTCTTTTTTTTTTTTTTTTTTCGTGATTTTTATTTGTACTCCCGAAAATGTTTGTGTGTTTTTTGTGACAAGTTCCCACAACACCATTAATATGTTGTTCTATTTAGTCTGTAGGAGATTGTTTGGTGTTGTTGTCCCTTGTTAATTTCACATTGTACTTTAGAAATGTACCTGAATACTCACCAACAAACTGTCCTTTTTGGATGAAAACACACAGAGGAGAGTAGAATTTCCCAAAAAATTTTTTATGAAGGGGTCACAACTATAAAAAAACAAAGAGGGAGGCAACGCTGGAGAAACTGCAGAAATTGGCGAAGCCTGGGACCCCCAGGGCAGACATCAATTATTTAAAAGCAAAATTGGTGGCCTGAGGAGTCCATATCTTAGGGAGGGCAGTCTGGTCCAGAAGTCCCAGAGATCCGGAAAGCAGCAGATGACATCTGTGTCCCCAGGCTGTGGTCATAAGAGAGACTGCATCTTCTGTCAGACCAGACTGAACCCAGGGTCATCACTCTTTGGTCTTCCTTCCACGCTTCCTTACAGGCTTTGGCTGTGGTGGTGGAGTTGTGGCAGCAGGAGGAGGAGGAGGATCGTCCATCTCAATGACATCCGTCTTGGGTGTCAGTTCCCCACTCTCCCCCTTACGTAGGACTTTATAAATCAGGTCCTCAGAGAGCCTGCGTTGGCCCTCCTGCATGCCCTGCAATTTTGTGGCAGCCATGCAGGCAAAGGCCTCTTGAGGACTGGGGAAGGCTCGGAGGGACGCAGAAGCCTCCTGGATCAGCCTGTATGCTGAATCCTGCACAGGACTGGGAGTGGCCTTCCTGGCCCTTTTGTATGGCAGGCGGAGGGGAGGAACCTGAGACTCAGTCAGGCTGCGACTGGTCCCAGGCTTCTCTTGGCTGACACTTAGCCCCGCCTCCTCCTGGCTGCCACTAATCCCCGCCTCCTCCTGACTGCCACATTCCACAGGCTCCTCCTGGCTGAGGTCTTCCTGTGTATGAAAAAGGGACATAGTTTTAGTATTTTTTACATCAATCACACACAATTTTCACCTCCTCACTGCTGCAAATTCAATGTTAACAAATATAACAGACTATCCTTCTGAGCCCAGCAGTTTTCATTCTTGTCCCAATTTTGGGTGCCCACTACTGTTTATTGATATGTAAAACACTTTTTTTAATCAGCAATTAGTGATCAATAATAACATCTAGTAAACATCATTTATTTATTGACTAGAAATCTGTAGAAGAATGCTATACCTGACTCCAGCTGGGCTCCTCCACTTCTTCCTGGCTGGAAGGCCCAGGTTGGACATCAGAAGCCTCAGCTGGGATGGAAGGAAGCGTGGAAGGAAGAGTAGAGAGGGATTCCCTGACCTCAGTGTGGTCTGACAGAAATCGCAGTCTCTCATAGTACCACAGCCTGGGGACATAAACGTCATCTGCTGCAGCTCCGGACCTCTGGGAATCTGTGACCTTCTTGCGCTCCCTAAGATATGTGCTCCTCAGGCCACCAATTTTAGCTTTTAAATAAGGGATGGTTGCTGTGGGGACCACCGGCTTCACCAACTCCAGCAGTTTCTCCAGCGCTGCCTGCCTCTTCTGTTTGTGATTATAATGTGGGTGTCTGACGTGCCACAGACAGGGCAGCTCTCTGTACTTGTCAATAAAGAGGGGCAGGAAATTGTGGTCGTTGAACCCATCCATTTTCTCTGCAAGACACAACACAAGACAAACCCTAATGTCAGGCCAAACTCCCAAATTCTTGTTACAATATAGGCTTCCATTTCGAAGCAGTATAGGCCCAAGTTTAAATCTTACCTTCGTTAGCACGATCGGCGTCTCCGATGCTCCTTCCTCCGCTCACAGATCGTACGTAAGACGCGCGTGTTACGCTTTATACACACTGCGCATGCGTATAACTCCGCCCGCCCCTGACGTTCTTTCTAGTCTATTCCCAGCCCCTTTTCGTTCGGCGCAGTGGGGGAAGAGCACATGGCGGATAGACAGCAGGTGCGTGCTAACTGTAGTAACGAGGAGGAGGAGGAGGAAAGGCTGGAGCCTGAAACGTCCCGATCCAGAAGGAGATTTAAGGACTCAAATATGTCCTTTGGGGAGATGTTGGAGATGGCGGACATCCTGAAGATGGCCGACTATGACGGGAAGTATGGGCCTTACCGCAACCCCAATGTCCGAAAGGCCAAGATCATGGCGAAAGTGGTCAGGAGTCTGCACCGGAATTTCGGGGTACGACGATCGAAAGATCAGCTCAGGAAGCGGTGGTCGGACCTCAAATTATGAGAACATGAGCAGTACAGAAAGATCCGGAGAGTGCTGCAAAAAAGTAAGTAGTTGTGCTGTGTTCCTATTCTTTATGTTTCTTACGTTCGTGCTGCTCCATGTGCTTTTAGGAACTGTTGTACAGTTTAAAATGGCCACTTTCATGTTCATGGGCACATTATTCGTTCGGATCACACATTTTTCTTTCGGACTATAAAATACCATTGTTTAGGCCATATGCATTTGGCCACCATTTTGAGGCCCTATACTTGTCTTAAAAGAATTGGGTTGTGTAGATGGCTTTGTTACTAGAATGAAATGCAAACTAGATTGTGTGTAAGGAGAGGACACTGAGCAGCTGTTTTCACATCTGGACACTGGAGAACTAGTGTGGGACACAAGAACACCATTTTTATTAGGGGGGGGCACACAGGTGCTCCATTGTATACTATAGGGGGGGGGGGGCTCCATCTGTGAAGCTTGTACTAAACAGGTAAAGTATTGCAGCTTGACAAAGGACACTAATAAAATTACATCTTGGAACCCGGATAAAATAGATAATTGTACCACACTTCCAAGCAATGTTTCATATTTATAGTTCTGGCATCAAATATCTGTGTGCTAATTATACCATTTTGGTTTTACATAGGGGAGAAAAGACTCGGAGGACACCCCTCATCCGAGGAGACCAGAGCCCCCCCCCCTCTGGAAGAAGGTGAAATCTCCCCAACACAATCTGAGCAGGAGGAAGAAGACGTGGTGGAACTAGTCACCACAACAGGTGAGTGTCTGCGACCACAGGCTCAAATAAGAGATGGATGGCGGCATTTTTTTGAAGCCTAATTTATTTTGGGTTTCCTCTCTTTTTAGGTGATCGTGAGGGTGTGGATGAAGATCCTTTCACATCCGAAAGTGCCCAGATCCTGATCGGGGAGATCATGGGGTGTAATTTACAATTGGAAATCATCAATCAAAACATCAATAATGTTATTCCAAAATATAAAAACATCATTGATGTTTTGGGGCGAGTTTAAAGCCCCTCCAAATCACTTTCTTCTTTTGTGTGCTACAATGTGCGAAATGCTTTTGTGATTTTTCCCAAAGCCAAATTTGGAGGATGCACACAGTGTGCCAACATGTGCTATCTGCCATCACGGGAGATCAATGGACGCGTTTTGGGGGTGCAACCCCTTCCTCAATAATAAAGTAGCGGTGAGGAAGGGCTTTCTCCCCCAAAACACGTCCCTTGATCCCCCGTGATGGCAGATAGCACATGTTGACATTGTGAAATTTGTGTGCATCTTCCAAATTTTGCTTTTCCTGGGGTGATTTCCCCCCATCTGAACGCAATATCAAACACAGTTCCTAAATACTCATGTCTGATATTGCCTTCAGGTTCTACCAAATGTGAACTTTGTAAGATCAAGATTTGTGTCTTTCTTGTTTTTACACAGGCCTGTTTTCTATAAAATGGATATTTTGATTTTGGATAATGACACCACAAAAATTGGTATACAACAAACATGTCGGTTTGTCAGAAAAACCTTGGGTAAATGCACATGTGATTGTGCTGGTATTAAAAAGATTGTTCATCAAGAATGTGTGGATTATTGTCTCAACGCTACAACACTTTTGGGGTGATGTAATTGTTGTTTTATGAGAAAATGTTTGTAATTTCCTAAGGGCTAATCCACTTTGCACTACAAGTGCAGTTTCAGTGCAGTTGCAAGTGCACTTGTAGTGAAAAGTGTCTTTGCATTTAGTAAATAACAGCCAACAGTGCTTTGTAAGGTTACCCAATCACGCCATTTTATGGACTCCACACATTTCTGTCAGGGTCAGCTCAAACAAACACAAGCAGTAAATGTCCACAAAGAAGAGCCTGGGGGGAGATGCCTGTCGAGAACTTCAAGTCCTGCAGGCTTCTCCCTGTGGCCAAATACCGCAGGGTAGCGACCAACCTCTGCTCCGGAGTGATGGCTTGCCTCATGCAGGTATCCTGCCTGCTGATATAGGGGGTCAGCGAAGCCAACAAACGGTGAAGCACGGGGTCCGTCATCCGGAGAAAGTTCCTGAAATCATCAGGATTATTCTCACGGATCTCACGGAGCAAAGGCATATGACAGAACTGGTCACGCTGAAGCAACCAATTCTTGGTCCATGAACTCCTCCCCACCCCGTTCATGGACTGGACTTGTGTCAAGGTCAGGACCCCAACACCAAGCCCCCGCACAGCACGAACTCTACGAGGAGTACGCATACGAAACATGGCTAGAAAACGGTCAGCTGCTCAGAACGTAGTAACAGAACGCACTGAAGAACAGCAAGGCCTGTGAAGAGCGACCTGAAAACCAGTAACGAACGAACAAGAATACAATGACTACCTAAAGTCACGCGGAACTTGCTGCACGCACTGAAGAGCAGATACAAACCCACAAGCACAAACTGAACGGCAGAAAACGATCTGAAAGCCACGAGTCTGAAAAAGCGCGAATCGTCTCTCACCAAACTTTTACTAACACGAGATTAGCAAAAGGAGCACAAAGGGTGCCGCGCTTGGTTCTGAACCGGCCTTTTCTAGTCTCGTCGTACGTGGTGTACGTGACCGCGTGGTTGTCGATCGGAAATTCCGACAACTTTGTGCGACCGTGTGTAGGCAAAACAAGTTTGAGCCAACATCCGTCGGAAAAAATCCTAGGATTTTGTTGTCGGAATGTCCGAACAAAGTCCGACCGTGTGTACGCCCTATTAACCACTTGACGACCGCCTCACGCCGATGTACGTCGGCAAAGTGGCACGGACAGGCAAAATCACGTACAGTGTACGTGATTTGCCTTCCGCGGGTGGGGGGTCCGATCGGACCCCCCCCGGTGCCCGAGGCGGTCGTCCTTTGTGCCCCGGCGATCGGTGGTGAGGGGGAGACCATCCGTTCGTGGCCCCCCCCTCGCGATCGCCGCCGGCCAATCGAATCATTCCTTTGCTGCTGTATGCTAAACAGCAGCAAAGGAAATGATGTCATCTCTCCTCGGCTCGGTATTTTCCGTTCCGGCCCGAGGAGAGAAGACATCAATGTGAGTGCACCAACACACACACACACAGTAGAACATGCCAGGCACACAAAACACCCCGATCCCCCCCCCGATCGCCCCCCGATCCCCCCCCAATCACCCCCCCCCCCCCTGTCACAAACTGACACCAGCAGTTTTTTTTTTTTTCTGATTACTGCATTGGTGTCAGTTTGTGACAGTTAGTGTTGGGACAGTGAGTATTACCCCCCTTTAGGTCTAGGGTACCCCCCTAACCCCCCCTAATAAAGTTTTAACCCCTTGATCACCCCCTGTCACCAGTGTCACTAAGCGATCATTTTTCTGATCGCTGTATTAGTGTCGCTGGTGACGCTAGTTAGGGACATAAATATTTAGGTTCGCCGTCAGCGTTTTATAGCGTCAGGGACCCCCATATACTACCGAATAAATGTTTTAACCCCTTGATTGCCCCCTAGTTAACCCTTTCACCACTGATCACCGTATAACCGTTACGGTTGACGCTGGTTAGTTTGTTTATTTTTTATAGTGTCAGGGCACCCGCCGTTTATTACCGAATAAAGGTTTAGCCCCCTGATCGCCCGGCGGTGATATGCGTCGCCCCAGGCAGCGTCAGATTAGCGCCAGTACCGCTAACACCCACGCACGCAGCATACGCCTCCCTTAGTGGTATAGTATCTGAACGCATCAATATCTGATCCGATCAGATCTATACTAGCGTCCCCAGCAGTTTAGGGTTCCCAAAAACGCAGTGTTAGCGGGATCAGCCCAGATACCTGCTAGCACCTGCGTTTTGCCCCTCCGCCCGGCCCAGCCCAGCCCACCCAAGTGCAGTATCGATCGATCACTGTCACTTACAAAAGACTAAACGCATAACCGCAGCGTTCGCAGAGTCAGGCCTGATCCCTGCGATCGCTAACAGTTTTTTTGGTAGTATTTTGGTGAACTGGCAAGCACCAGCCCCAGGCAGGGTCAGGTTAGCGCCAGTACCGCTAACACCCACGCACGCAGCATACGCCTCCCTTAGTGGTATAGTATCTGAACGGATCAATATCTGATCCGATCAGATCTATACTAGTGTCCCCAGCAGTTTAGGGTTCCCAAAAACGCAGTGTTAGCGGAATCAGCCCAGATACCTGCTAGCACCTGCGTTTTGCCCCTCCGCCCGGCCCAGCCCACCCAAGTGCAGTATCGATCGATCACTGACACTTACAAAACACTAAATGCATAACTGCAGCGTTCACAGAGTCAGGCCTGATCCCTGCGATCGCTAACAGTTTTTTTGGTAGTATTTTGGTGAACTGGCAAGCACCAGCCCCAGGCAGCGTCAGGTTAGCGCCAGTACCGCTAACACCCACGCACGCACTGTACACCACCCTTAGTGGTATAGTATCTGAACGGATCAATATCTGATCCGATCAGATCTATACTAGCATCCCCAGCAGTTTAGGGTTCTCACAAACGCAGTGTTAGTGGGATCAGCCCAGATACCTGCTAGCACCTGCGTTTTGCCCCTCCGCCCGGCCCAGCCCAGCCCACCCAAGTGCAGTATCGATCGATCACTGTCACTTACAAAAGACTAAAACGCATAACTGCAGCGTTCGCAGAGTCAGGCCTGATCCCTGCGATCGCTAACAGATTTTTTGGTAGCGTTTTGGTGAACTGGCAAGCGCCAGCGGCCTAGTACACCCCGGTCGTAGTCAAACCAGCACTGCAGTAACACTTGGTGACGTGGCGAGTCCCATAAGTGCAGTTCAAGCTGGTGAGGTGGCAAGCACAAGTAGTGTCCCGCTGCCACCAAAAAGACAAACACAGGCCCGTCGTGCCCATAGTGCCCTTCCTACTGCATTCGCCAATCCTAATTGGGAACCCACCGCTTCTGCAGCGCCCGTACTTCCCCCATTCACATCCCCAACCAAATGCAGTCGGCTGCATGAGAAGCATTTTCTTTATGTCCTCCCGAGTACCCCTACCCAGCGAACGCCCCCAAAAAAGATATTGTGTCTGCAGCTAGCGCGGATATAGACGTGACACCCGCTATTATTGTCCCTCCTGTCCTGACAATCCTGGTCTTTGCATTGGTGAATGTTTTGAACGCTACCATACACTAGTTGAGTATTAGCGTAGGGTACAGCATTGCACAGACTAGGCACACTTTCACAGGGTCTCCCAAGATGCCATCGCATTTTGAGAGACCCGAACCTGGAACCGGTTACAGTTATAAAAGTTAGTTACAAAAAAAGTGTAAAAAAAAAAAATATATATATATATATATATATAAAATAAAAAAAAATAGTTGTCGTTTTATTGTTCTCTCTCTCTCTATTCTCTCTATTGTTCTGCTCTTTTTTACTGTATTCTATTCTGCAATGTTTTATTGTTATTATGCTTTATCATGTTTGCTTTTCAGGTATGCAATTTTTTATACTTTACCGTTTACTGTGCTTTATTGTTAACCATTTTTTTGTCTTCAGGTACGCCATTCACAACTTTGAGTGGTTATACCAGAATGATGCCTGCAGGTTTAGGTATCATCTTGGTATCATTCTTTTCAGCCAGCGGTCGGCTTTCATGTAAAAGCAATCCTAGCGGCTAATTAGCCTCTAGACTGCTTTTACAAGCCGTGGGAGGGAATGCCCCCCCCCCCCACCGTCTTCCGTGTTTTTCTCTGGCTCTCCTGTCTCAACAGGGAACCTGAAAATGCAGCCGGTGATTCAGCCAGCTGACCATAGAGCTGATCAGAGACCAGAGTGGCTCCAAACATCTCTATGGCCTAAGAAACCGGAAGCTACGAGCATTTTATGACTTAGATTTTGCTGGATGTAAATAGCGCCATTGGGAAATTGGGGAAGCATTTTATCACACCGATCTTGGTGTGGTCAGATGCTTTGAGGGCAGAGGAGAGATCTAGGGTCTAATAGACCCCAATTTTTTCAAAAAAGAGTACCTGTCACTACCTATTGCTATCATAGGGGATATTTACATTCCCCGAGATAACAATAAAAATGATTAAAAAAAAATAAAAATGAAAGGAACAGTTTAAAAATAAGATAAAAAAGCAAAAAAATAATAAAGAAAAAAATAAATAAATAAAAAAAGCACCCCTGTCGCCCCCTGCTCTCGCACTAAGGCGAACGCAAGCGGCGGTCTGTCGTCAAACGTAAACAGCAATTGCACCATGCATGTGAGGTATCACCGCGAAGGTTAGATCGAGGGCAGTAATTTTTGCAGTAGACCTCCTCTGTAAATCTAAAGTGGTAACCTGTAAAGGCTTTTAAAGGCTTTTAAAAATGTATTTATTTTGTTGCCACTGCACGTTTGTGCGCAATTGTAAAGCATGTCATGTTTGGTATCCATGTACTCGGCCTAAGATCATCTTTTTTATTTCATCAAACATTTGGGCAATATAGTGTGTTTTAGTGCATTAAAATTTAAAAAAGTGTGTTTTTTCCCCAAAAAATGCGTTTGAAAAATCGCTGCGCAAATACTGTGTGAAAAAAAAAATGAAACACCCACCATTTTAATCTGTAGGGCATTTGCTTTAAAAAAATATATAATGTTTGGGGGTTCAAAGTAATTTTCTTGCAAAAAAAAAAAACTTTTTCATGTAAACAATAAGTGTCAGAAAGGGCTTTGTCTTCAAGTGGTTAGAAGAGTGGGTGATGTGTGACATAAGCTTCTAAATGTTGTGCATAAAATGCCAGGACAGTTCAAAACCCCCCCAAATGACCCCATTTTGGAAAGTAGACACCCCAAGCTATTTGCTGAGAGGCATGTCGAGTCCATGGAATATTTTATATTGCGACACAAATTGCGGGAAAGAGACAATTTTTTTTTTTTTTTGCACAAAATTGTCACTAAATGATATATTGCTCAAACATGCTATGGGAATATGTGAAATTATACCCCAAAATACATTCTGCTGCTTCTCCTGAGTACGGGGATACCACATGTGTGAGACTTTTTGGGAGCCTAGCCGCGTACGGAACCCCGAAAACCAAGCACCGCCTTCAGGCTTTCTAAGGGCGTGAATTTTTGATTTCTCTCTTGACTGCTTATGACAGTTTCGGAGACCATGGAATGCCCAGGTGGCACAACCCCCCCCAAATGACCCCATTTTGGAAAGTAGACACCCCAAGCTATTTGATGAGAGGTATAGTGAGTATTTTGCAGACCTCACTTTTTGTCACAAAGTTTTGAAAATTGAAAAAAGAAAAAAAAAAAAGTTTTTTCTTGTCTTTCTTCATTTTCAAAAACAAATGAGAGCTGCAAAATACTCACCATGCCTCTCAGCAAATAGCTTGGGGTGTCTACTTTCCAAAATGGGGTCATTTGGGGGGGTTTTGTGCCACCTGGGCATTCCATGGCCTCCGAAACTGTGATAGGCAGTGAAGAGTGAAATCAAAAATTTTCACCCTTAGAAATCCTGAAGGCGGTGATTGGTTTTCGGGGTCCCGTACACGGCTAGGCTCCCAAAAAGCCCCACACATGTGGTATCCCCGTACTCAGGAGAAGTAGCTAAATGTATTTTGGGGTGCAATTCCACATATGCCCATGGCCTGTGTGAGCAATATATCATTTAGTGACAACTTTGTGCAAAAAAAAAAAAAAAATGTGTCACTTTCCCGCAACTTGTGTCAAAATATAAAATATTCCATGGACTCAATATGCCTCTCTGGAAATAGCTTGGGGTGTCTACTTTCCAAAATGGGGTCATTTGGGGGGGTTTTGTGCCACCTGGGCATTCCATGGCCTCCGAAACTGTGATAGGCAGTAAAGAGTGAAATCATAAATTTACGCCCTTAGAAATCCTGAAGGCGGTGATTGGATTTCGGGGCCCCGTACGCGGCTAGGCTCCCAAAAAGTCCCACACATGTGGTATCCCCATATTCAGGAGAAGCAGCAGAATGTATTTTGGGGTGCAATTCCACATAGGCCCATGGCCTGTGTGAGCAATATATCATTTAGTGACAACTTTTTGTAAATATTTTTTTTTTTTTTGTCATTATTCAATCACTTGGGACAAAAAAAATAAATATTCAATGGGTTCAACATGCCTCTCAGCAATTTCCTTGGGGTGTCTACTTTCCACAATGGGGTCATTTGGGGGGGTTTTGTACTGCCCTGCCATTTTAGCACCTCAAGAAATGACATAGGCAGTCATAAACTAAAAGCTGTGTAAATTACAGAAAATGTACCCTAGTTTGTAGACGCTATAACTTTTGCGCAAACCAATAAATATACGCTTATTGACATTTTTTTTACCAAAAACATGTGGCCGAATACATTTTGGCCTAAATGTATGACTAAAATTGAGTTTATTGGATTTTTTTTATAACAAAAATTAGAAAATATCATTTTTTTTCAAAATTTTCGGTCTTTTTCCATTTATAGCGCAAAAAATAAAAACCGCAGAGGTGATCAAATACCATCAAAAGAAAGCTCTATTTGTGGGAAGAAAAGGACGCAAATTTCGTTTGGGTACAGCATTGCATGACTGCGCAATTAGCAGTTAAAGCGACGCAGTGCCAAATTGGAAAAAGACCTCTGGTCCTTAGGCAGCATAATGGTCCGGGGCTCAAGTGGTTAAAGTGGAGTTCCACCCAAAAATGGAACTTCCACTTTTTGGATTCCTCCCCCCCTCCGGTGTCACATTTGGCACCTTTCAGGGGGGAGGAGGGAGCAGATACCTGTCTAATACAGGTATTTGCTCCCACTTCCTGGCATAGATCACCGTGGGGCGCTTGCGGTGACCTATGCCACTTCCGGCGCCTACCCAGTCCTCCCCCGCTGTATTCTGGAAGACACACAGGTCCCAGAACACAGCAGGGACCTGAGAGGACGCGCAGAGCGACTCGCGCATGCGCAGTAGGGAACCAGGAAGTGAAGCCGCATGGCTTCACTTCCTTATTCCCTTACCGAGGATGGCGGCGGCACCAGTCGAGAGCCGAAGGACGGCTTCGGCTGCCGACATCGCGGGCTCCCTAGACTGGTAAGTGTCCATATATTAAAAGTCAGCAGCTGCAGTATTTGTAGCTGCTGACTTTTAATATTTTTTTTCAGCGGACCTCCGCTTTAGCATTAGGTTTTCTCCTCTGAATGTCTTTTACTCCTGGCAGGAAAAAGCTGCTTAAAAAACATGGCTAAAGCTGTGTATTGCACATGTGTTTAGACTCGTTTTGGTGCAGCAGGAATGGAGGCTGGGATGTGCTATTTACAGAGATCGGGCCCTGGTTGTAAAGGCGGGTCGACCTATCAGGAGTCATTCGGTCTAAATCAAAGAAGGGGGAGGAAGGAGGAGAATAAAGAAGGACTGTTCTCAAGTTGAAATGTATATATTTTGTTGTTGTTCTGTTTTTAGGTTATAGTTCCCTTCTGACAGAAAATAGCAAGCAGAAATGTATATGTTGTGTTGCTGATTTCCTTTGCTGGAAGGATAATAACCCCCTTCCAGTGGAGATTTGTACAGTGTATAGGTAGAATGTAAGTGTAGGATGTATGGTTTGTGTTTTCTTATAGGATCTGCAGGGATGGGATGGCTGTCCATCCCCACCGTTCCGGAGGACAAGAATGCTGCAAGCAGAATATTCTTCCTGTGGGAGGAAAGCTCTGGCTCAAAAATGTTGTATGTGTTTTAGCTGCAGGGGCCTGCAGTTAGGAGTGTGTTGGTTGTGATGTACAGTGTAAATACCTACCAAAAATGTATATATCTATTTTTTGTACGTAATTTATTTGTACAGTACCCCATCCAAGTTGTTTCCCTTCCCCCATCCAACCAAATTCATGGGATGCCCTTGCTACTGGGCCCAAGAGCCATTTTTCTCCGCTGGGGACTAGCTCAATTCTGGTGGGGGGTGAGTGTAGCAACCTCTACCTCAGGTATGATGAGCTAGAGGTGGTAGTTTTGTTTTGTTTTTAAATTTAGGATCTGGATGCTGGGAGTGATTTTGAGAGTAGCAGCAGGTGACTGACATGCACTTCATCTCTCTGGCGCCTCCTCGGTTTCTGGAAGGTTCTGGAAAAGGGGCAGGGCAGAGGGTTGGAGGGGCATGGAGTGTACCTGGGAGCCCCGACCAATCCCCAACTAGGATTGGCAGGGGCCAGGCCTCCTATAAGGGACGTGCAGTCAGGGGAGGTAGGGCCTCTCCTGTCATGAACATAAAAAAATGTAAAAAAAAAGCAAAATAAATCGAGGGTCATAGCTCGGCGACCTGGGGTCACATAGACCCCACATTTGGGGGTATGTGGCCTAAGTCCTACCCCACCACTGGTAAATTTGGGGCTCCTACGACCTATGGTTCCAGAGATATGGGGCTCCTTGCGAAGCCTGTCAGAAGCTAAATACAGAGCAGCCACTTTAAAGACAAGCTGACACACTCTGTTTGCAGCAGACTGAGAGGTTGAGCTCACAGTGCCTCTTACTTCTTGTAACCTGTGTGTACCTTGCTCTGATACTAGCCAGTGCCTCACCAGCCACTGACCTCACCGCACGTCCCTGCCTCCTATATATACTCATGGTCAACTTGCTGTGGGAGGAGTTGTTCGAGTGGAAGAACTAGTGATGGAGTGTTAGACTGTGGTGGCCTTGGAGGAAGCCCCCCTTTGTTGGGGGGGGGGTGACCTTGGGCCTGGAGCTTGGGAGCTGGGAAGGAATCCCTTCATACAATGCTATCTCGGGGTGTCCTGAACAGGAGCAGGAAGAGGACAGCGGGGAGCATTGCTGGGCAAGTCACTAGAAGGGATCCATTCTGGGGTTGGTGAGTGACGGGCACAGTGAGAAGATCTGGGAGAGACATGCCAGGAGTGGATGTAGAGCCAGAGAGAGAGACTGTGATGTCGCTGGTGTTAGACTCATTTTGCTGCAGCCAGGAGGGTTGGTAGGACTTGCACAGGACTTTCTGGGATCAGTAGTCCACCAAGATTCAGTTAGCACAAAAGTACTTTTTCATCGCTATTGGTTGATACACCAAATGGGACTGCAGACCCCTGCCAGCAAATGGCGAATATTGAACAGTTGGGACTTATTTAGAGTGAGGCCTAACCATGTGCTAACTGTGACAGGAATCTAGGATTGCGCAGTAGAGAAAGTGGAGTTGACTCAAGTGATGTGCTGGAGGAGTAAGGAGCTTTAGAGACTGCCAATATAGATCCAAAATCATTTGTTGAATTTAACAAGATTAATTATCTGGGCATCCCATGTCCCTTTCCCCATCCAAGTTAAATCCCCTCAATAAAAACAACAAAAACAAGCTGTTGGACTGTTCATTTTCTGGCAATGTGTGACTGGAGGCGAATACCTGGCTGAGCAGGGTGACGGGTGGAACTACTACACTCAGCGACCCCACAGGGGCGCCGCTACATGTGTATGCAGTTATTATGCTACATTTTTTGTCCCCTAAATAACCTGGAACATTTTGAGAAAGCCTAGAAAGACATATTAAGTACGCTTAACACTTAAGGCCTCATGCACACAAAGCATTAGGTTTTCTCCTCTGAATGTCTTTTACTCCTGGCAGGAAAAATCTGCTTAAAAAACATGGCTAAAGCTGGGTATTGCACATGTGTTTAGATTCGTTTTGGTGCATCCAGCGTTTGAGCTAGTGGATTTTATTGGCCAGAATTTTAATTTATTCTGACCATTGGAATGAATGAACACTCAAGCACTGAACGTGTCTAGCGTTTAAGTATTGTCGAACAGATCCCAGCCCCGGCTGGCTGTATTATCCCAGGTTCCATTCTCTGGCAGCCAGGCACACAGTAGTTCACAGTCACTCAAGTCAGAAAAAAGGCAGTGCATGTCTTTTTGTAGTTTTTTTGATAGATTAAAGCAAGGGTCTTCAAACTTTCTAAACAAAGAGCCAGTTTACTGTCCGTCAAACCTTAAGGGGGCTGGACTGTGGCCAGCGAAGGAAGAAAATGTCAGTGGTAGTAAACAATACCCCATCACTGGTATTAGGGGGGAGTATTAGTGCTCCAACTTTGGCATCAGTGGAAGGAATAGTGCCCCAATGTTGGTATCAACGGGAGTAATAGTGCCCCATTATCGGTATCAATGGAAGGAATAGTGCCCCATCATTGTCATCAGTGTCAATAGAAGTGAAGCGGTACCCTCGTAAGGGCTGCTGAGTGTTGTGGTCCATCCGCCAACCAGCCAGGCACACAGTTCTCATTCACCCTCAGGCACAAAAAACAGTCCTTGAACTTTGTTTGTATTTTTATTGAGGGAATTTAACTTGGACGGGGATGGGATATTCATGAGATGCCCAACTGATTGCAGAAAAACATATGGGATCAACTATATACATCTCCACACTTCAGCTCCAGCACAACACTTGCTTGCAGACTATCTCTCCTTAACACCTCCAGCACATAATTTGCTTGTTTTTCCAGGACCAGCTAGCACTGAGATTTAGACTTGACCCTGGTTCAGCCAGGCCTTAGCAAATGCCCTTTGCAGGCAGGGACCGCGGGCTCCTTTGGTGTAGCAAAAAGTATGTAGGTAGTCCTGGTGCTAGCTGTCCATGTAGCTACTGAGCTCAGTACCACATTTTCAGGCTCTGCCAGCCCTCCTGGCTGCAGCTGCCTCTCATCACTGCCCGTGCCACCACAGTCCACTCCACTGGCTCTGCACTCATCCCAGACTGCAATCTCCCAGTCCTCTCAGTCCTCGCCTGACTGTGTGTCACTCCCCAGCCCTCTTGGCTGTGACCTGTTGTTCCTCCCTGGAGACTTGCCAGGCAGTGCTCTCTCCTGCTCCTCCTGTGCCTCCTGTTCAGGACACCTCTACGTTTTCTTAGAAGGTCTCGTCCGGACTTGAGCCCAGGCCCAAGGTCACCTCCCCCCAGACTGAGGAGCTCCCTCAAAGGCCACCACAGCCTAGCACTCCAGCTTCCTCCCAAACAACTCCCCAGATGGGCTTACCCTGGGTATTTAAGTAGGCCTGCCCCCTGCCAATCCAAGTTGGGGATTGGTCAGGGCTCCCCAGAATACTCCAAGCAGCTCCACCTCTCCTCTCCTCCTTCCTTTCCAGAAGACACCAGAACATTCTGGAAAGAAGTGGGGGGTCTTGCTGATGCTGCCTGTGAGTCATCCAGTTCTGCTTGTCACTCCCAACCCAGATCAAAACACACCCAGGCTTGGCTGCCAGCCAAGCCTGGAAATTTACCTACTCTAACAAAAAGCTAACCACTATACTTCTAGCACACTCAAGGGTGTTACAAAAGGAATAGTGCCCTATCACTGGTGTCAGTGGGAGAAATAGTGTCACATCATTGGTGTCAGTGGGAGGAACAGTGCCCCAATGTTGGTATCAATTGGAGGAATAGTGCCCCTTATTGATATCAATGGAAGGAATAGTGCCCCATCATTGATGTCAGTGGAAGGAATAGTGCCCCATCATTGGTGTCAGTGGGAGGAACCTTGCCTCAACGTTGGTATCAACAGGAGGAATAGTGCCCCAACATTGATATCAATGGGAGGAATAGTGCCCCATCATTGGTATCAATGGAAGGAATAGTGCCCCATCATTAGTGTTCATTGATAGGACTAGTGCCCCGTTATTGGTGTCAGAGGCAGGAAGTATGTCCCACAGTGGCTGACAGTGTGGAAATAATGCCCAAAGGGCCAGAGAAAAGCAAACAAAAAGCCACATCCGGCCCCCAGGCCGCAGTTTAGAGACCACTGGCTTAAAGGACAAGTTCACCTTTCAAAACATGTTGCATGTTACAACCATATTTAGGGTGTAACATGTAACATGTTACAGATGCAGCAGCCCCCACACCCACCCAATCCCCTATTTTGACAGTGAGTGGGAGATCTTCTTCCCCTGTTCGCTGTCACAATTCATTCACAGAGTTCTGTGAATGTAAAAACTACAAGTACCTGAGAGCCTTTGTGGCTATTGTTGGTGCTAGGACGCTATTGATTGAGGTAATTGATTGAGTCTTTCTGTCAGTATGTAACTGCCTGCTTGTACGAGGTATGAGCTGACAGCTTACACAGACAGTCTGCCAGAACCCCGCATTGCACCTGCGATCTGCTGATCGTGGGTGCAATGCTTTGCAGGCTCATAGTAAAAGAAAAAAAAATGCACATTTTTTTACCTGCAAAAAGATGTGAAATGTATTTTTTACAAAGGTGAAATTATCATTTAACTTGGGTAGGGTGCACTTGAGCCTTGGGATACTCCAAACTAGCGGAAAGATTATGTCCTTCAACTGTATTGCCTTTTCAGTGTGCAGCCACCCTCTTGTATTAAGAATTTCATGAACTACAACTCAGGGGACCCCTTTGCGAAGATATAACCTGAGTCAGCAGACTGTAGTAAGCTCTCACAAGGGTGACAAGGCCAGTCTCTAGGACCTTTAAGGCTAGTGCTCATTGTGCCCTGGATATTGCAATGCTTTCTTGTAGTGTCAGCCAGCCTCTGTACTGGATGCCTTCAATCCAGATCCTTTGTGGCCTTCCTGCACTGCTTCAGGGACTCTGGATGTGGGTCCTCAAGCTCTAGCTGGAGCTGGGACCCAGATTATTTTTTTCTTGTATTGCAGCTAACAGCCCAGAGGCCCTCAGCCCTCATGCTTGGTTTTCTCCCATAGGAATAATGCCCTGATGTTCTAGGCTCCAGATTATTTCTGCACACCTCAACCACTTGCTGGCTACCAGGGGTTGGCTGAGACTGCATGAATATTCAGCTCAGGGTCCACCTCTCCCGCCCACCATATTCCAGAACTTACTGGAATGCAGGGGGGAGTAGTTGAGCCTGCACCAGCAGAACCCAGAGAACCTAAAAGCGATTGAACACTGATCCTCTTTTACAGGGGAGCCAAAACCCAACTTTGCCTCAACTATAGCAACCTAGCTAGGAGGGTGCTACAGTATGTTTTAGATACGTTTAGGTGCGTCAAACATTTTTTCTGCTCAAAAGCTCCTCTCCTGAATGCACTGGTTATGGATTTTTTTCAGCCTGGAAACGCTCCTTTTCTAATATGCCTGCGTAGACACATAGGCTAACATAGAGGTGCTTTTACAGTCCCAAAAAAAAGCCAAGCGCCTGTAAAAGAGGCACTTTTTAAGGCCGGTGTGCATGAGGCCTAATTTTAGGCAGATATAAAAGACACCAACTGATTAATTTCTGTAATCATAAATAAATCATTAAATGTACTTTTTAATTACAAACAGTGTGGGTACTGAATATCACTTTGTGGTTCTGTAGTCCATATTTAGCAGAGCTTGGAGTGAAGATGGAACAGTTAAGGAGGAGGTCCCAGACCTCTGTCTGTGCATGTATGTGAAGCTGCGTGTGAGCAGATGTGCCACAGGGCTGTGCCAGGTCCCGTAGAGTCCTTCGGCACATCTTCGCACATGCCGGACCTTCAAAGATAATGTAATAATGCCGGTAAGGTGGGGGGCAGCATTAAGGGGACTGAGGTTCTTCGGTAATGAATACAAAGCGTTTTCAGATTGGGCAAGGTGGAGACATGGGGTGGTTATGTCACAATCCAGTCAGGGAACACTTTGCATTCATGGAGAAAAATACAATGCGTTTTCTGAATGGCACCTGTGCCAAGGCACGGGACCTGGAAGACAATGAGGATTACTGTAGTAGTCTACTACATTGATTCTCTGCTTTCATAGGATCAGCCAGATATGGTCAAATGTAACTAAGCAAAAAAAAAAAATACATGGAACTCAAATTTATTTAATTTTTTTCACTGCAGACATCAGGAATAGGATCATGGACAGGAGTGGCTGACCAGTGTGGTGGTGGTGGTGGTGGTGGTGGTGGGGGGGTCAGGTTACAGAAACAGATCACCTGTTTGGCTCTCCCTGCAGCAGATGAAAGGGAGCTTTATCTCCTCTCCCTCTCATTGGCTTTCAGCTGCTGCAGGGGGGAACTACAGGGGATCTGTTCTAGTAAATGTCCCCCGCCACACCGATCACCCCTCCTGTAGATGATCTCCTTCTACCTTCTGTCAGGCCCCCCCGCCCCACCACACACACACACACCCACCCCTCCACCCCCCTGTGTGCCCCTCCAGCCCTTTCTCTTCACCTGGCTGCTGCAGGTTATGGGGAATTGCTTCAGGATGGACAGTGGGTCAGGTAGGCTGTATGGGGCCTCGCGATTTTTTAGCAGCAGCCCTGGCAGACATAACAGACATGTGAAATATTTGCTTTATATGAGTTTTGTGAATTATACCTTGATTACATACACACACACACACCAATTTAAGAAAGCAAAAAAAGAGAAACTCTCGCTGGCAGTGTCATATGGAAGTCCAATAGCCAGCTGAGCTTGCCAAAGAAACTCTCAAAGGCATTCTGTGAAGCAAGCTTATCTAGCTTAAAACATCCTTTGAAACACACACAGGAAGCCAAAAGACTCAACACCCCATTGATAGTGGAACTCACAACAAGCGGCAGTTCTGGCACAAGCATGCTTTCACTCCTGGAGGTAAAAAGTGTGTCTTCCCAATGCTTGCTTTTATTAAAGCCCACAACATTTACATGACTAGCAGAATTCAACAACTTGTTTACTTTTTATTTATGTATGTATTTATTTAGAAAACCTGTGATGTGATGCAGCTGTATGTTCCTCTATGTGTAGCGGTACATTAACATGGAACTATCATTTCACATGTTAAAGCAGAGAATGAATAAAGGGGGCACAATATGGGCCCACTTTCCGGAGGCTGTAGCCTCCCCACCCAGGGTTAATTAAATCAGCTAGTGTTACACAGTATAGCTATAGGGGGGGGGGGGTTTTATTCAAGGAGGCTGCCCCTTTAAGAAGTGTAAATAGGGAAATAGGGAATTCGGGATGACCCATTTAGAACTCTTAGAAGGTTCTGGAACACCTGGGAAAGGTTATATAAAGGTTCCAAGAGAGGGGTTCTCCCTTTCCTGTGGCACTGAAAGAAGACAGGGGCTCAGCACTTACTGGGGACAGAGTCGTGGTTCCTGGGGGGGGGGGGGGGGCAGTGGGTTGGAACACAGGGCCAGACTGGGGGTACTGGCCACAGAGTGCATTAGACAAGAAATATGAAAATGGAAAGTCCCTCATAAGCAGGATGACTTTGCGGAAGGCAGGTACAGAACCAGGTCCAGTCCCTTGGTGATTTGTATTGGATCTGTGGGGATTTGAAAATTAGAACAAGGCTAGAAGGGAACTGGAATGGAGAGTGTGCCCTGGCAAAGGTCGTTATGCCCCTGCACATCCTCCCATATGACCCATCTCCCCCACACCTTGAACCATCACCCAACCGTAGAAGAAAGAGGAGTGCTCCTGAGGGAAGTTTTAACCCACATGTGTATTTAGATGCCATAGGGGTCCCAAGGGGGGTCCCGGATGAGTTTAAAGCCAGAGACCAAGTAAAGGCAGGTTTTGAGTCTCTGATTTCCATAATCACTGTCAACAAAAATGTAGACTGGATACATTACATATATTACAATTAACAGCGGTTTGTGAATTACATCAGAGATGCTTTACGAAGCAGATGAAAAACCTTACACTCCATTGCAGTCCCTCCCTGTGAAGTACAATGTCATTAGGGATAGCATCTGACTTCCTTATGTGCAAAGTCTGTGGCAAGGGGGGTGATGGAAAAGCCATCACCTGTCTAACGTGCAGCACAATAGAGTTCCAAGGCACATATGGACAGATGAGCTAAGAGGGTTAGGGACAGTTGAAAATAGTCATTTTAAGGGGGGACTGTGATGGATCAGGTAAGATGCCCAATTTCTATGCATTCTTTTTATACCACAAAGCCTATATTTTTGTGTATATATATATATATAAAAGTTTTTTTTTCTTATTCCCTACTAAGTCCATAGTCAGTCAGCTCCTTGAGAAGGCAGGTAAGGAGGGAGGAGAAACATTGCTTCAGCGCTGCTTGGCTCTAGCAGAGTGTGAAGAGGAAGTGCAGTCTGAAAGAAGCAGGAGAAGTGTCATGGCTGCGGACGAGGAGCCGGCACAGCTGTTTAGTTCGGGCCGGAGAGAACAGGAGCCTGCCCAGCTTGGAAAACAGAGGAGGAGTGTACCTCCGGAGCGGAGCAGCCAGGCTTCAGAAGAAGCCGAAGATGTTCGGGTGCCGTTGGAAAGAGCCGAAGAAGATGGCGGCGGCCGGGCGACTCGGAGTCGCCGAGTCAGCAAGAAACGGTGGACTTCTCGTCGTCTGCAGGCAGGGGTGGACGACAGGGCCAGCCTCAACAGCCTGCTAATTCAGCAAGGGGGCAGCAGCCCGCCCTGCAGCATTCAGTACCACAGCATAGCTCTCAATATGCCACAGCAAGTACAGGTTGGGCAGGCACTACAAGCCCCAGAACTCAGGTTGCTGCTGGAGGAGGAGGTTCAGCAGGATATGGTACAGCCTCCAGCAGCTGGTGAGTTATCACATATAGTAAGTACCGGTATATTGTACTGGCTTAGTAGGCTCTTTGTCCTCTCTTGTTCAAACTCTCTCTCATGTGTCAGTTCCTGCTGTTTCTCCAGCTCTGGTTTCTTCTTCAGTTAACCCTCCTGCTGCTGTCATTACTAATCCTCCTGTCAGTTTACCTTTGCAACACAGTGCTGGTTTTAATATGGGCATTAACACAGACACGTTTTTAGTCCCCAAATTATGCGGGGGCCTTTTCCAGCATTTGGACCACATCCTGGAAGCCTACAAGAATTTTGGGGGACTGGGGTGGTTCTATTATGAAGAGTCATTCAGACAAAAATTGTCCATTCACCCGTCGCTTAGATGGGGAATGAATGACGTGGGTCTGTGGCTCAATTTGATACTGCCACAAAGACAATTTGCACCCAAGCAGGCCACGGTTAACCCTTCAAATACGGCTTTTAAAAAAGGCTGTTGCTTCGCATTCAATGACAGCCAATGCCGTTGGAATGCTTCTTGCAAATACAAGCACGAATGCTCATTCTGTGCTGGAGTGCATGCGGCTGCGAAATGCTTTAAGAGGAATGTGAATGTTAGTCAAGCGCAAAGGGATATTTTTCCCAAAAGCCTGCACTCCAGTGAGGCTGGAAAAAATGCACCCATGGTTAGACAGATATCCAAACAAGGAGAAGGCATGTTTTCTAATTGAGGGATTTGCTAATGGCTTTCCATTGCCTTCCTTTTTGGGAGAGGGGTGTAAAGTGGTTGGTAATTTAAAATCTGTGAATCGGTTTCCTCAGGTGGTTCGGGATAAGTTGTGCAAAGAACTTGTGGAAGGGAGGATTGAAGGGCCTTTTGAGCAACCGCCCTTCAATAATTTTCGTATATAAAATATATAATGTAACAGTGCTAAAGTCCGTGGATATAACAATAAAATAACGTTAAAAATAAGTGACAGTGGCCCATAAAAGTAGTCCAAAAGAGAGTCTATAATATGTAGATCATCCGTAATATGACTGGATAAGGGAGCCAGGGAGATCTGTGCAACCAGGGTACCAAGGGCAGCTTCCTGTTGAGTGAAGTTAATTCTCCATGTATACATAAAAAAATCCAAGAAGAAAGCGCCTCTTAAGTATCAAAGATTTATTCAGGTGATAAAAGCATTATAAACACTTACATAAAGATTGATGATTGGCAGCTTCCATAGAGAACTAATCCCGGTGTTCGTCAATGAAATCCCAATGGTGTGGGGCTAGATGGATACCGTGCGGATGGCCGCGGACCTCCGCTCGGAAGCGCCGACTGTGTGTGCGGTGTAGTGAGGGAATCAGTTCCGCGTTCCAACAGGTCCCGCGGCCATCCGCACGGTATCCATCTAGCCCCACACCATTGGGATTTCATTGACGAACACCGGGATTAGTTCTCTATGGAAGCTGCCAATCATCAATCTTTATGTAAGTGTTTATAATGCTTTTATCACCTGAATAAATCTTTGATACTTAAGAGGCGCTTTCTTCTTGGATTTTTTTAATAATTTTCGTATGTCCCCTTTAGGTGTGGTCCCTAAGCGAGAGCCTCACGCTTTCCGCATCATTCACCATTTGTCTTTCCCGAAAGGCGATTCGTTGAATGATGAAATTGATGGTGCTGCATGCTCCATTTCGTATGCAACATTTGAGGATGCAATTAGCAAAATCAGGTCGTTTGGCCCTGGGGCGCTTTTGGCAAAAGCCGATGTTAAAGCGGCTTTTCACTTATTGCCAATTTTCCCGGCCGCTTTCAATTCCTTATGCCGCGTACACACGAGCGGACTTTACGGCGGACTTTGCCCGGCGGACTTTTCGACGTACTTTCCGACGGACTTGCCTACACACAATCCACCAAAGTCCGACGAATTCGTACGTGATGACGTACGACCGGACTAAAACAAGGAAGTTCATAGCCAGTAGCCAATAGCTGCCCTAGCGTGGCTTTTTGTCCGTCGAACTAGCATACAGACGGCGGACTTTTCGACCGGACTCGATTTCAACGGATAAATTTTAAACAAGTTTCAAATCTAAGTCCGTCCAACTTTTGAGAAAACAAAGTCCGCTGGAGCCCACACACATCGAATTGTCCGACGAAATCCAGTCCACCGGGCAAAGTCCGCCGTAAAGTCCGCTCGTGTGTACACGGCATTAGGCTTTTATTTTGAAGATCACTATTTTTTTTGATAAATGTCTCCCGATGGGATGCTCGCTGTTGTGCTTGTATTTTGAAACCTTTTCCACGTTTCTTCATTGGGTTCTTTGCGAGCAATCCGGTTTTGAACAATTTTTTATCTATCGTGTTTGCCCAGCACGTCTTTAGAATTCTTGGGCATCGAAATAGATACCTGTAGGATGGAATTTCGTTTGCCTGTGACAAAACTAAAAAAATCTAAGTTTTTGATAGCGGGAGCATTGATGAAGAAGATATGAGTAAGAGAGATGCAATCTCTCCTAGGCATCCTGGCATTCGCGTGCAGGATTATGCTGGATGGCAGGATCTTTTCCCGATACCTTTACCTTTCCATTTAGGGCCTGAAATCGCCCCTGGCTCACATTAGGTTGACCAATCCTCTCAAAGAGGATTTAATGGTTTGGTCCAATTTTCTGGATTGTTATAATGGACAGTCCTTTTTCCAGGCCGATTTTATTCTTCCCCAGGATTTCCGTTTGTTTACGGATGCTGCTGGCTCCAAAGGCTTCGGTGCTATCTGGAAATCACATTGGTGCTGCGCTGCATGGCCAGAGTCGTGGGTGAGAATGCGTGCCACCAATAACGTGGTCCTGTTGGAGTTGTTCCCAATTCTAGTGACATTGCAGTTATGGGGCCCTGATTTTGCGAATAGACGCATTCTGGTGGAAACAGATAATAAGGGCGTGTTGTATGCAGTAAACTGCCTCTCGTCAAGTTCCTGGTTGGCGATCAAAGTGCTTAGGCAGGTGGTCTTTCGATGCCTAAAATTCAATATTTGGCTCAAAGCTAGGTATACTCCAGGTGTCTTAAATAATATTGCCGTTTCTCTGTCTCGGTTTCAGATGGACCGTTTCCAGTTTTGGCTTCCGGAGGCAGACGAGGAGGGCATCCCTTGCCCGGAGCATCTGTGGGAAGTGATATGACAGAGGTGTCAGCGGCAATTAGGGGTTCGCTAGCCCCCAAGACCTGGTCCTGTTACTCGACTGGTTTCAGTGCTATTAAACCATCTGAGGAATCGGTTTTGACTTTCTTGTCCCTTTTAATACGGCAGCATCTTTCTTGCAGTCAGGTGACGAAAACACTGGCTGGCATTTTTATTTTTCTGCAGGCTGTTGGGTTTACGGCCTTGTACGTCCTATTTCTTTGTGAAACAGGCACTGAACGGTTACAAGAGGATGACTTTTGTCTTGGATAGCAGAAGACCGATCTCTCTTGAGATACTTGGTGGCCTTTGCAGGGTTACACGGGTTGTTTGCTTCTCAGCCTATGAAGCTTTACTTTTCCAAATTGCCTTTGTACTAGCCTTTTTTGGTGCATTCCTCATCTCGGAATTGGTGCTGGTAAATAAGCAGGGTAGTTCTGGAATTTAATATGACCAAGTGTTGGTTGACCACTTAGGAATGCATATTTGGCTACAATGTTCCAAAACAGATCAATGTGGTAAGGGTAGGTGGGTTTACATCCAGTCGAACAGCGACGCCTCTCTGTGCCCAGGCAGCTTTGGTTCGACAATTTATGGGAGCTAGGCCTGCCGTAGTGGGGCACTTCCTTGTCCATTCTGATTTGTCCCCCCTTACCAAGTACCAGTACGATGCAGTCTTCCACAAATGCTTAGCGCATATGGGATTAAGCAAATTTAAGTTCTCCACTCACTCTTTTTTAATATGCGCAGCTTCAGAGGCAGCCCGTAGGGGATTACCGGAATCAAACATTATGAAATTGGTGAGGTGGAAGTCAAAATGTTTTCGGCTATATGTTCGACCTAATTTGTTCGTTTGAATCTTCTAGGTATGCAACATACGGTGTGAATTCTGGGAAATTCGTTTGTGTATTGGGCTCGAAAAAGAGCGGCTCAATGCAGTTATTCATTGAAATTGTCCTTACAGCCGGAATCCTTTTAGTTATATTGGAAGGAGATAAGAGGCCTTCAGTGGTATCAGCTTTCTTTTCATTTATTCAGGTTATGCCATAGTTGGCCAGCACTAGGGATGAGCCGAACACCCCCCTGTTCGGTTCGCACCAGAACATGCGAACAGGAAAAAAATTCGTTCGAACACGCGAACACCGTTAAAGTCTATGGGACACGAACATGAATAATCAAAAGTGCTAATTTTAAAGGCTAATATGCAAGTTATTGTCAATAAAAGTGTTTGGGGACCTGGGTCCTGCCCCAGGGGACATGGATCAATGCAAAAAAAAGTTTTAAAAACGGCCGTTTTTTCATGAGCAGTGATTTTAATAATGCTTAAAGTCAAACAATAAAAGTGTAATATCCCTTTAAATTTCGTACCTGGGGGGTGTCTATAGTATGCCTGTAAAGGGGCGCATGTTTCCTGTGTTTAGAACAGTCTGACAGCAAAATGACATTTTGAAGGAAAAAACTCATTTAAAACTACCGCGGCTATTGCATTGCCGACAATACACATAGAAGTTCATTGATAAAAACGGCATGGGAATTCCCCACAGGGCAACCCCGAACCAAAATTAAAAAAAAAAATGATGTGGGAGTCCCCCTAAATTCCATACAAGGCCCTTCAGGTCTGGTATGGATATTAAGGGGAACCCCAGCCAAAATTTAAAAAAAAAAATTGACGTGGGGTTCCCCCTAAATTCCATACCAGACCCTTCAGGTCTGGTATGGATTTTAAGGGGAACCCCGCGCCCAAAAAAAAAAAAAAAACGGCGTGGGGTCCCCCTAAAAATCCATACCAGACCCTTATCCGAGCACGCAACCTGGCAGGCCGCAGGAAAAGAGGGGGGGACGAGAGTGCGGCCCCCCCCCCTCCTGAACCATACCAGGCCACATGCCCTCAACATTGGGAGGGTGCTTTGGGGTAGCCCCCCAAAGCACCTTGTCCCCATGTTGATGAAGACAAGGGCCTCATCCCCACAACCGTGGCCGGTGGTTGTGGGGGTCTGCGGGCGGGGGGCTTATCGGAATCTGGAAGCCCCCTTTAACAAGGGGACCCCCAGATCCCGGCCCCCCCCCCTGTGTGAAATGGTAAGGGGGTACTTACCCCTACCATTTCACTAAAAAACTGTCAAAAATGTTAAAAATGACAAGAGACAGTTTTTGACAATTCCTTTATTTAAATGCTTCTTCTTTCTTCCTTCATCTTCTTCTTCTTCTGGTTCTTCTGGCTCTTCTGGTTCTTCCTCCGGCGTTCTCGTCCAGCATCTCCTCCGCGGCGTCTTCTATCTTCTTCTCCTCGGGCCGCTCCGCACCCATGGCATGAGGGGGGAGGCTCCCGCTCTTCTCTTCATCTTCTTCTTCATCTTCATCTTCTTCTTCATCTTCTTCTTCTTCTTTTTCTTCTTCTCTTCTTCATCTCTTCTTCCTTCTTCATTTCTTCTGCGGGCCGCTCCGCATCCATGCATGGAGGGAGGCTCCCGCTGTGTGACGGCGTCTCTTCGTCTGACGGTTCTTAAATAACGGGGGGCGGGGCCATCCGGTGACCCCGCCCCCCTCTGACGCACGGTGAATTGACGGGACTTCCCTGTGACGTCACGGGGAATGCCACAGGGAAGTCCCGTCATGTCCCGTGCGTCAGAGGGGGGCGGGGTCACCGGGTGGCCCCGCCCCCCGTTATTTAAGAACCGTCAGACGAAGAGACGCCGTCACACAGCGGGAGCCTCCCTCCATGCATGGATGCGGAGCGGCCCGCAGAAGACATGAAGAAGGAAGAAGAGATGAAGAAGAGAAGAAGAAGAAGAAGAAGAAGAAGAAGATGAAGATGAAGAAGAAGATGAAGATGAAGAAGAAGATGAAGAGAAGAGCGGGAGCCTCCCCCCTCATGCCATGGGTGCGGAGCGGCCCGAGGAGAAGAAGATAGAAGACGCCGCGGAGGAGATGCTGGACGAGAATGCCGGAGGAAGAACCAGAAGAGCCAGAAGAACCAGAAGAAGAAGAAGATGAAGGAAGAAAGAAGAAGCATTTAAATAAAGGAATTGTCAAAAACTGTCTCTTGTCATTTTTAACATTTTTGACAGTTTTTTAGTGAAATGGTAGGGGTAAGTACCCCCTTACCATTTCACACAGGGGGGGGGCCGGGATCTGGGGGTCCCCTTGTTAAAGGGGGCTTCCAGATACCGATAAGCCCCCCGCCCGCAGACCCCCACAACCACCGGCCACGGTTGTGGGGATGAGGCCCTTGTCTTCATCAACATGGGGACAAGGTGTTTTGGGGGGCTACCCCAAAGCACCCTCCCAATGTTGAGGGCATGTGGCCTGGTACGGTTCAGGAGGGGGGGGGGCCCGCACTCTCATCCCCCCCTCTTTTCCTGCGGCCTGCCAGGTTGCGTGCTCGGATAAGGGTCTGGTATGGATTCTTAGGGGGACCCCACGCCGTTTTTTTTTTTTTTTTTTGGCGCGGGGTTCCCCTTAAAATCCATACCAGACCTGAAGGGTCTGGTATGGAATTTAGGGGGAACCCCACGTCAATTTTTTTTTTAAATTTTGGCTGGGGTTCCCCTTAATATCCATACCAGACCTGAAGGGCCTTGTATGGAATTTAGGGGGACCCCCACATCATTTTTTTTTATTATTTTGGTTCGGGGTTGCCCTGTGGGGAATTCCCATGCCGTTTTTATCAATGAACTTGTATGTGTATTGTCGGCAATGCAATAGCCGCGGGTAGTTTTAAATGAGTTTTTTCCTTCCAAATGTCATTTTGCTGTCAGACTGTTCTAAACACAGGAAACATGCGCCCCTTTACAGGCATACTATAGACACCCCCCAGGTACGAAATTTAAAGGGATATTACACTTTTATTGTTTGACTTTAAGCATTAATAAAATCACTGCTCCTGAAAAAACGTCCGTTTTTAAAACTTTTTTTTGCATTGATCCATGTCCCCTGGGGCAGGACCCGGGTCCCCAAACACTTTTTATGACAATAACTTGCATATAAGCCTTTAAAATTAGCACTTTTGATTTCTCCCATAGACTTTTAAAGGGTGTTCCGCGGCATTCGAATTTGCCGCGAACACCCCAAATTGTTCGCTGTTCGGCGAACTTGCGAACAGCCAATGTTCGAGTAGAACATGAGTTCGACTCGAACTCGAAGCTCATCCCTAGCCAGAACCTACTATTTTAGTTATTCACTTAGGGGGTAATGATGTAGGGAACTTGAGAACATTAGACTTGCTGTTCATGATAAAGCGGGACCTCCACCATTTTGGTATTACTTTCCCAGGTACAACGATAGTCTTTTCCGAAGTTGCCCCCGTCTTTCCTGGCTGTCCAGAGGAGAGTTATGGAAAAGATGAGGAAGAGAATTAATAGGGCTATTGAAAAATTCATGCCTGGGATTGGTGGTTTGTCATATTGGCACATGGATATTGAAGGTGGCATTCCAGAGTTTTACATACCTGACAGAGTTCACCTCTCAGATGTGGGTCTCGATATTTTCAATCTGGGGCTGCAGTACACTATCGAGTAGGCCGCGGCAGTCGGGGTGGGCCAGTCTTGATGTCCTCAAGCCCGGCTTGTGGGGACTGTTATTTATATTTAAATATGTGGATTACTGCTCGAATTCTGATACCTGAGCAGAAAGAAAACGGTTTGGTTGAATTTATGATGTTATTGTGATAATAATTTTGTTTACACCAATAAAGGTGCCGCGGCCAATTTTTTTGCCAAAACTGATGTTTTGTGTGTTAATTATGGTTTATTTAGTAAGGTATTTTGTGGTGGGTGTGGCCTACAGTCTCATGGGCTTTATCCTTTATTCACCTGAATTTGTTGAAAGATGGACCTAAACCTTCCTTATTCCTTGTAGCATTCAACATATTGTTCAAAGAACAGAATGACACCTAATTCTTCTTTATTTAAAGAGAAAGTACACTGTATTTTTAGCTAGGACATGGTTTGAACTATTATACAGTGTATTTTTAGCTAGTGTATGGTTTGAGCTATTATTGCAATGTTTATTTTTGCTATGACCTTCACATTTTTATACACGTGCTTTTATATGTTTTTGTTATATTAAATATAGACATTTGTAAATTTGCAATCAGAATAAGCTATGTTTTTCACTAGAGCCAGTCCCTAAAACCCAATTAAAGCCACTGAGTTAAAAGCATTGTACACTTTCAAATGTTTTGGCTGTTTTAACTAGGTATTAGTGTAGTTATATTCCCTGTGTTGCTTTGTTTGCTTTACCTTGTAACGATGGGCTCACATTTTCTGGCTACAGTTTGTAGTGTCATGGCTGATTGATTCCCCTATGTCAGTGGTTCTCAACTCCTGTCCTCAGGACCCACTAAACAGGCCAGGTTTGCAAGATAACTCAAATACATCACAGGTGATATCATTTGCTGCTCAGTGATTGCAGTATTCTAGTGTGCATCTCCCCAAGGTTATACTTAAAATCTGGTCTTTTTAGTGGGTCCCGAGGACAGGAGTTGAGAACCACTGCTCTATGTCCATGTGTTGCTGCAGCTGGCCTGTCTGTATTTGCCAGGGGCACAGGACAGTTTTCTGTTCTGGGCCACACAGCTTCCAGTGCATGCTTAGCCATTTTCTCTGTGTTGCACATACGTGTTGGAATTGCTAATGTAATGAAATATATTGTCTCCTAGCTACATGAACACTGTCTGTGAACACTCTGTTTGCTTGTGTCTGTGTCAGATCTAATTACAATGTAGCTCTCACCTTCAGAACACTAGACTAGGACCCTCAGGAATTGTGAGATATGTAGTTTCTTCACAGGAAGTTTCAGTTCTCACACTACTGACAGAAGTGATGCATTAACCTGTGCAATGCCATGCTACATGTCTCATGTTTCTACACAAATTACAACTGCTGACACAGGAATGTGAATATTTACTCCACTATAGGCTGTGTGTACAGGGCAACACATGAATGGTATATTTTGTGGGTACTGAAGGACTGTGGTATATGTGTTGCATATACAGTGAGTAGGCTGAGGTTTTACTTCACCATACCCCTTGAAGCCACTCCCACTGTTAGTTAAATTAGGCAACACACTCTATTCCCACCACCACCAAGCTATTATAAAGGTATCAAACACTCTCTACCAATTTTGTCTTCTATGTTATTAAGACCGAGCTCGCCTGCTGGTGGCACTGTGGTGCTCTGGGCAGAAAGCTGCAGTTTTAGTGTCCACCACCAGGTGTCTCCCAGCAGCTAGCAGGTTCCAGAGATCAACTCCACCTGGCCACACCTGTTGAGAGGGTACTTAAAGCGGAGTTCCAATAAAAAAATAAAAATAAAAGTCAGCATCTACAAATACTGCAGCTGCTGACTTTTTCTTTTTTTTACAAATAACAAAATCTTTTATTGTTGAAGAGTTAGCATTTACAGATCAATGACATTGGCATCCAATGAATAAAGAAACATAGAAAGAATGCACAGTTGTGACATCTGGTTCCGAGTAATTAGTATATTCATCAAGGGTTATATATATAAATCTGACATACATCTTGAGTTCGTAACACACATACAGACTGGTTAATATTCCAAACACAATATGATTGACCTCCGATTACATAATTGAGGGGGAATGCCTACCCTCCCGGTCCGGAATCCATCTTTCAGGAGATCATTGAGATATCTCGCAGCACGTGTCTGCCTTTCCTAACCAGGTGTCCCAAATTTTCCCAGTTTTGGCTGGGCAACCTCTATGGGCATATACCTCTTTTTTGTATGGCAGAGCAGCATTAACTGCAGCTATCCATTCTTGGATTGTTGGCGGCAGAGCACTTAGCCATTTTCTCGCTATAAGTAATCTGGCTATATATATAATGATTCTTGTAAGAATATTTTGTGAAATTTGTCTGAGTCAGGGTCCGGGAACACACCCAGTAAACATTGTTTGGGGCATAAGGTCAGAGGGGATCCCATCTGATCATGGATAAATTTAACTATATGGGACCTGTAGTCCTGTATCACTGGACAGGACCATAGAATATGTATGAAAGAGCCGGGCGAATTGCCACATCTGGGACATAAGGGATTGTAATCAGGTCTATATTTGGCCATGCGAAGGGGGGTCAAATAAGATCTGTGCAGAATATATAAGTGTGTTAGGAGGTCTGATAGTTTAGTGGAGACCTTTTTACCGACTTCCAATGCCTCCTCCCATTCATCATCCTCCAGCTCCCCCACGTCACCATCCCAACGGTCCTTCAATCTGTATGCTAGAATCACTGCATTAGGGGGGAGAAGGGAATTATAGAACATTGAGATAAGTTTAAAGGATTCCTGTCCTATTAATATACTGAGGACATCCATTTGTTCTAAATTGGGAGAAGTGTTTTGGAAATGAGCCTGGAGAGCGTGACGGAGCTGGAGGTAACGGAAATGTATAGAATTTTGTAAACCAAACTCCTCCTTAAGTTGCTCGAACGATTTTAGGGTAGTACCGTAGTAAACGTCAGACATAGTCATTACCCCTTTGTTAAGGCATAGGACATGATCAGGTATAGTCATCAGTTCTTTTAGGCCTGGATTGTCCCACAGGGGTGTGTGAGAGTGTGTAGGTGACGCATTGAGTCTGCGTCGCACCACCTCCCAAATTTTGCAGTGGTTATAGAGCAGTCCCTTTTTATCACCCAACACCCAGGGTTCTGCAGGGTCTCTAAAAAGAATCTGGTAAGGGTGATTGTATCCACGAATGTGAGAGGAACAGATTAAAGCTATATATCTTTCTCTATCATGTTTATCTAAGTAATAAAAATGGGACAACTGTGCCGCTAGATAATATAGGTTGAAGTCAGGTAAGGCCGTGCCCCCTGGGTCAGTTGGATTCCTTAACACCCGCCATGACAATTTATGTCTAGATTTGCCCCACACAAAGGAGTTAAGGAGAGCTTCGATAGTTTTGACAATTCTGAGGGGTAAGTAAACCGGGGAATGCCAAAATATGTAAAGACATTTCGGGAGCAGGACCATCTTTATCAAGTTTACGTGGCCCATGACACCTAAGGGTAATTTGGCCCATATCTGTGTTTTTAGTTTCAGAGTCACCATCAGAAGTTCGAGATTAAGTTTAACGAAGTCTTCCGGGGAGCGAGTAATTATAATGCCAAGGTATTTCATGGAGCTAACCCTGATAAGGGGAGAAGAGGCCTGGATTTCTGTGGGGGCGCCTATATCAATGGGGAGAATCTAGGATTTAGTCCAATAATTTTCAGTCCCGAGTAACCTCCAAAAGTTTTTATCATCTCTAGAGCTGTCTGTAGAGACGGACCTGCATCTGCCAAATACAGCAGCATGTCGTCAGCATATAAGCTGATTACCTCCACCAGGCTACCACATCGTAGGCCATGAATACCTGGATGTGACCTGAGGGAAGGTGCAAGGGGCTCCTCTGCTAAGGCATACAGCAAAGGAGATAGGGGGCATCCCTGACGCATGCCTCTGGACAGGGGAAAGGAGTCAGAGACTCTCCCATTAACCAACACCTTGGCGCTAGGGTTATGATAAAGGAGTCTGATCCATTTAATAAAGTCCTGTATTGATTTGTATTGTAAGTGTACTGTCTGCCCTCAGCGCTGCGCAAACTGTTGGTGCTATATAAATCCTGTATAATAATAATAATAATAATAAAGTTGGGGCCGAAGCCAAATCGAGCCAAACATTCCTATAGGTATACCCACTCATAAACATAGGGGAAAAACCCGCGCTAGAAAATGTGACCATAAAGAACAAAAACTGTAGCTGCACAAACAAACACCAATATCCGTGTAAACATAAATCAATAATCAAAAATAAGTGCGCTTAAAGTTTGTATAAAAAATAGTGACAATAATTGATTAAAAAATATATGATAAATTTCAGCACGAAATAGTGTAAATCAAAACTATATGTCCTAAAGAGTAATGCAATATTAAGCAACTGTGAAAACACTACAACTATACCTTATACTAAATGTATAATTACATTAACCAGTATAGGACAGAGTGAACTTCATTGGTGATAAACACAAAACTAGTGATACAAGTCCATAAATTGAGAGAAAAAAAGGAAAAGCAAAAAAAACAGCCAACAAAAGTTCATGAATGAGTGTCAGCTTCATGCAGATAAGGAGACACATCCACGCTCTGTCCTGCCGTGACCCATATAGGTGAGGAAAAGGAAAGGAGTTGTAAAGATGTGACTCTCTGTTGAGGTGACTCCAAGAATAATGCTAAAGGTGGACCCTTACCACGAACGGTGGACCTCCCTTATAGCAAGGTCTATCGAGCGAGCAGATATAGCCCTCTGCAGGGACCGTAACCTGAAGCCGTCCACCTCCGTTGCTGTGTTCAACATCTCCAGCCTGGCGCAGTCCAAGTAGTCTACCTGGTGTAGGGGGGAGCGCTCATTTGTCCTCAGGAAGGTGGATTAGAAAAAAACAAAAAAGGGCTCCAATAGTGTGGTAAATTCCAATTGATTTATTCAAAGGATAAAAACAGGATCAGAGGAATCACACTCCATAGGATATAATTAAAATTGCATAATAAGCCGGCATGTATAAAAGAAGCGAACACCTGTGCAGGTCATGGGGCGATCTCTGTAATGGCATTCAATGCGTAGCCACGCCCTACATGTTTCGTCATAGATGACATCTTCAAAGGGGTGTCTTCAAAGGGTATACCCACTCAACTGAGTCGAACGCCTTTGTGGCGTCGAGGGACACCACGACTCTAGAGCCCAATTGATCATGTTTAGCTTGCAGGTTCATATGAAGTCTGCGCAGGTTATATGCTGTGTTTTAAGCTGGCATGAATCCAGTCTGGTCCGAATGGATCAATGATAAAATCACCTTATTCAAACGTAGCGCCAGGACCTTGGCCAAGATTTTAATATCTAATTGGAGAAGCGAGATTGGTCGGTACGATTCAGGTAGTTCCAAGTTTTTGTCGGGCTTGAGTATGAGCACAATATAAGCTTCACACATAGAAGAGGGCAGAGATCCGGTTTGAAATATATGGGAGAACAACTCAGGTAGCATGGGGACTAGGGTTTCAGCGTATGTGGTGTAAAATCCCAAAGGAAGACCATCAGAGGCTGGTGCCTTTGAGGGGTTAAGGTGGGACCTAGCCACCTCTATATCTTCTTTGGTGATGGGGGCTTCCAGCATCTCATTCTGAGATTGGGAGAGTATGGGTAACTCTATATTAGCTAACATTGCCGCCACCTCCTCCCCGGATTTGCAAACAGCAGAGGAATATAAGGATGCAAAGAAGGAGCGGAACTCCCCAACCACCCCGTCAGGGTCAGTTATTAATATGTTTTCAGAATTACGAAGAGAAACCACAGTGGGAGGTTTGTGGTCTAAATGGGCTAGGTATGCCAAAAGACATCCCGCTCGTTCCCCACATACACCCTCTGCTTGTTATAGAATATCTTCTATTCCGCTTTTTCAAAATGCAAACTGTTTACCACCCTCGCCTGTAATTTTAATTGGTCAGCTATGGATGAAGAAGGGTTTGTAGAGAATTCTTTCTCTATGTCTGCTAGTGCTTGTTCTGCTTGTCTAACCACTTGAGAGGCTGCTGACTTTTAATAATCAGACACTTACCTGTCCCAGGGTCCAGCAATGCAGGGGAACGAAGCCCTGCTTGTCTCCCCCTCCTCTCTGCGTCACCAGCATTGTCACTGTGGGCGCCCGGCTGTGAAACCACAGCCGGACACCCACAGTGACAATGCCGGCGCCACAGAGAGGAGGGGGAGATGAGCGGGGCTTTGTTACCCTGCATCTGTGGTTTCACAGCCGGGCATGCACTATGCGTGTGCGAGCCGTGCTGTGACTGGCCGGGCAATCATCTGGGACCTGTGACGTGACCCAGATGATTGCCGAGAGGGAGGGGGGAGAGGTGATCTCCCTTCCGGCGCCTCGGGGCACCGCGGAGCCCCGGAAGGAAGTGGGAGCTGAAACCCTCTAAAAAGAGGGTTTCTGCTCCCCCCAAAAAAATGACATGCCAAATGTGGCATGTCAGGGGGTCCCCTTCCCTTAAAGTGGAAGTTCCATTTTTGGGTGGAACTCCGCTTTAAGTTCCACCTTTGCTACTGCTCCTTGTCTCAGTGTTTTGGCTGCTCCTGCTTTGTACCCTGTTTGTTGTGCTGCCTGACTGCGTGAAAAAACGTCAATCACAAGCTCTTAAGAAACATAGAAAAAACAAGTTTTCTTTATTGTACATCATGGGACACAGAGCCTAAGTAATTACTTAATGGGTTATGGGCCACCTTCAGGTGTCGACACTGGTATACCCAATCAAGGAAGTTCACTCCCTAAATAACCTCTCCTCCTTCCAGGAGCACATCAGTTTTTTCGCCAGTGTCTAAGGTGTTGGTCACGAGTGAAGATGTGCTCTTAGGAGCTCCAGGAGGGATCCATGCTGGATTTAAAAAACTTCGCAACCGGATCCATCCACGCCACTGAGGCCACAGGATGGTACCCGGGCCTCGCTTAGAAGAACGAGGTTTTGCCAAAAGGATAGGAAGCGTGTTAGATCCCCCTCCCCCACCTTAGACCCCTTATCAAGGGAACAGTGGGTAGAGGATGAGGGGTTACCCTCAGGTGATCAGGAAGAAAGGCAAACCGATTACCCCTCTGCGGAGGAAACAACTGGAGTTGAACCTTTTTCAGCCTCGCAATCTGAGAGATTGAAGGTACAAACTTTTACGGAGATGGTTCGTTCTACTTTCATGCTACCTCTAACAGAGTCAGCTGAAAGTTCGGTCTCTTCCTTGGGTTCTTTAACCACTTCCCTACCCGCCCATAGTCATATGACGTCCACAGATGGGATCTCCCATCCTGGGTGGGCGTCATATGACGTCCTGGGATTCCCGGCCGCCTAGGGGGCGCGCGCGCGCCGCCGGGAGCGCGCGCGCGCCGCGTTCCTCGGGACCCGGTGCGTGTGCCCGGCGGCCGCGATGTCCGCCGGGCACCCGCGATTGCCCGTTAACCGGGCCGGCATGTGGATCTGTGTGTGTAAACACACAGATCCACAGCCTGTCAGCTCTGAGGAGAGCGATCTGTGTTCCCAGAACGGAGGAACACTGATCGGTCTCCTCCCCTTGAGCGTCCCCTCCCCCTTCAGTTAGTAATCACTCCCTAGGAAACATATTAACCCCTCCCCGCCCCCTAGTGGTTAACCCCTTCACTGCCTGTCACATTTACACAGTAATCAATGCAATTGTATAGCATTGATCGCTGTATAAATGTGAACGGTCCCAAAAATGTGTCAAAAGTGTCCGATGTGTCCGCCATAATGTCGCAGTCACAAAAAAAAATCGCGATCACCGCTAAAAAAATAAATAATTTTTTTTTTTTTTAACTGCCATAAATCTATCCCCTATTTTGTAGACGCTATAACTTTTGCGCAAACCAATCAATATACGCTTATTGCGATTTTTTTTTACCAAAAATATGTAGAAGAATACGTATCGGCCGAAACTGAGGAAAAAATTTGTTTTTTTTTAAAAAAATTGGGATATTTATTATAGCAAAAAGTAAAAAATATTGTGTTTTTTTCAAAATTGTCGCTCTTCTTTTGTTTATAGCGCAAAAAATAAAAACCGCAGAGGCGATCAAATACCACCAAAAGAAAGCTCTATTTGTGGTGAAAAAAGGACGTCAATTATTTTTGGGTACAACGTCGCACGACCGCGCAATTGACGTTTAAAGTGCGACAGTGCTGAAAACTAAAATTTGGCCTGGGAAGGAAGGGGGTGAAATTGCCCTGTATTGAACCGGTTAAAACCCTTACAAATTTTTCATGTGTTTCCGGTCCATTTATTACTAGAAAAGCTTAATTATGCTGAATGGGTTCACCCGGATAAGCATTTTTCTCCCTCCAAAGAGATTCTCAGTTCTCTATCCCATTGAGGAGAAATTCACAAAAAGATGGAAAGTACCAGCAGTTGACGCTGCGATTTCCAACATCAATAAAAATTTACCTTGTCCAGTAGACAATGCACAAATGCTTAAAGATCCAACAGATAAAAAGTTGGAATTTCTGTTAAAAACCTCTTTTTCATTGGCAGGTGCTGTTTCTCAGCCTGCAGTCCCTAAAGGACCAGTTCAAAGAGGCCCTTAAGGAGGTCCCTGCACAACAGGCCCGTGAGTTAGTCGAACTACCAAAGACACTATGTTTTGCCTTAGATGCCATGAAAGACTCTATTCACCAAGCATCCCGCATACTTATGCGTAGGACCCTGTGGTTGAGCCCGGGTTCACACCTATGCGAATTAGATGCGGCTTACACCGCATCTAATTCGCAGGACATTTTAAAATACATTCATATGAATGCATCTGGTTGTGCATTGCATTTGCGCATTTGCGCATTTGGGCATTGCGGTGCGAACTACAAGCCTATTATCTCCTATGGGAACGCATCTGATTCGCAGATGCATTGCGTTCTGAACAAGGATTTTCTCTTTCTCCTTCCTCCACCCTGCAGGGCCTAGAAGGAAAATTAGCGACTTAATCGCATCCGCTATCCAAAAAGGATAGGAAGCGTGTTAGATCCCCCTCCCCCACCTTAGACCCCTTATCAAGGGAACAGTAGGTAGAGGATGAGGGGTTACCCTCAGGTGATCAGGAAGAAAGGCAAACCGATTACCCCTCTGCGGAGGAAACAACTGGAGTTGAACCTTTTTCAGCCTTGCAATCTGAGAGATTGCTGGTGCAAATCTCTTAGAGAGATGGTTTGTGCCTCTTTCAAGCTACCTCTATTAGAGTCAGCTGACAGTTCTGTTTCTTCCTAGGTTCCTTAAAACCTTTACAGCCTTTTTCATGCGTTTCATGCGTTTCCTGTACATATACAGATCCACGCAGAAATTCAACAGATCCCTTCTAGAGATCCGCTCTTTTCTATGGAGTCGATCAGGTCAGTAGTTTCTATCCTATAAGGAGGAGAACTTCTGCCGTCTATCTGCATCAGGGATGCATATCTGCATGTCTATATGTTTCCCGCTCACCAAAGGTTTCTGCTGTTCGAAGTAGAACAACAGCATTTCCGTTTTTAGCCTTGCCCTTCGGGCCGGCTATAGCACCCCGAGTGTTCACAAAAGTACTAGCCCCACCTCTAGCCAGGTTAAGGGCACAGGGCATAAACAGTCTTGCCATACCTAGACGATCTATTGCTAATAGACCAATCGTGTTCGGAGTAAAGTGTTCGCATTACAACCAGTTACCTGAAAAAGTCTGGGTTGCGTTCTCAACCTAGAGTAGTCTCCCTTAAAACCGCTTAAAAAAGCTGGAGTATTTGGGTCTGATCATAGATACAGCCCAGAAAAGGGGTGTTCTTGCCCCAGGCAAAAGACAACTCCATAAGAGAGTTGGTGTGGAGTGTCAGGTCAAAGGAGATCCCTCCATTCACCTTTGCATGAGGTTGTTAGGAAAAATGGTGGCTTCATCCGAAGCAGTTCCCTATTCCATCCTATCTGCTTGGAACAAAACGATCTAAGCTTTGGACTTGCCAATGTGGCTGTCCCCAAGGGTGTCCCAAAGCCTCAATTCCAGTTATCTTGAAAGTGATAACGACAGATGCCAGCCTTTCAGGCTGGGGAGCAGTACTAGAGTAGATAACTGTCCAAGGACAGTGTTCAAGAACCGAAAGAGCCTTGCCCATCAACATCCTAGAGATTCGGGCAGTGCGTCTGGCTCTAAAAGCCTGGACTTCCAGGTTAAGGGATTGTCCTGTCAGGATCCAATCCGACAATGCCACAGCTGTGGCCTATATCAATCACTAAGGGGGCACCAAGAGTCTCTCAGCACAGAGAGAGGTGAACCACATTCTAACTTGGGCAGAAAGAAATATTCCGTGCCTATCGGCAGTCTTTATTCCGGGAATAGAGAATTGGCAGGCGGACTACTTGTGCCGCCAGCCAGTTATTCCCAGGGGAATAGTCTCTTCACTCCGACCTATTTTCAGGCTGTTTGTCAAAGATGGGGGACTCCGGACATTGATCTTCTAGCATCCAGTTCACCATAAAGTTAGTCAACTTTGTGTCCAGAACAAAGGATCCATACGCATGCAGAACAGATGCGTTGGTGATACCGTGGGATCAGTTCTCACTGATCTATGCATTTCCCCCTATTCAATTGCTGCCTCGACTTCTTTGCAGGATCAAGCTGGAAAGAAAACCGGTAATTCTGGCAGCACCAGCATGGCCCAGACGGTCATGGTATGCAGAAATCGTAAAGATGGCAGTGGATCCATGGTCCCTTCCACTAAGGCCAGACCTGCTCTCACAGGGGCCGATATTCCATCCTAGTTTATGAACGTTAAATCTAATGGCCTGGGGGGCGTGACCGGATGTGGGAGTGAGAGGGTGTGTGAGATCTCCTCTCCCTCCGCTCTGACCAGCTAAGCTACAGGCTGAGGAGACTACCGGTATGTCGGCGGCAGTGTAAGCAGCAGTGTAAGCGGCAGTGTAAGCAGCGGAATCCGGCTAAACTATAGCGCTACTGAGCATATCTGACCCCGGCGTAGACTCGGTGGATGGAGCTGAGGTGGGGTGTGAGAGACCCTTCCAGCGGGCCAGCGGCCAAATGAGGAGACGCTTCGGTAGCGGCTACAGCAGCTTCAGCAGCGGCGGTGTCAGTGAGCGTGGCGGTGAGAGAGCCAGGAAGACGGAGCCATAGGGGCGGCGTGAGAGGCCTCCCCCGGGTTGTCAGTAGCAATCAAACAGGCCGAACACAGCAGCAGCAGGGCAGTGAACGAAGTAAGCCAATAGAATTAACAACGCAACGCTGTGAAACTGGAGAGTTGCCAAGAAGACGCCAGACATAGGTGAAAACTTTCCTCTTTTTTTTTTTTTCATACACTATGTTTGCGGCGGATGACTTTTATTCCTGGTTCTTGGTTAAAGAGTTGGCTTTTGAGTTGGCCTTTGATTGATTGGTTCTTGAAGAAACTTAACTGAGTTTGCAATGTGAAACCCTGGTTAAATAGAAACTTGCTGCCTCATTACTTATTGATCTTATTTATCTTAACGAAGCAACACCTGAAATAGAGGAAAATAGCAACCCCAGTCCGAAGTGGGAGACGGACGGGGAGCTGGTGTATGAGGTTCCTTTTTCTTTTATAATATTAATAGAACCAGTGGAACGGCGGATGCAAGCTGCTTATTATAACATCAGCTGTAAGTGAAACTGCGTTGTTTAAGTGTCTGTTCACTGCCCCAAGAGCTATTGAGCCGATGCTGCGGTGGCAGAGTCAAACGGAGTGCTATCTTTGTGATACCATTTTTTCAAGTAAAACCAGCAGACCGGGACTGTAACAATTTTATATCTCAAATTACTAAAGGAAAGGTGCTTTTTTTTTTTTTTTTCTTTCCCTTTTCTCTTTCCCTCCTCCTCCTATCCCTTTTTTTTTTTTTTTTTTTTCTCTCTCCCCCTCCCCCATGACATAATAGCATGGCTGGGAAGCGGGCAGCAGAGGAAAAATTAAACCAGCATCAGTTACAAAATCAGCCGCATCAAGTAGGAGGCCAGGTTACACGCTCTGCAAAAAATCAGACAAACCAAGCGAAAGTCGCAGCAGCAGCTGCAGCAGCGGCTGCAACAAAGTTAGAGCGTTTTACTAGGACATCCCTATCACCAGTAAAATCCCAACAACTAACTCAAACGAGTACCCTGGCGAGTAGGAAAAGCCAAAGTAGCGGGTCAATATCGGCCGTAACAAGTCCACTCGCAGTACCGCCCACAAAAGGCCACGGGGCGGGAAAACTTGACACTATAAGTGGTGACACAGAATTTAAAAGGCTACCTAATATAACTGAGGCTGATATGGAGGGAGGCCAAAGTGGAGGAGTGGAAGAGCCAACAATGAGGGACCTCCTGTATGCGATTACTGCATGTAAGGAATCAATTTCTGGTTTGGATGCTCAGTTAAAAAGCATAAGAGAGGAACTGATAGCGATGGGCGGCAGACTGAAAGAAACGGAGGGAAGAACAACAGCCCTAGAGGAGAGATTAAGCTCTGTGGAAAACATACTATCTCCGCTTAGACAAGATATGACTGATATGAAGAAATGCATAAAAAAATCAATCAGCTAAAATAGATGAACTAGAAAATAGAAACCGGAGAAACAACATAAGAGTAATAGGCATGCCTGAACGGAGCGAGGGATCTGACCCTATAGAATTTCTGGAGGGATGGATCAAGGAGACATTTGGGGCTACATCTTTTTCTCTTTTCTTTGGCATTGAACGTGCCCATGGAATCCCCTTTAAACCTCGACAGGGCAAGGAGTACCCAAGACCTATAATCATGAAAATGTTCAATTTTAGAGATAAAGTATCTTTGCTTCGGAAAGCGAGAGAAATGAGAGAAATCCTATATAGGGGGGCGCGAATTTCACTATATCAGGACTTCTCCCCGGACCTGCAAAAGCTCAGGGCGGCATACATGCCGATTAAACGTGTGCTACAGCAAAAAATGATGGACTATGCACTATTGTACCCCGCCTGCATGAGAATAACTACAAGGAATGGGACATTTTTTTTTGATTCCCCCCGCAATGTGGAAGAATGGCTGGAGAACACAGAGAGAACAACATGGAATGAAGGAGAAGAGAGACTAGAGACTAATTAGATCACGGGGGGGGGGTTGTTCTCTTGGGTTTTTTTTTTTTTTTTTTGTTCCTCTGAGGCACTAGGGAGGGGGGAGAGGAGAGGGGAGGGTGAAACAATAAGTAACACATTAAAGAAATAAGTAAATAACAAACAACATGTGAAAATGAGAAAGTCGTATAGGGACAGATTATAAAATAGTAAAGGTTAGAATACACTTATTAAATTTATTGAGTTGACACGACAGATTATCTCTCTTACGAACATAAAAAATTAAAACACATGAATAGCACTAACAAGGTTGAAGGAATAGGATTATAAATTAGTAAAGGTTTGATATACACTTTTTAGAACACACTGAGCTGTTATGATAAACTGTTTTGTTTATAAGTACAAAAAATTAGAACACATGAATAGCACTAATATGGTCAGAGAGGGGGGGAGGGGGTGGGATAGGGACCCCTGGGGTAAGGGGGTATTGAAATGTATGGCACCGGCAAGGTATGCCAGTGCAGTTTGGGGAATGAGAGTAAGTGGGAGGTCAGGAACATAGCCCCTAGGGTAGGCCCAGTTGGGCAGGGAGGGAAGGTAGGAGGTGGGTGGGAGAGGGGGTGGGGGAGACAGGAGGGTAAGGGGTGGGAAAGGGGGAGGAGAGGGGAGGGCGGCAGGGGAGGGGCGGGTGGGAAAGGCACAACTCAAATAAATAATGAAAAACACCACAAATATAAGTTTATCCACAAATACCTCTTACGTTTTACCACTGATGGTGAGGGGATTAAGAGGAAGGTTGACAGTTATGTATTACACACTGAGGGGACCCAAGGGGTAGGTAAAACTCTGAGGGACAATTGTATTTTCATTCTTTGCTCATGTTGTTGTCTTTTGCCTTATAATTATTTGAATTGGTATGATTCCCTATATGAGTAAGGAAAAGGGGAAAAGAAAGGGTTTACTCCTAATGACATGGAATGTGAGAGGGTTGAGGGATAGAGACAAGAGAAGGGCAATGTTTAGATATTTTGATAAAATGAAACCTCAGATAATCTGTTTACAAGAAACACATTTGTGTCCCGACTCTGTCCACCTATTGCGTTCAAGGAGATACCCGACTCAGTTCCATTCCATGCATACTTCATACTCAAGGGGAGTTAGTATAGTGGTCTCCTCGGATGTCTCCTTTGAATGCATAGAACAGAGGGTGGATAAGGAAGGAAAATTAGTTTTTTTGCTATGTAAAATTAACGGACTAATGTGCATAATTGCATCAATATACATACCCCCATCATTCTCATCAGTTCCACTTGGGTGTCTATCACAATTTATAGCCTTACACCCGGATGTCCCGGTGCTAGCACTGGGTGACTATAATAACATTTTAGACAACTCCCAGGATAGAATGTCTCTGACACCTAGAACTATGAGACAGACAACCGGCAGGACGGCTTTTGCAGCCCTGCTTACGGAAATAGGACTCCGAGATGTATGGAGAGAGAGACATGAAGAGGATAGATGCTATTCATGTTACTCTGCAACACATGATGGTTTCTCCCGTATCGACCTGGGCTTAGGGAATGAGGCACTCTTGCAGCTAGTAGAGGACTCAGCGTATGAGCCACGCCTACTATCCGACCATTCCCCATTCTGGGTACGGTTAGACACCACTGGAAAGCTGGGGCGACCATTATGGAAGGTGAACCCCTACTGGTTAACTTTGTTTCCGCAAGTAGATAGTACAAGAGAGGCACTACGGGAGTTCCTGCAATTTAATAGGGGATCTGCAAGCGCTATGGTAGTATGGGATACACTTAAGGCATTCTTGAGGGGATGTCTTATTAAAGAAATTGCGGGAATTAAAACACGTTCCAGGGAATGGGAGAACAAGGTACGGGAAGAACTGAAAGAAAGGGAACAGGTTTTAATAAGAGATCCATCAAAACCTAATCAAGAATCCTGGAGGGAGGCACAAGTGATATATAACTCGGTTTGGTTATCAGCAGCAGAGAAGAGAAGATACTTTCAGCAACAAAGTTACTTTGAAGAAGGGGAAAACACTGGCCGTCTTTTAGCCCTTATAGCCAGAGAGCAAAGAGATCCTACTAATATCCTGGCTGTGAGGGCTAAATCTGGGGAGAGGCAGACCCTTAGTTCAGACATCTTAAGCAGCTTTCAGCAGTTTTACAGGGACTTGTACTCCAGCAAAACTAGATATATTCCGTCTGAGTTGGTACAGTTTCTACAAACCTGTCCGCTCCCGCAGTTATCGGAGGCGGACAGGGAATTGTTAAACTGCCCAATCACATCAGCGGAATTAAGAGAAGCATTGGAGGGGACAAAACACCATAAATCACCAGGCCCAGACGGGATTCCGGCAGAGGTATACTCCCACTACAGGGAGGACCTCTTACCATCATTACTGCAGGCCATAAGGGAGGCTGAGGAAGTGGGTTATCTACCAGATAGCATGCGTGAGGCAATAATAACAGTAATTTTAAAGCCTGGGAAAGATAAACTCCTATTGGATTCATATCGTCCAATCTCGCTACTAAATGCGGATGTCAAATTGTTCGCAAGTGTTTTGGCTAAAAGGCTATCTCGAGTGATTGGTAAGCTGGTCCATTGCGATCAGTCTGGTTTTATACCTACCCGCTCTACATCGGATAATATAAGGAGACTCTACATGAACCTACAGATGCCAGTGGACAATCCGGGGGGTAGGGCCATTCTGTCACTGGACGCCTCAAAAGCGTTTGATAGTGTGGAGTGGCCCTACCTCATGGAAACACTGAAAAGATTCGGGTTGGGAAGTAGGTTTGTATCTTGGGTAGAGATACTTTATTTCAAACCCAGAGCCAGAATACGTATTAATAATAATCTTTCGCCTCCATTTGAATTGCATAGGGGGACTAGACAGGGTTGCCCACTGTCTCCATTACTGTTCGCTTTGGCAATAGAGCCTTTAGCCATAAAGATCCGGAATTCAACGGAGGTGGTGGGGTTCCGTAGATATCAGAGAGAAGAAAAAATATCTTTGTACGCAGACGATGCACTTATATATCTGGGCGATATGACTTCATCTCTGCGGGCAGTGATGGAGATAGTGGGAGAATACGGCAGTTTCTCAGGCTTTGGCATTAACTGGTCAAAATCAACCCTAATGCCCATAGACCAGCAGAGGGACCGACTACCAGTGGGAGCAGAACAAATAACAATAGTTGATAGCTTTAAGTATCTGGGAGTAATGGTGTCCCCGAACCCGGCCGAGTATCTTCGGTTGAACCTGGAGCCATTGCTCTCTAGACAGAAAGAAAAAAGCAATAGCTGGTTCAGGCTCCCCCTATCAGTCATAGGACGAGCAAACTTAATAAAAATGGTGTGGGCACCACAGCAACTATATGTCTTCCACAATTCACCGATATGGATACCAAAAAAATGGTTTAAGCAAATTGATACACTAATGAGGGAACTGATATGGAAAAAAAAGGCACCCAGAATTAGCTTGGAAACACTGCAATATGAAAAGGATAGAGGAGGGCTCGCAATACCCAACTCTAAGCTGTATTTCCTGGCATCACAGCTACAACAAATGGCAGGATGGGGTCGAAAGGGGAATGAGGACCCTACATACCAATTGGTGACCATATCGGAACCCACGCTAGAAGCGGCCTCACATCTGGAAATGGACTTGCCAAGTATGAAGGGGTAGAACCAATAAATACGCTCTTTAAAAAGGTATGGGGAGAGGTTCGGAAAGCGCTAAAAATAACAGGCGTGCTTACATTCACGCCGATCTGGCACAATAGAAGATACTCCGAGATCCAGGGACTACAGGGGTTTACACACTGGAAAGAAAAGGGGATTCAGTTCTTCTCACAATTATACGAGGGAGAGGTGTTGAAGACATATGAACAATTATGCAGGGAATTTCATTTGAATCCGAGGGGCTTTTATCAGTATCTCCAACTGCGCCATGCGCTACAGGCACAACAAATAACACATTCTCAGACAGTACCAGCAGTATCACTTTTGAATGAGATCTTTTTGGCAGACACAAGGAAAGGGTTAATATCAAAAATATATAGGGAGTTGCTGAGGTCAGTCCAGGATCATACATTGTTAAAGTGCCGAAATAAATGGGTAGAGGATATAGGAAAGATAGAAGAAAAACAATGGGAAATGGCGCTTGAGGCTATTCCGGTGGTGTCACTTTCCGCAACCCAAAGACTGTCACAATTATTCATTCTTCATAGGGCCTATAGGACATCAGTACAGCTCTATAAATGGGGACGAGGAGACTCCCCACTGTGCCCTAAGTGTAAAGTACATAGAGGGGATTTTATTCACCTAATTTGGAGGTGCCCAAAGCTGTATAGATACTGGGACGAGGTTTCCCAGCACATTTCGAGGTTGGCGCGGGTCCCCATCCCCCTAAACCCGACTGTATACTTGCTTGGAGCCATAAATGTAAAGATGTATCCGGGAGGAAAGTACTTCATGTTAACTAGACTGATGTACCTTGCCAGAAAACTTATTGCAAAGTACTGGATGGCCCCAACGGTATCTACAGGGAAGCAATGGATTGCCTACGTCAATTCGTCTCTCCCCAGAGAACGACTGGCTTACAGCCGTAGAAGTGATCGGGGTAAATTCAATAAGATATGGCATCCATGGTTGGGGGATGTGGACCTGGCCCCGCATCAATTGATAGTAGAGAGGCTTCAGATGTAGAGATTGGGGGGGGAGATGTAGAGAGGAAGAGGGAGATAGAGATACCGAGGGGAAGGAAAGCGAGAGTAAGTATGCAGGGGGGGGAGAAGGGAGAGAGGGACAGAAAGATGGCCTGTAAAATCAATGATAATATAATTGGATAAATAAGAACATTGGATAGGAGGGAAGTTAGTGGTAATTGTGAAGGTGGTGAAGGAAACACTAAAGGTAATATGAAAGGTTTGTTGTGATGGAGGGGGGGGGGTGGTGTAGGGAGGGGAGGGGGGGAGGGGTGGAATAAAATAAAAAGAAATGGAGTAATGAATTAGTAGTAGAGATATGATTTTGTATGGAAGAAGGGTAGGAACACAAGAATAGGCCCGCATAAACCACACACTCTATACTATGTTTTTGTATTATTAAATAATATGAATGATTAAAAAAAAAAAACGACTTATAGCAATTAACTCGCTTAGATGTGATAAATTTGACAAATTTTGGAAAATATGGACTGATAAATATCATTATACATAAATAACTGTATACATAACCTGATGATTTATCATACAATTGCTCTAGATATGTGCTTCTTATTGTTATTGTTCTTTATTTTTATTTTTATTTTTATCTTTTCTTTATTATCATTTTGTGTATATTCTCTGTTTCCAACCTTTCCTGTAAAATACTATAAATTCAATAAGTGCTTGACCAGTTTAGAGCACATATTAGGGAAACTACAAAAAAAGTGCTTTAAAGAAGTGAAGACTCATCTAGCTGTAATTCCTGGGGGTCTCACCAGCCAGTTGCAACCTTTTAACATTTCCATCAACAAACCATTTAAAGTCTTTATGCGAAAAGAGTGGAACAAATGGATGGCTGCTGGTAATCATGATCTGACACCTACTGGATGAATGAAGAGGCCCACTATCACTCAAGTTTGTGAATGAGTGAAAATATCAGGGCACCCAGTGAAGGAGGAAATCGTACAGTCATTCAAAAAATGTGGCATTAGCAATGCCTTAGATGAAACTGAAGATAGTATCATATATGAAGATAGCGATGAAAGTGATGTCAGTGATTGTGAGCAACTGAGCTTCATAAATTTGTGGAGTTCTTGGGATTCCCAGAAAACTGGAGTACTCGTACCTTAAAGTCTCTCCTTATTTGTTAATGACAGTGATGATGGTTCTGAATGTCATTGTTGACTGCTGTTCACTTTACATGGTTGAAATATTGTTCTGTTATATTTTATGAAATATTTTAGTACACCATTTGTTTCAGAAAAAAGGGAAAGAGAAAAAAAAAATCTAATGGCCTGGCTATTGAAACCCACATTCTGAAGAAACGTGGGCTTTCCTGGTCAGTTATCTATACTTTGATTAATGCAAGGAAACAAGCTACCAGAACTATATATTATAGAATCTGGCAGGCTTATGTTTCCTGGTGTGAATCCAAGGGTTGGCACCCTCGGAGATATATCATAGGCAGAATTCTTGCCTTTCTACAATTGGGCGTAGAGATAAAGTTGGCCTTGAGTACTATTAAGGGCCAAGTTTCAGCCTTATCGATTTTATTTCAGACTGCTTGCTACGCATTCTTAGTCCGGGGTTTTATGCAAGGGGTGATGCGGATTAATCCGCCTGTTAAATCACCTTTAAGCCCTTGGGACTTGAACTTAGTTTTGTCAGTGTTACAAAAACAACCATTTGAACCGATACAGCATATTCCCTTAGTCCTTCTGACAAGGAGGATGGTATTTTTGGTTGCTATATCATCAGCAAGGAGGGTTTCGGACTTGGCTGCTCTTTCTTGTAAAGAGCCATATTTGATTATTCATGAGGATAGAGTGGTGTTACGCCCTCGTCCAGGCCTATTGCCAAAAGTGGTTTCAGGTTTTCACCTGAACCAAGATATTGTCCTGCCATCGTTTTTTCCAAAACCTTTTTCCAGGGAAGAAAGGTCACTACATTGTCTTGATGTGGTGAGAGCAGTGAGAATCTATTTAAAGACAACTGCTCAGATTCGTAAGATTGTTGTCTTATTATTTTGCCACAGGGTCCTAAGAAAGGACAGGCAGCTTTAAAATCCACTGTCGCTAAGTGGATTCGGCAAGTTATAATTCAAACTTATAATTTAGGGGTAAAATTCCCCCTTTTCAAGTTAAGGCGCACTCTACCAGGGTGGTTAGTACTTCTTGGGCAGTGCTTCACCAGGCCTCCATGGCTCAGATCTGTAAGGCCGCAACTTGGTCTTCAGTGCATATATTCACAAAAATGTTATCAGGTGGATGTAAGGAGGTATGAGGATATCACCTTTGGGCGCAGTGTGCTGCAGGCAGCAGTATAAGTCCTTAAGTCTGGGGGTAACCTTCGGGTTGTCCCTCCCACCCCTCAAGTAGCATTGCTATGAGACGTCCCATTAAGTAATTACTTAGGCTCTGTGTCCCATGATGTACGATAAAGAAAATAGGATTTTTATTACAGCTTACCTGTAAAATCATTTTCTTGGTGTACATCATGGGACACAGAGGTCCCTCCCCTCTTTTGGGATTTAAGTATATTGCTTTGCTACAAAAACTGATGTGCTCCTGGAAGGAGGAGGGGTTATATAGGGAGTGAACTTCCTTGATTGGGTATACCAGTGTCAACACCTGAAGGTGGCCCATAACCTATTAACTAATTACTTAGGCTCTGTGTCCCATGATGTACTCCAAGAAAAGGATTTTACAGGTAAGCTGTAATAAAAATCCAATTTTTAGTGAAGTAAGGTAAGGCTAGAACTAACATCTTTTGTCATCTTTTACAGAAAGTAATTTGAATCTCTCCAATTGGGGCAAAGACAGGAATACAAAAATTGCAGAGGGGGTTAATCCTTCCCTGCTCTTTAAAAAAAATGACCGTTTTGGCTGGTGTAATTAAAGCATATTTACCCATCAAAATAAAAATGTAATTTATTTAATTTACAAATCTTTAGATGTATTGGCTGTATTTTCATATCTACATTTACACACGCCCGTCAAAAAAAATAAAAATTATATACATATATGGCATTGGAATTCTTCTGTGTTTGTTGCTATAGGCAAAACATTGTATTCCTTTCTTCCCTTTTATCATTAACCCAACAACCAAGAAATGACAATGAGCAATTCGTGCAGCTGAAGTGAACCGTGAAGTCACGATTTCTCAATTTCTCAGAAGGGTGCTCCGTAGAGGAGTAGTAGGAGTGGCTTCTTTTATTGAACAGCAGAAGAGGAATGCAGGACATTGTTTTGTCACTGCCCTGCACATTTTTAGTTGCTGCAGTAATGTCAGGCAATAACTTTCCTAGATGTGCATTGATGCTGGGGACATTAACTCTAGTCATGCTACAGGAAATTGGTTTCCGGCTTCAGCCCTTTTACGGATAACTTCCCTATTAGGAGCATGTTGTCCAAAGCAAACGGTCCTGCTAAAACAGGTGCTGTTTACAAATCCATATTCAGATTTATGCAACTGCACTAACAGATGGCTGGAGTAATAACCGGGATGCAATACAGATAATAACATGGGGATTGCCAAATAAAAGTGACCATCTGGTAGCAGCTAAATTGTATTAGACTTCACAGTTAAAGCTCCATCAAAAAGTAATTGTATTAGATTGTGTAACATTTAATATATGTGAGATTTAGCATGTGTCATTAATTAAACTTTGCACGATTAACAAAATGCTTGTGTTATGCTAATCACATTATTTGATGACAGAGTAATTAGTTATTGAAAGCAGAGGACAGGATCTCAATATATGAGGACAGGAAAGGCAAATATGTTATATAGAGGCTTTATTTCATGCATACTTCAGTATATACTGGTAACATTTGATGCCGATAGAAAGAAGTATTACCACCAGTGTCCAATGTTATAATCTACTCTGACTATGGGTGTCACCAATGTCATACCTCCCAACCTATTTAAAGGTAAATTTATCATACCTTTAGGTCAATTATTTATATCGTTTGTATACATTTATACATTTTTTACCCTGATTTTGTTCTGTTTATAATCTGATTTTTTTATTATACAGTATATATAAAATTGTTCTTTACAAATAAATATTTAATACACGGGTCACCCATGAAAAAAAAGTACTATGGGCTTTTTATAGGACAAAATAGAAATGTCTGTTTCTTTTGAGACACTTTGTACGAGAGCCATCTGAACAGATCAGGGGGGTTGGGATTGAAGAAGCGAGCCGTACACCCCAGTGTATCTGTATCATAACCTGAAGCTGTCATACAGGTGCCTCCTGGTCCCACGTTACATACTTAGGATGCAACATTTTGAAGGAATAACCACAGAGCAGTGTCTCATTCCACCAGTCCAGCTTGACTCTGCCACTTAACTTCCAGTGACAGAACAGGGTCCTGCTGGGCACCAGTGCGGACCCCATGAACACGCATGTTTAACTTTTTTTCTCTTCTGTACCGTACGGCTAGGTCCCTAGGGTCTCTGTCACGCGGGTCCAGTTCCGGCTGCTGGGGCACTAACAGCTCTCTTCACTATGCATGAGACTCGTCACCCCTGCTGGGACCGCTCTCCCGCTGTCTGGCTGTCATAGTTACATAGTAGGTGAGGTTGAAAAAAGACACAAGTCCATCAAGTCCAACTTATGTGTGTGATTATATGTCAGTATTGCATTGTATATCCCTGTATGTTGCGGTCGTTCAGGTGCTTATCTAATAGTTTCTTGAAACTATTGATTCCCCCACGCTGAGATCACCGTCTGTGGAAGGGAATTCCACATCCTTGCCGCTCTTACAGTAAAGAACCCTCTACGTAGTTTAAGGTTAAACCTCTTTTCTTCTAATTTTAATGAGTGGCCACAAGTCTTGTTAAACTCCCTTCTGCAAAAAAGTTTTATCCCTATTGTGGGGTCACCAGTATGGTATTTGTATATTGAAATCATATCCCCTCTCAAGCGTCTCTTCTCCAGAGAGAATAAGTTTGGTGCTCGCAACCTTTCCTCATAACTAATATCCTCCAGACCCTTTATTAGCTTTGTTGCCCTTCTTTGTATTCACTCCATTTCCAGTACATCCTTCCTGGGGACTGGTGCCCAGAACTGGACAGCATACTCTAGGTGCGGCCAGACCAAAGTCTTGTAGAGCGGGAGAAGTATTGTTTTATCTCTGGAATTAATCCCCTTTTTAATGCATGCCAATATTATATTTGCTTTGTTAGCAGCAGCTTGGCATTCTGCTATCATCCTTCTCTTGTACTTGTTGCTCCCAGGCAATGGAATGTCACCACTTCACCCTGTGTGTGTGCATTACAGGCCCTGTTCTTCCATATGCCTGTAGCATGGCCCCCTAGGGGACTGTTTGGATTTACCTGCTCATCTGCATCGCCATGACCCTGTGAACCTTCCAACCCACCTGACACTCTGGGTTCAGACATCATTGCAATACTTTTAAGTAATAAGACAACACTCAACGCGCTTATATTCTATTAACTTTTACTGGAATACTTGAAATAAGGTCTGGTTGTACAAAGAGGTAGAGGTTCAACTGAGTTTGGGATAGCAGCTCAAACTCAGTCAAATTACTACTTAAGAAATGTCAGACAGAAGGCTACAACAGAATATTATATACATCTATGTACAGTAGAATACCACTTGGACATAACCTGAAAGTATAAACAAGTATAAACAAGAGAAACCCAGGCTGGACGGTTTAACCTCTGATCCTAATGAAAGATGCAGCTAAACATGGATGGTGTAAGGGCCCTTTAAGTAGCAATAACAGAATGTCCCCGTTGCAGATATGATGGTCTTCACCGGCAGTCAGTGCTCATTAATTGTATTTAAGAGGGTGTAGTAACAGAGTGGTAGTATATGTTGTGATGACTGTAGTTAAAGAGAATTATGTACAGTGTTCAAAGGTGCAATGAAGTGTTCCCAAGGTAAAGCTGTCTGTGCACAGTGTCCCAATGAAACAAATTAAAAGTTTTGTAAAGATGGGCAATGTGTCACAATGCTACTTATGTGAACCCACAGGCGAGCAGGTGACACTGGATCCCCCAGGGTGTGGAATCTAAGGGCCAGCCGGTATTCTGCCAGGGACCCCCTCACGAGGGTTTGGGCTTAGCTGCATACTGACCCCAGGTCATGACCCCCAGGTTCACCCTGCTCACGAGGAAAGTACCAGAAGACACAGTCAGACACGGATGGATGGATGAAGCAAAAGGAGAGCGGGATAGTGAGCCAAAGTCAGTGCGGGCAGCGGACAACGTAATCAGGAGAACAAGCCTGAGTCGGTACACAAGAGATCAGTTCATGAGAAGTCAGGTTAAGCAGGTTACAGGAAGGGTGCTCAGGAACAAGTGTTGCTCAAGCAACCAGAAACTGGTCTGAGTGGAATTTAAATAGCGAGGCACATCGGGGGCTGGACAGGAAGTAGCAGGAAGGAAAGATATATTAAGCAACAGGTGAAACCGGCGACACCCATAGCTGCAGAGTGCAGCCAGAGCTGAACACAAGCTAGTGGAACAACAGGTGCCAGCCGACCTACAACAGTAAAAGGTAAGCTTCGCAGCTGATCTGTGACATAATGGCTCTCTCACCAAGGACCAGGGGCGGTTCAACGCCTTCCATCTAGCGACTTCCGAATGGACGTTCTGGCTGCAGATCCACTCGTGATGATCCCCCGCTACGAAGCACGAAGCGTGGGTAGCTGCACTGTAGAGACAGTGCTGATCAGAAGTCCGATAAACAGCAGGCAGCGCTGGATCCCTTCTCGGTCAGGTAGGAATGCTGTGGACCACGTGGTAGGCCGCGACCTCACTCTCCCTGCGTGGAGAGATCGTTCACACACAAGGCCCCGGAGGAAGAGAGGGCCTCTGGTCTCTTTTATAGTTCTTCCCAGCAATCCCTGGTGGTAGCAAAGATCCCTGGGATATGTAGTCCGGATGCATAGTCATGCAGGGGAACAGCCGTCTGTTGGAACTACCAATCCCACAATCCCTTTGGTTGGGCTCACAAATATGATGTCAGTCTGATAACGCTGGGCACAAGAGGGATAATATGGTAAAGATAGGGCAGGGAATAGCTGTTCGTGGCAATTATAGTCCATATTGCTACACGCCATTACCACCATGCACCCCTTTTAAGTAACTTCAGACCAGGCCAGAACAAAGTTTCAAAAGCTTTACTGGAAACTCTCAGTAAAACCATTCCAAAACAAAATGCACAGTTTTTTCCCTAAACTAATCCCTAACTCAGGCTTGTGGCTGCCCCAGCGTACCTGCAAGAGTCCATATACAGCACACAGTAGCAGATTTCCAGAGCTGGTATTCTTCACAGAGGGCTGCAGGTCACAGCAATCCCCCTACATGTGGAAGGTTCCTAGAGGCAGGCAAGGGTCTCTCTGGAAGCCGCAACTGCAGCAGCTCTGTGATGTGGCTGGAAATGACATGCTGTATCCTGTCTGTCTTCTCTCTCATGCAGCCTGTCTGTCTGGGCAGAGCCCCCCCCCTTTAATTATCAGCATGAGGAGAGAGGCAGAGCTCAGTAGAAAGTGTGACGTTTAGTGTTGTGTTGGATCTAAATAAAAGAGACCTCTGCAGGGTTGAACTACCAGAGTGGTGAGTCAGGACACTTTGGAGCAGAAAGAGAAGCCTTGACCCCCTTGGCCCTCACCTAGCCGGTTCTGTAGCTTGGTTTAGAGTGGCCTCTGGGTCTATGGAGGCTCTCCCTTGGTGTGTGAGGAAGGAACACCCTGTGTGTAACACCTATGCTAAAAAGACTTCCAGGGAAGATGGCTTAATCACTTACGGACTGCCCGCATTATACTGGAGATGGCCAGCTTGTACAGGCACAGCAACTTCCGGGTTCAGTGCTCATGCACGCCCACCCCCCCCCCCCCCCCCGCCAACTCCCGCTTTGATTGAACATAGCGGTATTTTGTCATCAGGACCTGCTGATTGGCTGTGATGACAAACACGCAGGGCTCTGTACAGAGGGAATGATCTGTGTCTGTTCCTAATACACAAGAGCGCAATGTCCGACAGAAAAAGTCAGACAGAAGCTTTTCATTGTATATTCCGATCGTGTGTATGCCTCATCGAACTTTATTTTAGAAAATTCTGACGGACCTAGAAATAGAACATGTTCTAAATATTTCGGACGGAACCAATTCTTATCAGGAAAACTGCTCGTCTGTATGCTGTTCCGACGGACCAAAAACGACGCTTGCTCTGAAGCAAGTACGAGACGGAAGCTATTGGCTACTGGCTATTGAACTTCCTTTTTCTAGTCCCGTCGTACGTGTTGTAAGTCACCGCCTTATTGACGGTCGCACTTTGGTCGGACTTTGGTTTGACCGTGTGTAGGCAAGACAGCTTGAATGGAATTCCGTCTGAGTTCCTTCGGAGAAACCTTCGGAGTTTATTCCGACGGCAAAACCGGTCGTGTGTACAGGGCATAAGAAACAACCCGATCTTTAGTAAAAAGCAACCCATAATACACACATTAACACTTGTTAGGCACATTGATTACCATGAGTTGTTAACCCCTTCCCTGCCAGTAGCTATAGTACAGTGACCATGTAAAGTATTATCACCGATCACTGTATTAGGGTCACTGTTGATGTCAGTGTCAGTCTCCCACCCAGTGTCAGTTAGTGTCAGATTTCCCGCTGCACTATCACAGTCCCACTATAAGTCGCTGATCACCGCCATTATTAGTATAAAAAAAAGAAATTAAAAAAATTCCAGTGTATATATACCATATTTTGTAGACACTATAACTTTCACACAAACCAATCAACATACACTTTTTGGGATTTTCTTTTTACCAAAGACACGAAGCAGAATACAGTTTGGCTTAAATTTATGAAGACATTTTTTTTTTTTTTTTTTTTTTTTTAAGTTGGATATGCTTTTATAGCTGAAAATAAAAAAATATTGGTTTTTTTTTCAAAATTATTTTGGGTCTTTTTTCATTTATATAATAAAAGATAAAAAACCCAGTGGTGATCAAATGACACCAAAAGAAAACTATTTGTGTGAAAAAAATGAAATAAACGTCATTTGAGTATAGTGTTGCATGACCAGTTAAAGAAGCGCAGTGCTAAATATCAAAAAATGGCCTGGTCATGAAGGGGGTAAAACTGTTCGGAGCTCAGTGTTTTATCTATTCTTTGGGGACATTGATGTGTTCTGTACTTGTGTAACCACTGCATTGAAATTTATGGGAAGGAGGAGAGTGGTCTTCACTGTAAACGTCTGTCGGTGAGCCGTGAACTTTTAAATGTACGACAAAGCGCTTGTAGCCTTAAAGGGGTTGTAAAGGTTTTTTTTTTTTTAAATAACAAACATGTTATACTTACCTGCTCTGTGCAAGGGTTTTGCAAAGAGTGGCCCCGATCCTCCTCTTCTGGGGTCCCTCGGTGGCGCTCCTGGCTCCCCCTCTTCTCGAGTGCTCACACGGATAGCCGCTTTCCATGGGGACATTCGTGCAGGCGCGCTCCCGAGTCCTGCTGCTGCGTCCATTGACACAGACAGCAGGACTCAGCCCCGCCCCCCGGCTCCCCCCCTGTCACTGGATTTGATTGGCAGCAGACTGGAGCTGCTGGGCTCGTGCTCGTCGCTGGAACGATCGGGTTCAGGTAAGTAAATGGGGGGGGACTCTGGGGGGCTGCTGCACTACAGAAGGTTTTTCACCTCAACATTTTTTTTTTAATGAAGACTTTTACCTGGTAGAATAGAGGATGTCAAGTCATCTGTGTCCAGTCTTGCCACAAAGAGTTAATCCAGCTCTGAGCAATCCTCTTGTGTTTTTTTACTGAGATAAAAAACAAACACATAGAGAAATCTGTGCCGTCACTTCCCCGACTGCTTTGACTGACATCTGCTTTCCTTATCTCATGCACTAGCATGAGAGCAGAGTGTGTCTACGGTACCGAGTGTATGACAAGCGCAGGAAGGAGTGTATATTACAGAGTGAGCGTGCGCTCCTTCTGCTGTGCACACGCTCTCCTTCACTCTACAGGCGTGAGGTTCATCCTTGTGACGCTGCATGGCCAAGGGGAGTGTAGAGGTGGGCGGAGAGTCATGTGACATCACGACTCCACCCACCGAGTGCCAGAAAATAGACCTGCCCACCGATTCCGGAGTTTTGCAGGGCTCCAAATGCAGAAGGGGATGACAATTCAAAGGTAGGGATACATGCAAGAGGCATGTATATACAGTGGGGACAGAAAGTATTCAGACCCCCCTTAAATGTTTCACTCTGTAATATTGCAGCCATTTGCTAAAATTATTTAACTTCATTTTTTTCCTCATTAACGTACACACAGCACCCCATATTGACAGAAAAACACAGAATTGTTGAGATTTTTGCAGATTTATTAAAAAAGAAAAACTGAAATATCACATGGTCCTAAGTATTCAGAACCTTTGCTCAGTATTTAGTAGAAGCACCCTTTTGATCTAATACAGCCATGAGTCTTTTTGGGAAAGATACAACCCGTTTTTCGCACCTGGATTTGGGGATCCTCTGCCATTCCTCCTTGCAGATCCTCTCCAGTTCTGTCAGGTTGGATGGTAAATGTTGGTGGACAGCCATTTTTAGGTCTCTCCAGAGATGCTCAATTGGGTTTAAGTCAGGGCTCTGGCTGGGCCATTCAAGAACAGTTACGGAGTTGTTGTGAAGCCACTCCTTCATTATTTTAGCTGTGTGCTTTGGGTCATTGTCTTGTTGGAAGGTAAACCTTCGGCCCAGTCTGAGGTCCTGAGCACTCTGGAGAAGGTTTTCATCCAGGATATCCCTGTTCTTGGCCGCATTCATCTTTCCCTCGATTGCAACCAGTCGTCTTGTGCCTGCAGCTGAAAAACACCCCCACAGCATGATGCTGCCACCACCATGCATCACTGTTGGGACTGTATTGGACAGGTGATGAGCAGTGCCTGGTTTTCTCCACACATACCACTTAGAATTAAGGCCAAAAAGTTCTATCTTGGTCTCATCAGACCAGAGAATCTTATTTCTCACCATCTTGGAGTCCTTCAGGTGTTTTTTAGCAAACTCCATGCGGGCTTTCGTGTGTCTTGCACCGAGGAGAGGCTTCCGTCGGGCCACTCTGCCATAAAGCCCCAACTGGTGGAGGGCTGCAGTGATGGTTGACTTTCTACAACTTTCTCCCATCTCCCGACTGCATCTCTGGAGCTCAGCCACAGTGATCTTTGGGTTCTTTTTTACCTCTCTCACCAAGGCTCTTCTCCCCCGATAGCTCAGTTTGGCCGGATGGCCAGCTCTAGGAAGGGTTCTGGTCATCCCAAACGTCTTCCATTTAAGGATTATGGAGGCCACTGTGCTCTTAGGAACCTTAACTGCAGCAAAATTTTTTTGTAACCTTGGCCAGATCTGTGCCTTGCCACAATTCTGTATCTGAGCTCTTCAGGCAGTTCCTTTGACCTCATGATTCTTATTTGCTCTGACATGCACTGTGAGCTGTAAGGTATTATATAGACAGGTGTGTGACTTTACTAATCAAATCCAATCAGTATAATCAAACACAGCTGGACTCAAATGAAGGTGTAGAACCATCTCAAGGATGATCAGAAGAAATGGACAGCACCTGAGTTAAATATATGAGTGTCACAGCAAAGGGACCATGTGATATTTCAGTTTTTCTTTTTTAACCACTTAAGGACCGGAGCATTATGCTGCTTAAGGACCAGAGGACTTTTTCCAATTTGGCACTGTGTTGCTTTAACTGCTAATTGCGCGGTCAGGCAATGCTGTACCCAAACGAAATTTGCGTCCTTTTCTTCCCACAAATAGAGCTTTCTTTTGATGGTATTTGATCACCTCTGCCGTTTTTATTTTTTGCGCTATAAACGGAAAAAGACTGAAAATTTTGAAAAAAAGTGATATTTTCTACTTTTTGTAATAAAAAAAATGCAATAAACTCAATGTTGTCACTAAATGATATATTGCTCACACAGGCCATGGGCATATGTGGAATTACACCCCAAAATACATTCTGCTGCTTCTCCTGAGTACGGGGATACCACATGTTTAGGACTTTTTGGGAGCCTAGCCGCGTACAGGGCCCCGAAAACCAAGCACCGCCTTCAGGATTTCTAAGGGCATAAATTTTTGATTTCCCTCCTCACTACCTATCACAGTTTTGAAGGTCATAAAATGCCAAGATGGCACAAACCCCCCCCCAAATGACCCCATTTTGGAAAGTAGACACCCCAAGCTATTTGCTGAGAGGCATGTTGAGTCCATGAAATATTTTATTTTTTGACACAAGTTGCGGGAAAGTGACAATTTTTTTTTTTTTGCACAAAGTTGGCACTAAATGATATATTGCTCAAACATGCCATGGGAATATGTGGAATTACACCCCAAAATACATTCTGCTGCTTCTCCTGAGTATGGGGATACCACATGTGTGGAATCCCCAGGATTTCTAAGGGCATACATTTTTGATTTCACTCCTCACTACCTATCACAGTTTCGAAGGCCATAAAATGCCAAGATAGCACAAACCCCCCCAAAATGACCCCATTTTGGAAAGTAGACATCCCAAGCTATTTGCTGAGAGGCATGGTGAGTATTTTGCAGCTCTCATTTGTTTTTGAAAATGAAGAAAGGCAAGAGAAATGTATTTTTTTTTTCAATTTTCAAAAGTTTGTGACAAAAAGTGAGGTCTTCAAAATACTCACTATACCTCTCAGCAAATAGCTTTGGGTGTCTATTTTCCAAAATGGGGTCATTTGGGGGGGGGGGGTTTGTGCCATCTGGGCATTCCATGGCCTCCGAAACTGTGATAGGCAGTGAAGAGTGAAATCAAAAATTTACGCCCTTAGAAAGCCTGAAGGCAGTGCTTGGTTTTCGGGGTCCCGTACGCGGTTAGGCTCCCAAAAAGTCTCACACATGTGGTATCCCCGTACTCAGGAGAAGCAACAGAATTTATTTTGGGGTGTAATTTCACATATTCCCATGGCATGTTTGAGCAATATATCATTTAGTGAGAACTTTGTGCAAAAAAAAAAAAAAAAATGTGTCTTTTTCCCGCAACTTGTGTCACAATATAAAATATTGCATGGACTCGACATGCCTCTCAGCAAATAGCTTGGGGTGTCTACTTTCCAAAATGGGGTCATTTGGGGGGGTTTTGAACTGTCCTGGCATTTTATGCACAACATTTAGAAGCTTATGTCACACATCACCCACTCTTCTAACCACTTGAAGACAAAGCCCGTTCTGACACTTTTTGTTTACATGAAAAAATTATTTTTTTTTGCAAGAAAATTACTTTGAACCCGCGAACATTATATATTTTTTTAAAGCAAATGCCCTACAGATTAAAATGGTGGGTGTTTCATTTTTTTTTCACATAGTATTTGCGCAGCTATTTTACAAACACACTTTTTGAAATTTTAATGCACTAAAACACACTATATTGCCCAAATGTTTGATGAAAAAAAAAAGTTGATCTTAGGCCGAGTACATGGATACCAAAAATGACATGCTTTAAAATTGCGCATAAACGTGCAGTGGCGATAAACTGAATACATTTTTAAAAGCCTTTAAAAGCCTTTACAGGTTACTACTTTAGATTTACAGAGGAGGTCTACTGCTAAAATTACTGCCCTCGATCTGACCTTCGCGGTGATACCTCACATGCATGGTGCAATTGCTGTTTACATTTGACGCCAGACCGACGCTTGCGTTCGCCTTTGCGCGAGAGTAGGGGGGGACAGGGGTGCTTTTTTTTTTTCTTTATTATTTTTTAGCTTTTTTATCTTATTTTTAAACTGTTCCTTTCATTTTTTTTTTTTTTAAAATCATTTTTATTGTTATCTCAGGGAATGTAAATATCCCCTATGATAGCAATAGGTAGTGACAGGTACTCTTTTTTGAAAAAATTGGGGTCTATTAGACCCTAGATCTCTCCTCTGCCCTCAAAGCATCTGACCACACCAAGATCGGTGTGATAAAATGCTTTCCCAATTTCCCAATGGCGCTGTTTACATCCGGCGAAATCTAAGTCATGAAATGCTCGTAGCTTCCTGTTTCTTAGGCCATAGAGATGTTTGGAGCCATTCTGGTCTCTGATCAGCTCTATGGTCAGCTGGCTGAATCACCGGCTGCATTTTCAGGTTCCCTGTTGGGACAGGAGAGCCAGAGAAAAACATAGAAGACGGTGGGGGGGCATTCCCTCCCACTGCTTGTAAAAGCAGTCTAGAGGCTAATTAGCTGATAGGATTGCTTTTACATGAAAGCCGACCGCTGGCTGAAAAGAATGATACCAAGATTATACCTAAACCTGCAGGCATCATTCTGGTATAACCACTCAAAGTCCAGCAATACGGATGAGCTTCGAGTTCGAGTCGAACTCATGTTCGACTCGAACATTGGCTGTTCGCAAGTTCGCCGAACAGCGAACAATTTGGGGTGTTCGTGGCAAATTCGAATGCCACGGAACACCCTTTAAAAGTCTATGGGAGAAATCAAAAGTGCTAATTTTAAAGGCTTATATGCAAGTTATTGTCATAAAAAGTGTTTGGGGACCTGGGTCCTGCCCCAGGGGACATGGATCAATGCAAAAAAAGTTTTAAAAACGGCCGTTTTTTCAGGAGCAGTGATTTTAATAATGCTTAAAGTCAAACAATAAAAGTGTAATATCCCTATAAATTTCGTAGTTGGGGGATGTCTATAGTATGCCTGTAAAGGGGCGCATGTTTCCCGTGTTTAGAACAGTCTGACAGCAAAATGACATTTCGAAGGAAAAAACCCATTTAAAACTACCCGCGGCTATTGCATTGCCGACAATACACATAGAAGTTCATTGATAAAAACGGCATGGGAATTCCCCACAGGGCAACCCCGAACCAAAATTTAAAAAAAAAATGACGTGGGAGTCCCCCTAAATTCCATACAAGGCCCTTTTGGTCTGGTATGGATATTAAGGGGAACAACGGCCAAAATTTTTTTAAAAAATGACGTGGGGTTCCCCCTAAATTCCATACCAGACCCTTCAGGTCTGGTATGGATTTTAAGGGGAACCCCGCGCCAAAAAAAAAAAAGGCGTGGGGTCCCCCCAAAAATCCATACCAGACCCTTATCCGAGCACACAACCTGGCAGGCCGCAGGAAAAGAGGGGGGGACGAGAGTGCGCCCCCCCCCCTCCTGAACCGTACCAGGCCACATGCCCTCAACATTGGGAGGGTGCTTTGGGGTAGCCCCCCAAAACACCTTGTCCCCATGTTGATGAGGACAAGGGCCTCATCCCCACAACCCTGGCCGGTGGTTGTGGGGGTCTGCGGGTGAGGGGCTTATCAGAATCTGGAAGCCCCCTTTAACAAGGGGACCCCCAGATCCCGGCCCCCCCGTGTAAAAATGGTAAGGGAGTACTTACCCCTACCATTTCACTAAAAAACTGTCAAAAATTTTAAAAATGACAAGAGACAGTTTTTGACAATTCCTTTATTTAAATGCTTCTTCTTTCTTCTATCTTCCTTCATCTTCTGGTTCTTCCTCTGGCGTTCTCGTCCAGCATCTCCTCCCCGGCGTCTTCTATCTTCTTCTACTCGGGCCGCTCCGCACCCATGGCATGGGGGGAGGCTCCCGCTCTTCTCTTCATCTTCTTCTTCTTCTCTTCTTCCTTCTTCTCTTCTTCTCTTCTTCATTTTCTTCTCCGGGCCGCTCTGCACCCATGCTGGCATGCAGGGAGGCTCCCGCTGTGTGACGGCGTCTCCTCGTCTGACGGTTCTTAAATAACGGACGCACGGGACATGACGGAACTTCCCTGTGGCATTCCCCGTGACACAGCGGGAGCCTCCCTCCATGCCAGCATGGGTGCGGAGCGGCCCAGAGAAGAAAATGAAGAAGAGAAGAAGGAAGAAGAGAAGAAGATGAAGATGAAGAGAAGAGCGGGAGCCTCCCCCATGCCATGGGTGCGGAGCGGCCCGAGGAGAAGAAGATAGAAGATGCCGCGGAGGAGATGCTGGACGAGAACGCCGGAGGAAGAACCAGAAGAAGAAGATGAAGGAAGATAGAAGAAAGAAGAAGCATTTAAATAAAGGAATTGTCAAAAACTGTCTCTTGTCATTTTTAACATTTTTGACAGTTTTTTAGTGAAATGGTAGGGGTAAGTACCCCCTTACCATTTCAAACAGGGGGGGGGCCGGAATCTGGGGGTCTCCTTGTTAAAGGGGGCTTCCAGATTCCGATAAGCCCCCCGCCCGCAGACCCCCACAACCACCGGCCAGGGTTGTGGGGATGAGGCCCTTGTCCTCATTAACATGGGGACAAGGTGTTTTGGGGGGCTACCCCAAAGCACCCTCCCAATGTTGAGGGCATGTGGCCTGATACGGTTCAGGAAGGGGGGCCGCACTCTCGTCCTCCCCTCTTTTCCTGCGGCCTGCCAGGTTGTGTGCTCGGATAAGGGTCTGGTATGGATATATGGGGGGACCCCACGCCGTTTTTTTTTTTTGGCGCGGGGTTCCCCTTAAAATCCATACCAGACCTGAAGGGTCTGGTATGGAATTTAGGGGGAACCCCACGTCATTTTTTTTAAAAATTTTGGCCAGGGTTCCCCTTAATATCTATACTAGACCTAAAGGGCCTGGTATGGAATTTAGGGGGACTCCCACGTCATTTTTTTTTTTTAAATTTTGGTTCGGGGTTTCCCTGTGGGGAATTCCCATGCCGTTTTTATCAATGAACTTCTATGTGTATTGTCGGCAATGCAATAGCCGCGAGTAGTTTTAAATGGGTTTTTCCTTCGAAATGTCATTTTGCTATCAGACTGTTCTAAACACGGGAAACATGCGCCCCATTTACAGGCATACTATAGACACCCCCTACAAAATTTAAAGGGATATTACACTTTTATTGTTTGACTTTAAGCATTATTAAAATCACTGCTCCTGAAAAAACGGCCGTTTTTAAAACTTTTTTTTGCATTGATAAATGTCCCCTGGGGCAGGACCCAGGTCCCCAAACACTTTTTATGACAATAACTTGCATATAAGCCTTTAAAATTAGCACTTTTGATTATTCATGTTCGTGTCCCATAGACTTTAACGGTGTTCGTGTGTTCGAACAAACTTTTTTCCTGTTCACATGTTCTGGTGCGAACTGAACGGGGGGGTGTTCGGCTCATCCCTATCCAGCAACATACCAGTACGTTGCTGGTCCTTGTTGGGCATATATTGTAAACTTTTTTTTTCATGCAGCCTGTGGGCTGAACGAAAAAAAGATATTGATCGGTGGGTATGCCCACCATTAGAATACCTCCCTTCATCCACCCACTTCTAATGATGGGCATACATGCACCGTTTATATATGCCGAAGCATGGGGGCATCCTCCCGCAAAAGGCAGGAGCAAATCGCTCCTCCACCCACTGCTGCCCCCACGCTTCGGCATATATGCTGAAGTATGTAACTGTGGTGGTGAAATCACCTCCGACAGCGCTGGAGTCACGGCTTTATGTATCGTGGGAGCAAACGCTGTTGCTGTCAAGATAAATAAATCCGCGCTGCAACTGAATGGCGTACCTGCTAAGCAAATGATGGTTAACAAAAAAACAAAGTAACATTACAGTATAACAGTAATACTTACCATACCTGCAAAGCAAATACAAAAAAAAATAGTAAAAAATAAAACATTTAACGCAACCTGTGCCTACCTAAAATATATATATATGCCGAAGCATCGGGGCATCCTCCCGCAAAAGGCAGGAGAAAATCGCTCCTCCACCAACTGCTGCCCCCACGCTTCGGCATATATGCTGAAGTATGTAACTGTGGTGGTGAAATCACCTCCGACAGCGCTGGAGTCACGGCTTTATGTATCGTGGGAGCAAACGCTGTTGCTGTCAAGATGAATAAATCCGCTCTGCAGCTGAATGGCGTACCTGAAAACAAAAAAGTGGTTAACAATAAAAAAACAAAGTATAAAAAAATTGCATACCTATAAAGCACACATGATAAAATCATAACAATAAAACATTGCAGTATAGAATACAATAAAAAAGAGCAGAACAATAGAGAGAGAATAGAGAGAGAGAACAATAAAACAACAACTATTTTTGTTTTTTTTATTTTATATTTTTTTTGTGTTTTTTTCTTTTTTACACTTTTTTTTGTAACTTCAACTTTTTTAACTGGTACCAGGTTTGGGTCTTTCAAAATGCGATGGCATCTTGGGAGACCCTGTGAAAGTGTGTCCTAGTCTGTGCAGTGCTGTACCCTACGCTAATACTCCACTAGTGTATGGTAGCGTTCAAAACATTCACCCATGCAAAGACTAGGATTGCCAGGACAGGAGGGACAATAACACCGGGTGTCACGCCTAAATCCGCGCTTGCTGCAGACACAACATCTTTTTTGGGGGGCTCGTTGGGTAGGGGTACTCGGGAGGACATATTAAAAATGCCTCTCATGCAGCCGGCTTACTGCATTTGGTTGGGGAAGGTGAGGTGGAGCACCGTCTGGAAACAGAAGGGTTCTGACGATCTCTTCCTGGAATTTAAGGAAGGATCCAGTCCGTCCTGAAGCTCTGTATAGCACATGAGCGTTCAGCAAAGCCAATTGAAATAAATAATTAGACACTTTTTTGTACCAGCGTCTGGCCTTACGGGCAACTAGGTACGGCACCAACAACTGGTCGTTGAGGTCCACCCCTCCCATATTTTGGTTATATTCGTGGACACAGAGGGGTTTCTCCACAACACCAGTCGCCGTAGGAATTTGGACCGTCGTGTCTGCATGAAGGGAGGTAAGAACGAAAACATTCTTATTGTCCCTCCACTTCATAGCGAGCAAGTTATTACACTTCAAGCAGGCTCTCTCCCCCAGCCTAAGACGGGAATCTACAAGCCGCTGGGGAAAGCCCCGGCGATTAGATCGCATGGTGCCACATGCTCCAATCTGTTGATCAAAAAGGTGACTAAAAAGTGGCACGCTCGTGTAATAATTGTCCACATACAAGTGGTACCCCTTTCCGAATAAGGGGGACACCAAGTCCCACACTATCTTGCCAGCGCTTCCTATGTAGTCAGGGCAGTTTGTCGGCTCTACGTGACTATCTTTGCCCTCGTAAACCATAAAACTACATGTATAGCCTGTGGCCCTGTCACAGAGCTTATACATCTTGACCCCGTATCTGGCACGCTTGCTGGGAAGGTACTGTTTGAATGACAAGTGGTCAGAAAACTTAATCAGGGACTCATCAACGCAGACAACTTGATGGGGAGTAAACAAGTCTGCAAAACGTTGGTTGAAGTGGTTTACGAGGGGCCGAATTTTGTAGAGCCGATCGTATTCAGGGTCTCCACGAGGACGACAGAGTTCATTGTCGTTGAAGTGCATGAACCGCAAAATCTGCTCGTATCGTGCCCTGGCCATGGAGGCAGAGAACACGGGCGCATGGTAAATTGGGTCAGTGGACCAATATGACCGCAACTTACTCTTTTTATTCAAGCCCATGTTGAGGGAAAGGCTCAGAAAGGTCTTAAATTCGGAGACCGTAATTGGTCTCCAATCTCTGGCAAGGGAGGACTGGGGATTAGCGGCGATGTGTTGACCAGCGTATAAATTGCTTTGGTCCACAATAGATCTATAGAGATCTTCGGTGAAAAACAGCGAATAAAAATCCAGTGGCGCAAAATCAACTGTTTCCACCTGAATTCCGGGTTGGCCAGTGAATGGGGGCAATACGGGTGCTGCAGAAGTGGTGGGTTCCCAATTCGGATTGGCGAATGCAGCAGGAAGGGCACTATGGGCACAACGGGCCTGTGTTCGTCTTCTTGGTGGCAGCGGGACACTACTAATGCTTGCCACCTCGCCAGCTTGAACTGCACTTATGGGACTCGCCACGTCACCACGTGATACTGCAGTGCTGTATATACGACCAGGGTGTACTAGACCGCTGGTGCTTGCCAGTTCACCAGAAGGAATAGCGGCACTAGTACTTCTCTGCTCCACACGAGAGCCCTGCGGTTCTTGCACTTCAAGGACAGAAGAAGTTCGGGGTCTGGTACGCCTGACCTTAGGAGGAACCACAACTCCGTCGTCAGAGCTATCTGTCATGGAGCCGCTGTCCTCTACAGGATCGTATTCTGAGCCTGAATCTGACAGATGAGTGACTTCCTCTTCACTATCTGTCATGCTCAGAAACGTGTAGGCCTCTTCACTAGTGTACCTTCGATTTGCCATTTTGGGCTCTAAATTTAGGGGTACACTAGTGAGACTCACAGGCAAAAAAGTTCCTGGCTGTTAGCGACTGTATCAAAACGCTACCAAAAAACTGTTAGCGATCGCAGGGATCAGGCCTGACTCTGCGAACGCTGCAGTTGTGTGCTTAGTGTTTTGTAAGTGTCAGTGATCGATCGATACTGCACTTGGGTGGGCTGGGCTGGGCCGAGGGGCAAAAAGCAGGTGCTAGCAGGTATCTGGGCTGATCCCGCTAACACTGCGTTTTTAGGAACCCTAAACTGCTGGGGACGCTAGTATAGATCTGATCGGATCAGATATCGATCCGTTCAGATACTATAGCACTAAGGGAGGTGTATGCTGCATGCGTGGGTGTTAGCGGTACTGGCGCTAACTTGACGCTGCCTGGGGCGACGCAGACCTTATCTGATCCTAAAAATGTAACTTATATCACCGCCAGGCAATTAGGGGGTTAAACCTTTATAAGCTAATAAACGGCGGGTGCCCTAAAACTATAATAAACTACAAAAAACAAACTAACTAACCAGCGTCACCCGTAACACTTATACAGTGATCGCTGGTGAAAGGGTTAACTAGGGGGCAATCAGGGGGTTAAAACCTTTAGTAGGTAGTATATGGGGGTCCCTGTCGCTATAAAACACTGACAGTGAACCTATATACTTACCTCCCTAACTGGCGTCACCTGTGTCACTAATACAGCGATCAGAAAAACGATCGCTTAGCGACACTGGCGACGGGGGGTGATCACAGGGTTAACCTTTATTAGGGGGGGTTAGGGGGGTACCCTGGACCTAAAGGGGGGTACCCTAGACCTAAAGGGGGCTAACCTAACTGCCCTAACACTTATAACTGTCACAAACTGACACCAATGCAAAAAAAAAAAAAACTGCTATTGGTGTCAGTGTGACAGGGGGTACAGGGGGGTGATCGGGGGGTGAAGGGGGGTGACAAGTGTGCCTGGTGTGTTCTACTGTTAGTGTAGTGTTGTGCAGACTTACTTGATGTCTTCTCTCCTCGGCGCCGGAACAAAAAGACCGGCTCGAGGAGGGATGACATCACTTCCCGTGCCTCTGTTTACATTACAGAGGCACAGGAAGGACTTTCATTCGCCGGGAGCGATCGGGAGGGGGTGGCCACGAATGGATGGCCTCCCCCTCACCTCTCATCGCCCGGGAACATTTGGCGACCGCCTCTGGCACCGGGGGGGGTCCGATCGGACCCCCCCCCCGCGGGAAGGCAATCACGTACCAGGTACGTGATTTTGCCTGCCCGTGCCATTCTGCTGACCTAAATCAGGGTGAGGCAGTCGTCAAGTGGTTAATACATTTGCAAAAATCAACAATTCTTTGTTTTTCTGTCAATATGGGGTGCTGTGTGTACATTTATAAGGAAAAAAATGAACTTAAAAGATTTTAGCAAATGGTTGCAATATAACAAAGAGTGAAAAATTTAAGGGGGTCTGAATACTTTTCGTCCCCACTGTACATACAGATCACTAGTATGCTATTACTTTGTAAATGATGAGCGTGGACTTACATCCACTTTAATGCTTTGAATGCATTATGGTGAAAAAACTCAAGGTTTTACAAACCCTTTAAGAGATGTGCTGGACAGAAGTTATGCAGTAAAGCAGTTAAAATGCACTTTGACTGGAAATTTGTTTACTCAGGGTAAAAGGTCTCAGGCCAGGAATATGTGTGTGAAGGGGCTTTAGGCTAGGTGAAGGTGAGACATTATGGTGGAGTTTCTCTACAACAACCTGGAGGTGGCTGTCTCATCCAAGAACAAGTGGGCAGGTCCAAGGGAAGCATGGCGGAAACCACCAACCAATGAGAGGGACCCTTACAGATTTACTGCTCTGACTTATTCAGTTCTATTTGTATCAGCTAGAGCTATTGAGCTCTGTAAACAATAGGCTTTTATCACATAGAAAATATGTGGAGAATAATAGCCTAAAAGAAGGAAAAAGGAACCAAAACCTGAAAATTAATATATAAAGTATTAATAAGCAATGTTTTAAATATATTGAGCAAAATAAATGTTAGGGCCCATTCAGACTTATCTGCTGCAGTAACGTGTACTGTGGTGCATTGGGGTGCCATTCATGTTGTGCTTTGTGGTGCACTGTGTTTAAAAAAGGGTTCTAAATATTTTTGAGTCTGTTGTCATGCATTGGCAGCCCATTTAGAATGAACGGCTTTCCTACTGCAACACAAATGATTATGCCGCATAGGACGTATTAGTGCACCGCACAGATCTGAATCCATTTTTGCTTTTAGTCTTATCCTTGAAAGACTAAAATGACATACTATACAAAACCACTAAACATACCAGGAAATATTCATTTTTTATCTGCCCTGGTTTTACTGTGGTTTAAGATTTTGTTTTTGATAGGTCTACTTTAAAAAAAAAAATAACTGCTGTATTGAGTGCTACTTAGCCTATTCATACATGCACCAGTTTTAACTAGAGATACAACTAGCAGTCAGTCCAATCAAAACTGATACATAACTTTTTGGTTAATACTGAAGAGTTTAGCCATACTGTATAATGGTTTCTTATTTCTTTCATGGTATAATCTGTTACAAAGCTATTTATTTTATATTATGAGGAATGTAAGGGGCGGTGGGTATGAACAATTAAAAGCTTCGACAAGGAGATCTTACTACTGGAATGCACAAGACATAAATAGCCACAGAGGAGGAAGAAGAATTGGCCTTCCAGACTTTACCTGAAACTGAAATATCATTTTTGGGTTCATGAACCGTTTGAAGAGTAGCTTCAGTCAAGAAGTAAGATCAATTATGAAAAGCACAGGTAAACCTATTCACAAAAGTGTCATATAAGTTTTAATACTTTATGTTATTGTAATTTCAAATGCAATTTTCAGTCTTTTTAATTTTGCAGCCTTTAAAATAACATAGTGACCTGCTATGAAGGTTTTTTTAATCACTTTTTTTTTATAGCATGACAATGCTCTGCACCTGTCTGCCAACTGTTGTATGTTGTCACCCTGTCACACATTCTACCAATAGAGACTACAGCTGGCCATTCCAACGCACATTACACAAGCCTGGACCACTATTGTTACCATGAAGAAACATGCACTAAAAAGGCCATGCAGCCATCACTGGAGTACATATAGACAGCAAATGACTGCAAAGAGGCTGCAGGAGAACAGTGCTAAAATGCACTAAATAAAGTCATAATGGTTACTCTGAGTTAATTTAATTAAAGGTTTATCAAATCCATTGCACTTAAATCAGTTTTTTTTTTTAATTTTTACATTTTTTTTTTACAGTGCATCTTTCTAAACTGCAGTTTTTGTCATTCGATTGTTGGCACATCTTTTGTGTCAGAGAACTACCAGGAGCAATTTTTGTAACCTGCTAACACATAGTCTGCATTTTTGTAGGCTTTGATTTAGGATCATTAAGAAATAAGAATATTAGAAGCAGGGAGTGGGACAGTCAGCTGTACAAAAGGTACACCAGAGGACATTAGAGGCAAATAAAACATGTTCATATTTGACAGGGGTAAACCTTTAACAAATGTGCATTAACAAGTAACTGGATGCCATCAAAGTCTACAGAGCCAGAATGTATAACAATCTGATTACATTTTTAACCGCTTGCCGTCCATATAACTTATACGGCGGCAAGGCGGCTCTCCTGCGCCAGATCACGTACTAAGTACATGATCCGGCAATTCCAGGTAGGCCAAAAGATGACTGCCAGTCATTGGGAACACACACAGGACATGGCTCTGCCTATGTAAACAAGGCAGAGGTCTGTCCTGTCAGCAGGGAAGTAATGGATTTTCTTTCTCTGCAAAGCAAGGAATAAAATTCATGACTTCCCTTAGTAAAAGCACCTCACATAGTACGCCAAAACACTGGCTAGGCACACATTTAACCCTTTGAGCACCCTAGATGTTTAACCCTATCCCAACCAGCGTCATTAGTACAGTGACAGTGCATATTTTTAGCACTGATTACTGTATTAGTGTCACTGGTTTCCAAAGAGTGTCAAATGTCAGTTAGTGTCCAATTGTTCACCGCAATATCGCAATCCCGCTATAAGTCGCTGATCGCTGCCATAATTAGTAAAAAAATAAATAATTAAATAAAAATTGCAGCGCAAAAAATAAAAAGTGGTGATCAAATAGCACCAAAAGAAAGCTCTATTTGTGGTAAAAAAAAGGACATATATTTGTGTACAGTGTTGCATGACCGCGCAGTTAATGTAACGCAGTGCCATATCGCAAAAAAATGGCCTGGTCATAAAAGGTAGTAAATTCATATCGTAATTTTTAAATATTGCCTAAAATACTTTTCAATTGTTTTCATATTATGTATAAAACTGAATTGATATAACTAATATTGTTAAAATAACAATAATAGGTTAGTGCAATCAAAACTAAACATAGGTATGGGTGGTTTGTGGCAGATTTCCTCATCATCTTGTTAAAGCTGCCTATTGTAGAGACCACTTCTTCCCAGGTCCATCATTAGAGATCACAGGGCCCTTTCCAACATGTCTCTGGCCCCTTACCCACTGCCCACTGGGCCACCCACTGCTGGTGCTAAAGCTTTTCCATTCTTGCAATTTAACAACTACTGTGATTTAAACAATTTTTGCAATTGTTTTTGCATGTTAGTCTCTGATTCCTATTAAACTTCAAATAGCATTTAATGCTGCAGACATGTGGGCAGAGCTTAATGCGCCTGATTGGGGACTCACTCCTGGCACTTATCAATGCCTTTGTTTAGTAGCAGGGGCCAGAGTCACGTGAATTTAGCGTTAGGATGGCATTCCCACTTAGAAGCGAGCATGTTCCATTTGCACAGTTACCCCTTTGTTTACATCCATTTCTTTGTGATTCACGCTTCACTTTAACTGTACTCTGACTTCTCCCGATGAATACAGCAATTATAGGTGGGTACTGCAGAGCTTGTACCCCACTTACCAGCACAGCCCGATGTATCACCTCACGGATGCAGCAATTCTAAGTGGGTACCCTAGCGCTTGTACCCTACTTGCCAGCACAGCCTGATGTGTCACCTCAATCGACACAATAAGACATTATGAGGTTGATTTACTAAAGGCAAATCCACTTTGCACTACAAGTGCACTGCAAGTGCACTTGGAAGTGCACTTGCTTTAGATCTGAGGGGAAGAACTGAAATGAGGGGAAGCTCTGCTGGTTTTATCATCCAGTCGGGTGAAAGCAAAAATGCTGTTTTTTATTTTCCTTGCATGACCCCCTCAGATCTACAGCGACTGCACTTCCAATTACTTGTAGTGCAAAGTGGATTTGCCTTTAGTAAATAAACCCCTATGAGACTTCTTCCCAACACACACAGGGATCATCTCTTCACGTTTCCAAGCTTCTCCACTTCCGAGGGCCCTCCCTCTCTCTCCTCTAATCTACCGTGATCTCCAGGCCAGGTACATAGGATACCCTGTACTGCTCATTACCAGGGCCTTCCATCACTTATGCCAAGTCATCAACCCTGCCTGCTGGCTGGTTGCTTTAGCACCCAACATCACCCTGGTTACCCTTAGCAATATCGCCTTTTCTACTCCACTCTATTGCAGGCTAGACCTTTGTAATGTATACACATAGACTCGTCTTTATGCCCTTCCAAAGCCCTGTTCTTTTGAGATGCCATGCATGCACCCTTTTCCTGAACTTCAGACCAGGCACTTTCTTAGAACTTTTACTTGAAAACTCTTATAAATACAGAACAATATAAAACAGTCTCCCACAGATTTTACCCTGCTTGGGTACTCTCCAGGGGAAAGCCCCGCCCCCCCCCCCAAAGTGGATTAGAGTTATATGTGGCTGCAGTCCTTCTTGTAATTTTCCCATCCAAAACCCAAAGGACCCAGCTAGGTTGCCTCCCCTTGTATTTATAGCCATCACAAGGGGGCAGAGCCATGAACACCCTGGAGCCAGCATGTCAACCCTTTCCTGACTTTGGGGACGCAACAAAAACAAAAACTCACTAAAACATTTTTTAATCAACAAAAAAAGGTGCCAAAGTAACTACATGAGGTAGAACATGGTAAAGTGTGTACCCCCAAGTAGGCACCTGCCTACAGGCGGGTATGAAGGGAAGGCACTGTGAGATTCCTGCAGCAGCTTTGAGTATCCCTGCCTAAATGCCAGCCAGATGTCTTTGGAAAAAAGCTTTGACACTGACAAAGCTCAGTGTATGACACTACCAGGATTTTGTTGAGCCATCACTAAATTGGGATGTCTCGCTAGCCAATAGGAGAATGTGGGAGGTGGAAGGAGGCAGGCAGGCAAGATTCAGTGCTGTTAGGAAGTGCCAAAGTTTTATCAAATCAGAAACCGAGCTCTGCTTCCTGCTGAGAATGTGCAGGTACCTCTAGTAACCGTCACTTTATACCTCTCAGCAACTTGTTTTTGGTTGTTAGAGTGGAAGGTCACTTTATTATTTACAATTACCAGCAATGGAGAGCATGGGACTCCCTTTTTATTTTACTTGTCTGTAAACATTCTTTTGTTTAAGTAGTATCTCTGTTCCACTCATTTAGCCTGCCTCTGATAAGAATCTTCCCTGGATGGCAGGTGATGTAAATTCTGGATGCCCAGAATCCCTCTGGATAGATTTATGCCCAAGGTTCCAAATATTTCCTTTAGGCCTCATTTACACTTGTGGTTGCGGAGGGGTGGTGGAAACAGGTAGCTGTGTTTTACCACCTCCCAACAACTTCCCCTTAAGCTTCAAAAGCAGGAAGCAGGGGTGCACACATGCCGTGGCCCTGATATTTAGAATTATAGTGCAGCAAAGATTATACCCCCTGTCAATTGAATAGAGTCACTCCGCAGCTGCATGAAATGCACATGGTTCCTGGTGCGGCTTTTTAGGGAACAAAGCATAATGGGAACACAATGCCTCCTCACTGCTTGTCAAACACCCTATGAAAAGCAATCCACTATGGATCGCTCATAAGAGGGTAATACAAGTGTTACTGCATTGATGTCAGCCCTGCACCCTCCCAAGAACCAACTCTGCTCCCATCTTAAAATACTTTACCTATATTGTTCCAAAATTAATAAAATTATGGAAATTACCTGCTCTAGCAGCCTGTGGATAAAGCATCCAAATGGGCTCCCAGAATGTTTTTTAGATGGGCAATGTTACAGTAGAGTTATAACTATAGGTTTGCACTTACAGGTGCATTTGAGGTCCTAGATGAATAACACATTGATCGTTTGGTGTTATAAAAAAAAGTTAAACTCTTTTGTTGTATCTGTGCAAAAAAGGGAGAAAGGCTGGTGCCATTGAAGTCGTCTAAAACATTGTTTTATTAATTCAGATGAACAAAATCCAATGCGTTTTGGCCATCAGGCCTTGATCTGCCTTTTTTTTTGCACGGATTGCACATGGAGGTTTGCAGAGACTTCCCAGGCTGTGTGCTGTGTTCTTGAGGCTGACCAGGCATTATACAGGAGGTAGTAGCTCAGATGCACCTGTTCCAGTTCTCTTTTGTTGTATGACCACCAATTGTGTTGAACGTTCTTCAAGCCCCCCAAACAGTTCATGTTTTTGTCTTCGCAGGTGAAATAATTACTGGCTTTAGTACAGCTGTGTCCCCCACCTCCCCCGTTAGGGAGATTCACCCTCTCTATTTGTCCTGTTTAACATTAGCATTAAAAAGTTAAACTTGTGCCAAGAAAAGTAATAAAGGGGAAATCTTCCAATGGAGACACTAGTTCTGATGACCTTGGGGTCCCCAAGAGGTTCCCTTAGTTTGCAGGGTTCTGTTTTGGCTATGGGACAGAAAATAAAAGTAAATCTCCCCAATGGGACAAAGATGGCAAAAATAAACCTTACAGGGGTTATAACCCTCCCTTACTCTATCCAAAATGAAAAATAGTTTCGCCTATAGTTCTACTTTAAGCTTCATCACTCCTGACACTCAATGCATCTATTATTATTTAAATTGTAATGCTAAGCCCTGCCAAACCTTCTCATGTATCCCCCTGTACTAATTGATCTGACCTTCAAAGATAGCATGCACTTGAAATATGAACATGAAAATCTTAACCCTTTGTAGCAAGGTCCCGAGCCTCCAGAAGCCTAATGGTGACCTCCAGAGCTAGGGACAGCTGACATCCTTCTGTGTAGAGTGGGTTACGAGGCATGGTGGGTGTAATGCAAGGTAGAGTCATGGACGCCAGACACTTCTTGAATGCAGAGAGTTTTATTGGCTCTTAAAAAGAACTGTGGGAGAGAGGGTTTAGGGCCAGGACACATTTTAGTAGTTGCAATGTTAATTGGCAGACTCTGAGACTTCTATAGGTGGGCAGCCATTCATGGAAAGGCACCCAGCCGAACACCACATCTGCATGTGTAGACACGCTGTCTCCTATGGCAACGATCTTGAACAGTTTCTACTAAGGTTACAATGAACTCTTTAATTCATCCACAATCTCCTATTGTAGATCTTCACTCAACTGAGCTCTCAGTCTCTCTCACTAGACTTGCTAATCCACTGCCACTCAATCTCCTGAGCTCTTTCAATCTTCTCTCTCTCAGTATCTTCCTCAAGTGTCAACCACACTTCCCTGCTGAGTCCCTAGATTGGCATCCAAGATGCTCCTCAGGCATCACCCCACTGGCCTGCTCGGTCCCTGGCTTGACACACAAGGCTGCTCTGCAAACTTCACCTCCCCTGACTGGGTCCCTGGCTTTACACCTGCTGAAGATTCCCAATTCTTCACCGTCCCCGGTTGGCGAGAATATTACTCTGGTACTTGCTTCAGCTACTCACAGTGGTCCCTGACAATAAGGTGGATGGTCCCTTAGTGGAGACAGCAAGATGCAGTCCCAACCCTGCGCTGGTCTCCTGCTTCTGGATAGGCCCTCAGACAGCCTAGCAGCCAGATGTCCTCAGGATAGGCCTCAGGCTATGGCCTAGCAGCCCGGGGCAATAAAACACACGTCCAGCCAGACAGCCATCCAGGTGGCACAGAATCCCGATCACCTGACCTCACCAAAATAAATAGGCTCTCCCAGCAGGCCAAGGGACCCAAGAAGATCCCTGCCCATTGGCTGAGATACCCCCTCTATTCCTAATCTGTCCTTGCAATGCCCTTGTCTTATCTAGTGCCACCAGATACCCGGCCATCGAATGACAGAAGAGAGAAGTGCAGCAATTCCAGAATTAGGGTGGAATCAATTGATCTCCTATCAATTGGCCAAGGCAACTATACCTGGCAAGTAAATTTACTAGCAACCCTGCCTAAACATCAGGGTGCTACACCTTTGATTACCCAGCACCTCAAGTGTGAATCTTTAAAAGCAAAACATAACATCCTGTTGCAAACAGTTGGCACCATAAATAACAGCTGAAAAATCAACAATCAGCGGGTTGATGGTCCACTGCACCCAACACAGAGAGCCAAATATGTTTAGTTTGAAAGTGTTTCTATTTTTATATCAGGAACCATGCCCATATGGATTCAGCTGCTTAAAACAAACAACTCTGTCCTAAATGGATGTCTGTTTTAGGTGGAACGAGACAGAGCATTTCCTATGATGAGCCCTCCCTACAGTTTGCAACCCTAGAGAGGAGCTCCCTACCACTTGCACCCAATGCAGCTATTATATGCAATTAGCAGAAAATCTACCAGCATCCCTTTTAACATGTAGGTGGCATTGATCATGATCAAACGATAAATCCAATTAAAGGTGTTCAGTAGATTACTGGGCTGCAAGGGAAATGATGAGGAGAATGAACAAAATTGCCTTATGGCTACACAGCAGCTGCAGAATGCATTCTCTCACCACATTGTACTTTCTTTAAAACAGTTCTCTTGTGTTCAGCCTGCTTTTACCCATACATATTGGGCCAGGTTAACTAAGATTGGCAGTTGTTAAAAAGGAGTTCCGCTTAAAAAAAAAAAAATTAAAAGTCAGCAGCTACAAATACTGTAGCTGCTGACTTTTAATAATCGGACACTTACCTGTACCAGGGTCCAGCGATGCGGGGGATCGAAGCCCCGTTCGTCTCCCCCTCCACTTGGCGGCGCCGGCATTGTAACTGTGGGCACCCGGCTGTGGCTTCACAGCTGGGCACCCACTGCGCATGCGCGAGCGGCGCCGCGCACCGTGATTGGCCGCAAAATCATCTGGGACCTGTGATGTGTCCCAGATGATTGACAAGAGGGAGGGGGCAGGGCTGACCTCCCTTCCTGCGCCGAGGGAAGTGATGTCAAGAGCCCAGGTGCTGAAGGAGGCAGACTACGAGGGACCCCCTAGCAACAGGCATTTAGAGGTGAGTAAAAAAAAATATTCCCCATTTTTTTTTTTTTTATGCATATAAATTACATTTTTTTTTGGGGTGGAACTCCACTTTAAGGAATGTGACATCCTATTTTGGACTGTTGCATGTCAAACAACTATTATGTTGCAGCACATAGTTTAATTGGCATTGTAGCAGAGCGTCCCAGAGAGAGCCGGGAAAAGGCCTGTTCGGGGTTTATACATCTCCCAGGCCCCTCTCATACACGTTCAGGGATCTCTGATCCACAATCCAGTTTGGATCTTGGTCCTCTCCCCCAGGCCAATTTAAACTCACCTGTGACAGACAGCCTTTGCTCTCTGCCTGGGAAACACAGACAACACTGGTCTGTGAGAGCAAAAGGTTGGTAAAAAGCTGTTAAACCCCTTTCATACTGAGGCGCTTTTCAGGCGCTTTCACACTAAAAAAAGCACCTTAAAAGCTCACGAAAACCTATTTTCATTAAAATCAATGAATGCTTTTACACTGGGGCCGTGTGCTGGCAGGGTGGTGTAAAAATGCCCCTTTCCATTGAAATTAATGGAAAGCGATTCAAAAGTGCCTGAAAAAGCTCTTCAAAAGTGCCTGAAAAGCTCTTCAAAAGTTCTCAGTGTTTTACTGGCAGTTTAGAAGTGCCTCAGTGTGAAAGGGGCCTAAGCTGTATCTGTGGAAGCTGACAAGCTGTAGGCTTGCTCAGCCTGGTAGTTAGGGCCTGTATATATTGTGTAGTTAGTGGCGAGACATGGCTAGGTTTTTGTTTGGATATTTTTTGTTCAGTTTTTTTCTGAAACACTGTACAGCACCTGTATATAGCAAAAAAATATCAAATATTGGTGTATATATCACCACTAAACACTGCACTGTCACTACCTCACTGGATTTGGTATCTGTGCCTGAAAGACTGCTCATCTCTACCTGTCCCCCAGGTTACATATGGTGGAGGCTGCGACCAGCTGTAGTAAGCTACTCTTTAAAAGGCCGGTAGCTAGAGAGACTAAACATGGAGGAAATCTTCAAACAACTGGTGTTATCCAACGCTGCACAACAGCAAGCCAACACTATCACACAGGAGCAAACCAAGGCGTTGTGCCAACAGATTGGTGCTGTACAGGAGCAATCGCAGAGGCTGTTTGAACAGCTAGCCACTGCTGCAAAAGTGGATAGGAAAACCCTGACTGAGGTTGTGGAGACTAAGGATGGGCGAACGGTTCGGCCCAAGCATAATTTTGGGCCAAACTTTAGCTGTTCGGACGTTCGATGAACAGCCGAACAAACGGGTAATTCGCCCGTTTGTTCGCCCCCCCCCCCCGAACCGACCACAATGCATTGCGATGCAGAACAGTGCATTGCAAGCCCTGATTGGCTGAAGCAGTGAAAGCTTCAGCCAGTCAGGGCGCAGAGCACTGTCAGAGTCATGATTGGACACTGTCATGACTTTATCCAATCATGGCTCATTCCTGACCCACAGTATAAAAGTATTCTTTCAATGGCAGCCATTTTCAGTGTGATTTTGGCGTAGATAGAGATAGAACAGGGCTCTGTTCAGTGCTATCAGTTAGTTAGTGTGCTATACTGTGCGATTTTGCTTCAATTGTCAGTGTAGAATACTAGTTTAGTGTCAGTTCAGGGCAGTGATGGCGAACCTTGGCACCGCAGAGTGCATGAGCATCATGGGAAATGTAGTTCCAAAACATCTGGGGTGCCAAGGTTTGCCATCACTGGTCTAAGGATAGTGTGAGTGTAGTGAGGAGGACCATCATTCAGCTTTGCATAGTGTGCAGCTAGAGTAGGGACAGTTTAGATAGTTTCACTGTAGTGTAATGAGACCGTGTCATTCATTCATACATACATACATACATACATTAGTGTGGAGTAGGGACAGCTCATTTCGTTTCAGTGTAGTGTAGTGAGACCGTGTCAGTAATCTTGACATTAGTGTATAGCTAGAGTAGGGACAGTTTAGATAGCGTCAGTGTAGTTGAACGAGTCTATTTGGTTGCGTTACTGCAAGTTTAACGCCATTTACTTCTGTGTGCATTACTACCAGTTTAACAGCATTTACTTCTGTGTGCGTTAATGCCAGTTTAACGCCATTTACTTCTGTGTGCATTATTGCCAGTTTAACGTCATTTACTTATGTGTGCGTTACTGCCAGTTTAATGCCAATTACTTCTGTATGTGTTACTGCCAGTTTAATGCCATTTACTTCTGTGTGCGTTAATGCCAGTTTAACGCCATTTTCTTCTCTGTGTGTTACTGCCAGTTTAATGCCATATAGTTTTGCGTGCGTTACTGCCAGTTTAACGCCATATAGTTCTGTGCATCACTGTACGTTTGGCGCATTATATTGCAGTATATTATAGTGTATCCGTGGAGTGTGTCTGTGTAGCTTGAGTACTCAAATTAAAGTGCACCAAACACCTCTTTACATTGTTTAAAGTGCATCTACGTACAGATTTCAACTTCTTCTTTACATTTGCTCCATCCTAATAATGTCTGGGAAGACAACAAGGAGAGGCAGACGTTCCCTTGGCACTGTAATGGGGCCAGCAACAAATGTGTCCACAGGCAAAGGTGGACGTGGTGGTCACTCCTCAGGCAGGGCATCATTTCCTATGTTTAGTGAGTTTACCTGTGCTATCCAGCCACAGCATGCAGAGGAGGTGGTGGACTGGCTTACTAAACCTTCCTCATCCTCCGTCACGCAAGCAGAGACAAGTGTGCAGTCCCCTGCAGTTGCCAGAGTGAATAAACCTGCCTCCTTGTCCACATCTATTCCTGTCATAGCCCCAACATCAGCCATTGAGGATTTAGCTGAGTTATTTGACCACAGAGTCAGCCACTTGCTCCTTGATGATGCCCAGCCATTACTGGATTCAGATGTTGGTTCTGTGGTTGAGGATGACAGGAACATGATCCTAGAGAGAGGGAGGAACACTGGTAGACAAATTTGCATTCATGTTCCCCAAGCCGCAGCGTATTGCCAAGTTGTCTCCAGTGGTAATGATGGAGATGATGATGATGAGAATGAGGTCACTGATGCGACTTGGGTGCCAGATAGAGCAGAGGAGGAAACTGAAGGTGAGGTGGCACAACCCCAAGGAGACCGACACCAAGAAAGAGTAGAGAGCAGCCACCCTTGCACTGTTGCTATCTGTGTCTTGGGCACATCAAACGTGGCAAAAACACCAACCATTTGGGTGCCACATGCCTAACAAGGCATTTAACGTCCAACCACTCAGCCCGTTGGCAAGAGCACCTAAAAGCCCCACAAAGGGGGCACAAATCTGTCCCTCCTCCTCCTCCTTACCCACTTCAGTCTGCCCCTGCTATACCGAGTCATTACTTCTCAGCAGCCTCCACTGACAGGGATGATGGTGTAGCACAGAATGTCCCAGGTCCTAGCAGCACATCTGCCAACAGCACACCACCAGCTGTAGACTGTAGCCGGCAAATTTCTCTGCCCCATCTGCTGCAGCGGGAAAAAAAATACAGTCCCTGCCATCCACATGCCCAGCGTCTAAATGCAAGCTTGTCAAAGCTGTTAGCTCTCCAACTTCTGCCTTTCAGCCTGGTGGATTCTGCCCCCTTCCGTGAATTCGCACAATGTGCTGTACCACAATGGCAGGTTCCTAGTCGCTACTACTTTTCACGTAAGGCCCTTCCATCTCTCTACCATAACGTGGAAAGGAATGTTCTGGCATCGTTGGCAAGGCAGTTAGCCGTAAAATCCACCTTACTGCTGACACGTGGTCTAGCAAGCATGGGCAGGGACAATATATTTCGTTCACAGCACACTGGGTAATGCTGCTTGCAACTCGAAAGGATGCAGGACAGGGCTCGGTGCTGCAGTTTGTGTTACCCCCATGGCTCCATACAGCTGGTGGTGATGATGCCAGACCTGTGAGCTCTAACCCCTCCTCCTCCTCCGCCACCTCCATGCCCTCCTCTGCAGAATTGTCCTATGAACATCAGGTACTCCCTAAGCGTTCAAAGGGCTATTCCATGAGTTAGACTAAAAGGTGCCATGCAGTGCTTCAGCTGGTGTGTTTAGGGGACAGGAACCACACCGGAGCAGAGATTCTTGCAGCTCTGCAGGGACAGGCCCAGAGGTGGTTCACACCACGCCAGCTGGAGCCAGGAATGGTGGTGTCCGATAATGGATGAAACCTCCTGTCAGCCCTTAGACAGGGAAAGTTGACACATGTGCCATGTCTGGCACATGTCTTCAATTTGGTGGTGCAGCATTTCCTAAGTAAGTACCCACTACCCAGGGCTGCAAGATGTACTAAAACAGGCCAGAAGAGTCTGTAGTCATTTTAGGCGGTCATACACAGCCAGTGCTCGGTTGGCTGAAATTCAGCGGGAAATGCACCTGCCCGTAAACCGCCTGATTTGTGACATGCCCACCGGGTGGAACTCGATTTTGGCAATGCTGCAGTTGCTATACATGCAGCAGAGGGCCGTCAACAAGTACCTGTGCCAGTACGGCATGACGGCGGCTCAGGCCGCCTCAGCTTTTTTTCCCCACACCAATGGCTGATCATTAAGGATGCATCCACTGTATTGTCACCATTTGAGGAGGCCACAAGGATGGTGAGCAGTGACAGTGCATGCATCATTGACACAATCCCTGTTGTGTTCCTACTGGAGCAGACTCTGCATGACATTATGGACAGGGCACTGGAGGCAGAGCAGCAGGAGGAAGAGGAGGGCCACTTTATCCAGACACCGTCAATTCTATGTCACAGAACACACAGGAGGAGAGAGGGAAGGAGGATGAGGAGGAGGATTCTGGCACTTTCATAGGCTTCGAAGAAGAGGAAGACATGCGTCAATCTATAAGCGATGGCTTTCCAACCCCAGGGCCCTTGGGAGTAGTACGTGGCTGGGAGGAGGAAGTTCCAGGTGCTGTCATCCTGAGTGACCCCGAGGAGTCTGCTTCTGAAGCCTTGGCAAATTTGAGGCACATGGGCAACCTCATGCTTCAAAGCCTGCAAAAGGACCCAAGAATACGTGGCATAAAGGAGAAGGATGATTGGCAACCCTCCTTGACCACTGTTATAAGGGGAAGGTCACATGCATTCTGACCTTCCCCTAAGCCAGAGAGCCTCGTCTCGGCACCCTTGTATCTGTGGTCCTAACACTAAAATATGAGTGTCCCCACAGTGGAGGCACATGCATTCTGATGGATAAATGAGGGCAGGTGGACTGAAGGAGAGCCCACCCCTTCGTAAAGGTACAGGAGCACACCAAACACCCAGCAAGTAGCACAATGGCTGCAAAGGTGTTGGTGCGTTGCTGGACCAATACATACAAACACCAACATGATAACAAAAAACTTGCCACCGGCCTCATCTATAGCTGGCTATCGCAGTAAGCGGCATTTTTAAGGCTAAAATGGGTAACAACAAAGCCTGGGGAATGTAAGGCTTGGGGTTTTTTCCTGGGCATTCCCCAGGCTTTGTTGTTACCTATTTTATGTTTGCTGCTGTTTCATGTGCTGCAGCGGCAAATGAAGGAGAACACATGTGCCAATTGACTGTTAATAATAAGCCTATTATGGCCTTGCTGGACTCTGGAAGTCTAGTGACTTTGGTTAAAGCTGAGATGGTTGAATCTGTGAATTTTAATGAAAAAAAAGTTGGTGTGATATGTACATGGGGATACCCAGGAATATCCTATAGCTACTGTTCACTTAAAAACTGACTTAGGTACAGTGACCTATCCGGTCAGACTTTTGCCCCACTTGGTGCACAAGGCCATCATTGGTAGTGACTCCCCTGAGTTTTGGGAACTGTGGGATCGGTCACAGTAACTGACTCAGTGGCAGAGCCAGAACTCTTGGCCAGCACCAACAATGCGGGTTCAGGAGACTCCTGTCAGGGTTCCCTGGGTTTTACTTTCTCAGTTATGGCAGGAGAACTGGAGGAACCTGAGGAAGTCCCTACAACCAGTGAAAGTGGACAGCCGTCTGCTGACTCTGAGGCTATATTAGGGTTTGCTGACCTTAATGTGCACAAGGAAAACATTGGTACTGAGCAGAGAAGGGACCCTAATCTTGCCAGGGCCTGGGAAATTTAATAATGATTAACACTGTACCTGTAGAACCAGGGGACAGGCCTTGTTTTCCTTATTCCAGCAGCAATGCTGATTTACTATATCGTGTCTATAAAGAGAATGATGAAATTGTTGAACAGATGGTGGTCCCTAAGCCTAGCAGACGGGTGGTGTTGGAACTTGCCCATGGGCACTTCCTAGGAGGTCATTTAGGGGTTGAGAAAACCACTGAAAGGGTGTTACGCAGGTTTTACTGGCCAGCTATACAGAAAGATATTGAGAATGATTGTCAATCCTGTCCTGTGTGCCGGATGTCAGCCCCACTACCTTACTTTCAAAGTCCTTTAGTGCTCTTACCCATTATTGAAGTGGCCTTTGAGAGGATTGCCATGGACCTTGTGGGTCCACTCCCCAAGTCTGCCTGGGGTCACCAGCATATCCTGGTAATCATGGATTATGCTACCCCTTACCCCGAGGCAGTTCCCTTATGCACCACATCTGCTAAGAACAGTGCCAAAGAGCTGTTCATGGTGTTCAGTCGTGTTGGGATCCCTAAGGAGGTCCTTACAGAGAAGGGCACCCCATTTATGTCACAAATAACTAGGGAGCTGTGCAAGTTATTTAACCACTTCAGCCCGGAAGAATTTACCCCCTTCCTAACCAGAGCATTTTTTGTGATTCTGTACTGCATCGCTTTAGCTGACAATTGCGCGGTTGTGCAACGTTGTACCCAAACAAAATTGACGTCCTTTTTTTCCCACAAATATATAGCATAATGCAAGCAATTAAATTCATTTTGTTGCTTCCGTGTGCTTCATGTAAAGTCCCGCCCTTTGCTTTCTTTATATATTTAACCGGGATGGGGGAGGGGACTTGAACGGCCCCTGTAACCTCATTTAACCACTTCCCGCCCGGCCTATAGCGGATTGACGGCCGGGCGGTGGTTCAGTTATCCTGACTGGGCGTCATATGACGTCCTTCAGGATAACATGCCGCCGCGCGCCCGCAGGGGCGCGCATCGCGGCGATCGGTGGATCGGTGTGTCAGTCTGACACACCGCTACACCGATCTTGGTAAAGAGCCTCCGGCGGAGGCTCTTTACCACGTGATCAGCCGTGTCCAATCACGGCTGATCACGCTGTCAATAGGAAGAGCCGTTGATCGGCTCTTCCTCACTCGCGTCTGACAGACGCAAGTAGAGGAGAGCCGATCGGCGGCTCTCCTGGCAGGGGGGGTCTGCGCTGATTGTTTATCAGCGCAGCCCCCCCCGCAGATCACCACACTGGACCACCAGGGATCGCCACTAGGACCACCAGGGAAGGGAAACATGTGGATGGCCAGGTATGTACCCCATGGCCATCCACATGTGCCCAGTCAGTACCAAATCTGTGCCAATCAGTGCCCACAAATGGGCACTGATTGGCACAATTATGTTGCAGTGATGCCCAGCAATGCCACACTTAGGGGCATCACTGCCATCAATTAGTATAATCAGTGCCAGCCATCAGTGTCCATCGGTGCCACCTGTCAGTGCCCATCCGTGCCTATCTGTGCCAACTATCAGTGCCACCCATAACTACCCATCAACGCCACCTACGAGTGCCCATCAATGCCACCTACGAGTGCCCATCAGTGCCGTCTATCAGTGCCCATCGTGCCACCTATCAGTGCCCATCAGTGCCACCTACCAGTGCCACCTATCAGTGCCCATTAGTGCCACCTATCAGTGCGCATCAGTGCCGCCTATCAGTGCCCATCATCAGTGCCCGTCAGTGCCACCTCATCAGTGCCACCTCATTGGTGCCACCTCATCAGTGCCCATCAGTGCCGTCGTATCAGTGCCCGTCAGTGCAGCCATATCAGTGCCCGTCATTGAAGAAGAAAACGTACTCATTTACAAAAATTTTTAACAGAAACAAAGAAAAACGTGTTTTTTTTCAAAATTTTCGGTCTTTTTTTATTTGTTGCGCAAAAAATAAAAACCCCAGAGGTGATCAAATACCACCAAAAGAAAGCTCTATTTGTGGGAACAAAATGATAAAAAATTTGTTTGGGTATAGTGTAGCATGACCGCGCAATCGTCATTCAAATTGTGACAGCGCTGAAAGGTGAAAATTGGGCTGGGCGGGAAGGGGTCTAAGTGCCTGGTATTGAAGTGGTTAAAGTCTCAAAAACCTTTTTTCTTTTTTTGTAAAGATTTACTACATAAACCTATTAAAGCACTGGAAGGATAGACTGGCATTAACTGCGAGGTCCCTCCCAGTAACTCCTAAGGGTACTGAGTCCCCTCTGATTCCTGAGGTCACGATTCCAGACACCCTGTCATATTCCCAAAAACAGGAAACTAGAGAGTTCCTTATAAGGAATAGAGAGACATTTTCAGAGTTACCTGGCACGACTTCAGCAGTTCAGCATGATATTGTTACTGAACCTGGGGTCCGTGTCAAGCTCAAACCGTACCAAATTCCTGAGTAGGGATGAGCTTCGAGTTTGAGTCGAACATCGCATGTTTGACCGTTTGTCGAAATTGTGAACGATATGAGCCGTTCGCGCCAAATTCGAGTGGTGCGTCGCGGCCCATAATTCGCTGCAGCATCGCAGTGCATTGCTGGCTGATAAGTGGCCAAGCATGCACTATGACCGCATGCTTGGCCAATCACAGTGCCGTCTGTACAAAGAGCCGTAATTGGCCAAAGCCAGGGTGGCTTTGGCCAATTATGGCTCAGGGGGTTTAGTACACGCCCCACACTATATAAGGCCGCCTGCATGTCGGCCCTGTGTAGTGTGTTCCGGCGTTGAGAGAGAGAGAGACAGTGTTATTTGATTCAAGTTAGATAGAGTAGGCAGGCGAGTCAGTTAGCTGCACTTACAGTGTATAGTATATATATTTGCATCGTTGGTGTTGTGTGTGTATATATATACACTGTATTCAGTTTAGCTAGATCCGTTCCTGTTATTCTCTTCCTACTGACAGGCAGGCAGGTGTTTTTACAGTATTTACAGCTACCTGAAGAAAATTGCTGGTGTTCTTCTGATCCTATTAGTCCTATTAGCTGCAGTATTTACAGTTAGTGTAGTGCGTCCTCTGCACAGTGTGCACCTAAAGCTACCTAAAGAAAATTGGTGGTGTTCTTCTGATCCTATTAGTACCGCAGGCAGCTGCAGTATTTACAGTTAGTGTAGTGCGTCCTCTGCACAGTGTGCACCTAAAGCTACCTGAAGAAAATTGATGGTGTTCTTCTGATCCTATTAGTACCACAGGCAGCTGCAGTATTTACAGTTAGTGTAGTGCGTCCTCTGCACAGTGTGCACCTAAACCTACCTGAAGAAAATCGGTGGTATTCTTCTGATCCTATTAGTACCACAGGCAGCTGCAGTATTTAAAGTTAGTGTAGTGCGTCCTCTGCACAGTGTGCACCTAAAGCTACCTGAAGAAAATTGGTGGTGTTCTTCTGATCCTATTAGTACCACAGGCAGGCAGCTGCAGTATTTACAGTTAGTGTACTGAGTCCTCTGCCCAGTGTGCACCTAAAGCTACCTAAAGAAAATTACTGTTGTTCTGATCCTATTAATACTACAGGCAGGCAGCTGCAGTATTTACAGTTAGTGTAGTGCGTCCTCTGCACAGTGAGCATCTAAAGCAACCTGAAGACAATTGCTGTTGTTTTGATCCTTTTAATACCTCAGGCAGGCAGCTGCAGTATTTACAGTTAGTGTAGTGCATCCTCTGCACAGTGTGCACCTAAAGCTACAGTATTTACAGTTAGTGTACTGTGTCCTCTGCACAGTGTGCACCTAAAGCTACCTGAAAATTGGTGGTGTTCTTCTGATCCTATTAGTACCACAGGCAGGCAGCTGCAGTACTTACAGTTAGTGTACTGTGTCCTCTGCACAATGTGCACCTAAAGCTACCTGAAGACAATTGCTGTTGTTCTGATCCTATTAATACCACAGGCATGCAGCTGCAGTAATTACAGTTAGTGCACTGTGTCCTCTGCACAGTGTGCACCTAAAGCTACCTGAAGAAAATTGATGGTGTTCTTCTGATCCTATTAGAACCACAGGCAGGCAGCTGCAGTATTTACAGTTAGTGTACTGCGTCCTCTGCACAGTGTGCACCTAAAGCTACCTGAAGACAATTGCTGTTGTTCTGATCCTATTAATACCACAGGCAGGCAGCTGCAGTATTTACAGTTAATGTACTGTGTCCTCTGCACAGTGTGCACCTAAAGCTACCTGAGGAAAATTGGTGGTGTTCTTCCGATCCTATTAGTACCACAGGCAGGCAGCTGCAGTATTTACAGTTAGTGTACTGTGTCCTCTGCACAGTGTGCACCTAAAGCTACCTGAAGAAAATTTGTGGTGTTCTTCTGATCCTATTAGTACCACAGGCAGACAGCTACAGTATTTACAGTTAGTGTACTCTGTCCTCTGCACAGTGTGCACCTAAAGCTACCTGAAGACAATTGTTGGTGTTCTCATACTAATAATACTACAGGCAGGCAGTTTATTCTGCTAGCTGCAGTATCAGTATATATATACATCCCAGCTTTGTGCAGCTACATCTCACTGCAGGCCATGTCTGGAAGGCCAACAAGGAGAGGCAAACAGTCACAAGCCAATAAAAGAGGACAAGCAGGCTCTGTGTCTAGAGGCAACAGTGCTGGTCATGGAGACGGTGCATCCTCATCAGCACGTGGCCGTGGGACACGCTTGTCCTTTTTTTCAGCAACTGGCCGTGTTGAGCCGCAACATGCGGAAGACTTGGTAGAGTGGATGACCAAGCCGTCCTCATCCTCCTCATCCTCTCTCACCTAGGCTCAGGGTACTTTGTCTGGCAAAGCAGCTGCCAACGCAGCCTCTTCCCTCGGCTCAATGGCATTAGTCACTCCTTCCTTAGCCCCACCAAAAACAAATAATACCTCTAGCGGGATTTTTAAGGCAATGAAGACAAAAATATTGCTAAAATCAATTTATTTATACAACATTAAAATGTAGGTTACAAAGTTATACAAAAAATCATGTGACTAAATGGTCAAGAAACAATGAAAAAATAGAATGGCTGCCAAAACATATGGCGATTTTACAAAGCCTTCAATACATAAATAAATGCAGAGATTTGACTATAAAAAATTGAAAAGAGATGTGATGTATCCCACTACCCAGTGTGGTCACTCTAGAGGGCCACCCTGATGTGTGGTAGTGGAATTCCTTAGCCCCACCATGTCCTCCTGAGGAGTCCCCCGAACTGTTTGACCACAGCGTTGGGTACATGTTCCAAGAGGATGCTCAGCGTTTTCAAGGCTCCAATGATGGTACCCAGCTAGAGGAAGGCAGTAATGTGAGCCCAGAGAGAGGGGGTGCCCAAGAAGGACAGCAATCTGGCAGTCATGTTCCCCCAGCTGCAGCATACTGCCAGGTTTGCTCCAGTGATGAGGAGGGAGGGGATGATGAGGTCACTGACTCCATGTGGGTGCCTGATAGGAGAGAGGAGAAGGAGGCACATCACCAACGAGGCAGGATGCCCTCCAGGGGCCAGCTTAAGGGCAGCACACCAACTGCATCACACCGCAGAGCTCTGCGTGTGCAGGGTACTGCTGTCTCTGCGTGTTTCTCCAAAAGTTCTTTGGAGTGGGCCTTTATTGAGACAAGTGCATCAGATCGCACCGCTGCTATTTGCAACATATGTCTCAAGTGTCTCTCACATTGGCCAAAACATCACCCGCTTGGACACCACATGCTTGACCAGACATATGTCGACCTGCCATGCAGTTCATTGGCAAGCGTAAAAGACCCACACCAAAGAACAAAGAGGACCTCTCCTTGCTCCTCATCAGCTGGGATCTCCAACCCCACTATACCTTCAGTCATCTCTGAGACCTGCACTGAGAGGAATGAAGGTGTAGAATTAGGTGTGTCACAGCCAAGTACTTGCGGGCAATCTGCTATCGGTACACCGATGTCAGATTGTACCAGGCAAATTTCCCTGCCCCAGCTGCTGCACCACCGAAAGAAGTTCACTCCCAGCCATCCACATGCCCGGCGGTTGAATGCTAGCTTGGCTAAATTGCTAGCACTTCAACTGCTGCCTTTTCAGCTGGTAGACTCTGCCCCCTTCCATGAGTCTGTGGAATGTGCAGTTCCTCAGTGGCAGGTTCCCAAACACCACTTTTCTTCACGGAAGGCAATTCCAGCTCTCTACCGGCATGTGGAAGGCAATGTCTTGGCCTTGCTGGACAGGGCAGTCAGGTAAGGTGCATTTTACCGCTGACTCATGGTCCAGCAGGCATGGACAGGGACATTACCTATCTTTCACGGCGCATTGGGTGACTCTGCTGGCAGCTGTGAAGGATGCAGGACAAGGTGCAGTAGTGTTGGAGGTTGTTTCACCACCACGCCTCCAAAATGCTACTACTGGTGATTCTGACACACCTCTCTCCTCCACCCCCTTCCTCTTCTTCTTCCTCCATGGCCTCTTCCTGTGCTTTGTTCTCAGAACCAGCGGTGCTCCGTAGGCATTCAAGGGGCTACGCAAGTACGCAGGTCAAAAGATGCCATGCGGTGCTTGAGCTGGTGTGCTTGGGGGACAGGAGCCACACTGGGGCAGAGATTCTGTCAGCTCTGCAGGGGCAGGCTCAGAGGTGGTTGACGCCACGCCAGCTTAAGGCAGGAATGGTGGTTTGCGACAATGGCACCAACCTCCTCTCCACCCTCCGACAGGGACAACTGACCCATGTGCCCTGTTTGGCTCATGTCCTTAACTTGGTGGTGCAGCGGTTCTTGAGCAGGTACCCGGGCTTACAGGATGTCCAGAGGCAGGCTAGGAAAGTCTGTGTGCATTTCCGCCGGTCATATAATGCCAGTGCTCGGCTGGCTGACCTCCAAAAGGAATTTAACCTGCCCAAGAACCGCCTAATCTGTGACATGCCCACCAGGTGGAACTTAACGTTGGCCATGCTGCAGCGGCTGCACACACAGCAGAGGGCCATCAATGAGTACCTGTGCGACTATGGCACTGGGACAGGGTCAGGGGAGCTTGTTTTTTTTCCCCACACCAATGGGCCATGATCATGGATGCATGCACTGTCCTGTCACCATTTGAGGAGGCCACGAGGATGGTAAGTAGTGACAGTGCATGCATCAGTGACACTGTCCCTCTTGTCCACCTGTTTGAGCACACGCTGCGTGGAATAATGGACAGGGCACTTGAGGACAGAACAGAGGCAAAGCTCTCAAGGCCCCCTTTATCCAGACATTGTTCCTGCGTGCCCTCCGATTACACAGGAAGAGGACGAGGAGGAGGAGGATTCTGTCAGCATGGAGGTGGAGCCTGGCACTCAGCATCAGCAGCAGTTTTCAAGGGATCATTTACAGTCCCAAGAAACTCATGGACTTGTACGTGGCTGGGAGGAGGTGGCTGCGGATCATGTCGTCCTTAATGACCCAGAGGACTCCGGACCCAATGCCTCAGCAAACCTACGCTGCATGGCCTCCCTGATCCTGCAAAGCCTGCGGAAGGATCCTCGTATTCGTGGTATCAAGGAGAGGGATCAATACTGACTGGCAACCCTCCTTGATCCACGTTACAAGGGTAAGGTTGCAGACCTTATCTTGCCGTCGCAGAGGGAGCAGAGGTTGAAACATCTTCGAGAGGCCTTGCAGAAAGGTCTGTGCAACGCATTCCCAGAGACTGGGAGGTTACAAACTCCTTTTACAAAATCCAGCAACTTTCAAGTTTTATTGTTGCTCATTGATGTATAACATTTGTAATAAATCTTTGTATATTTACGTTCATCTGTGTTGTGTACATTGGCTATTATGCCTGGTAACTCACAATCATTGTTGTTACCGCTCCGTTACATAACATTTTGAAATGAATAAATTGATTTTGTCTCAGTGTTCGCTGTGGACATTGGCTAAACCTCTCTCACCTCATCTAAAGTCCCAGGGCTATTTTTCTTGTTTTTTTGTGCACTATTAGGGATGGAGGTGTCAGAGGGGTCACACCAGACCTTAATCTTCCTTTTTTTTGAACAAACTCCTTTTCCTGGACAACGTGTTGCTGAGGCTTCAGTCAGTCAAAGAAGGAGCGGTGGAGAAGGTGGCCATCTGACCGATGCGTTCAGACAATTTTTTAGTCCGCAGCCCCAAGGTATGATCGCTTCCAGCAACCATCGCCAGCGTCTGTTTTACATGGTGCAGGAATACCTAGGGGCAAGATCTGACTTGGACACCTTTCCCACCAAAAAATCCTCTGGGTTACTAGGTCTTGAGGATGGATCACTGGCCAGAGCTTGCACAGTATGCAATTGAGCTACTGGCCTGTCCTGCATCTAGCGTTCTTTCGAAATGCACATTCAGTGCCGCTGGGGGCTTTGTAACCGATCACAGGGTGCGCCTGTCCACCGACTCGGTCGATCGACTGACCTTCATAAAAATGAATCAGTCTTGGATCACCACCAGCTAGCAAGCACCTGATGCTGATGTAACCAAATCATTTTTTTGTCAGATCCCTTCAAGACTGCCTATGCTGATGCTGAGTGACTATCCTTTTATGCTGAGTGATTTTCCTCTTCCTCCTCAATGATCATGCTGATAGCTTGTAAGAACATTTTTGGTTCTGGGCGCCGCCACCAGTGGCTAAGGCCCAATTTTTCAGCCCCTGTTTAACGGCGGCGTGTAATTACAACTTTTGATGCTATATTTTGCAGGAGGGTTCGTTGCTGCGCTCAACTAGAGTATCTGTGTGGGGTTGCAGTGTTGTGGCACCAGCACCAGTGCCTAAGGCCCAATTTTTCAGCCCCTGTTTAACAGGGGTGTGTAATTACAATTTTTGATGCAATACTTTGCAGCAGGGCTCGTTCCTGCGCTCCAACTAGAGTATCTGTGAGGGGTTGCAGTGTTGTGGCACCAGCACCAGTGCCTAAGGCCCGATTTTTCTGCCCCTGTTCAACAGGGACATATAATTACAATTCTTGATCTAATATTTCACAGCAGGGCCCATTCCTGCGCCCACCAAGAGTAACTGTGAGGGCTTACAGTGTTGTGGCAACACCACCACCACCACCACCACCAAAGGCCAAATTTTTCTGCCCCTGTTCAACAGGTGCATGTAATTACAATTCTTGATATAATATTTCACAGCAGGGCCCGTTCCAGCGCCCACCAAGAGTAACTGTGAGGACTTACAGTGTTGTGGCACCAGCACCACCACCACCACCAAAGGCCCAATTTTTCTGCCCCTGTTCAACAATGGCATGTAATTACAATTCTTGATCTAATATTTCACAGCAGGGCCCGTTCCTGCGCCCACCAAGAGTAACTGTGAGGGCTTACAGTGTTGTGGCAACACCAACACCTAAAGCCCCAATTTCTGCAGAGTATATAGGGCAGGCCCCTACTTTCACATCCAACTTACAAACGACTCCTGCTTGCAAACGGAAGGAGACAACAGGAAGTGAGATGAAATCTACCCTACGAAGGGAAATTCTCTCCTGTAAGAGTTAATATGGGAAAAATGTGTCTCCTCTTCACTGATGCTTTATCACCAATCATTGTTTCACTAAAAACCCCAAATTTTCAAAAAACATTTGTCATTGGGACAGAAAGTGAGGTGAAATCTTCTGAAGAGGTGCACAGACAGCAAAACAAATGTTACAGGGGTGATAACCCTTCCCTATGTTTTCCAAAAAGCTTAAAAATAGATTTTTTGGTGGGAGCTACACTTTAGCCACTTCAGCCCCGGAAGGTTTTACCCCCTTCCTGACCAGAGCACTTTTTACAATTCGGCACTGCGTCGCTTTAACTGCTAATTGCGCGGTCATGCAATGCTGTACCCAAACGAAATTTGCGTCCTTTTCTTCCCACAAATAGAGCTTTCTTTTGATGGTATTTGATCACCTCTGCCGTTTTTATTTTTTGCGCTATACACGGAAAAAGACCAAAAATTTTGAAAAAATGATATTTTCTACTTTTTGTTCTAAAAAAAATCCAATAAACTCAATTTTAGTCATACATTTAGGCCAAAATGTATTCGGCCACATGTCTTTGGTAAAAAAAATGTCAATAAGTGTATATTTATTCTTTTGCGCAAAAGTTATAGCGTCTACAAACTAGGGTACATTTTCTGGAATTTACACAGCCTTTAATTTATGACTGCCTATGTCGTTTCTTGAGGTGCTAAAATGGCAGGGCAGTACAAAACCCCCCCAAATGACCCCATTTTGGAAAGTAGACACCCCAAGGAAATTGCTGAGAGGCATGTTGAGCCCATTGAATATTCATTTTTTTTTGTCCCAAGTGATTGAATAATGACAAAAAAAAAAAAATTACAAAAAGTTGTCACTAAATGATATATTGCTCACACAGGCCATGGGCATATGTGGAATTGCACCCCAAAATACATTTAGCTGCTTCTCCTGAGTATGGGGATACCACATGTGTGGGACTTTTTGGGAGCCTAGCCGCGTACGGGGCCCCGAAAACCAATCACTGCCTTCAGGATTTCTAAGGGCGTACATTTTTGATTTTACTCCTCACTACCTATCACAGTTTTGAAGGCCATAAAATGCCCAGATGGCATAAAACCCCCCCAAATGACCCCATTTTGGAAAGTAGACACCCCAAGCTATTTGCTTTGAGGCATGTTGAGTCCATGGAATGTTTTATATTTTGACACAAGTTGCGGGAAAGTGACAAATTTTTTTTTTTTTTTTGCACAAAGTTGTCACTAAATGATATATTGCTCACACAGGCCATGGGCATATGTGGAATTGCACCCCAAAATACATTTAGCTACTTCTCCTGAGTACGGGGATACCACATGTGTGGGACTTTTTGGGAGCCTAGCCACGTACGGGGCCCTGAAAACCAATCACCGCCTTCAGGATTTCTAAGGGTGTAAATTTTTGATTTCACTCTTCACTGCCTATCACAGTTTCGGAGGCCATGGAATGCCCAGGTGGCACAAACCTCCCCCAAATGACCCCATTTTGGAAAGTAGACACCCCAAGCTAATTGCTGAGAGGCATGGTGAGTATTTTGCAGCTCTCATTTGTTTTTGAAAATAAAGAAAGACGAGAAAAAATAATTTTTTTTTCTTTTTTCAATTTTCAAAACTTTGTGACAAAAAGTGAGGTCTGCAAAATACTCACTATACCTCTCATCAAATAGCTTGGGGTGTCTACTTTCCAAAATGGGGTCATTTGGGGGGGGGGTTTTGCCACCTGGGCATTCCATGGCCTCCGAAACTGTGATAGGCAGTGAAGAGTAAAATCAAAAATTTACGGCCTTAGAAAGCCTGAAGGCGGTGCTTGGTTTTCGGGGTCCCGTACACGGCTAGGCTCCCAAAAAGTCTCACAAATGTGGTATCCCCGTACTCAGGAGAAGCAGCAGAATGTATTTTGGGGTGTAATTTCACATATCCCCATGGCATGTTTGAGCAATATATCATTTAGTGACAACTTTGCGCAAAAAAAATAAAAAAAATAAAAAATTGTCTCTTTCCCGCAACTTGTGTCACAATATAAAATATTCCATGGACTCGACATGACTCTCAGCAAATAGCTTGGGGTGTCTACTTTCCAAAATGGGGTCATTTGGGGGGGTTTTGAACTGTCCTGGCATTTTATGCACAACATTTAGAAGCTTATGTCACACATCACCCACTCTTCTAACCACTTGAAGACAAAGCCCTTTCTGACACTTATTGTTTACATGAAAAAGTTATTTTTTTTTTTGCAAGAAAATTACTTTGAACCCCCAAACATTATATATTTTTTTAAAGCAAATGCCCTACAGATTAAAATGGTGGGTGTTTCATTTTTTTTCTTCACACAGTATTTGCGCACCGATTTTTCAAACGCATTTTTTGGGGAAAAAACACACTTTTTTAAATTTTAATGCACTAAAACACACTATATTGCCCAAATGTTTGATGAAATAAAAAAGATGATCTTAGGCCGAGTACATGGATACCAAACATGACATGCTTTAAAATTGCGCACAAACGTGCAGTGGCGACAAACTAAATACATTTTTAAAAGCCTTTAAAAGCCTTTACAGGTTACCACTTTAGATTTACAGAGGAGGTCTACTGCTAAAATTACTGCCCTCGATCTGACGTTCGCGGTGATACCTCACATGCATGGTGCATTTGCTGTTTACATTTGACGCCAGACCGACGCTTGCGTTCGCCTTAGCGCGAGAGCAGGGGGGACAGGGGTGCTTTTTTTTTTTTTTTTTTTTTTTTTTTCTTTATTATTTTTTTTTATCTTATTTTTAAACTGTTCCTTTCATTTTTTTTTTTTAAATCATTTTTATTGTTATCTCAGGGAATGTAAATATCCCCTATCATAGCAATAGGTAGTGACAGGTACTCTTTTTTTGAAAAAATTGGGGTCTATTAGACCCTAGATTTCTCCTCTGCCCTCAAAGCATCTGACCACACCAAGATCAGTGTGATAAAATGCTTTCCCAATTTCCCAGTGGCGCTGTTTACATCCGGCGAAATCTAAGTCATAAAATGCTCGTAGCTTCCGGTTTCTTAGGCCATAGAGATGTTTGGAGCCACTCTGGTCTCTGATCAGCTCTATGGTCAGCTGGCTGAATCACCGGCTGCATTTTCAGGTTCCCTGTTGAGACAGGAGAGCCAGAGAAAAACACGGAAGACGGTGGGGGGGGGCATTCCCTCCCACTGCTTGTAAAAGCAGTCTAGAGGCTAATTAGCCGCTAGGATTGCTTTTACATGAAAGCCGACCGCTGGCTGAAAAGAATGATACCAAGATGATACCTAAACCTGCAGGCATCATTCTGGTATAACCACTCAAAGTCGTGAATGGCGTACCTGAAGACAAAAAAATGGTTAACAATAAAGCACAGTAAACGGTAAAGTATAAAAAATTGCATACCTGAAAAACAAACTTGATAAAACATAATAACAATAAAACATTGCAGAATAGAATACAGTAAAAAAGAGCAGAACAATAGAGAGAGAGAATAGAGAGAGAGAGAACAATAAAATGACAACTATTTTTTTTTTATTTTATATTTTTGTATGTGTTTTTTTTTTTTTTTTTTTACACTTTTTTTTGTAACTAACTTTTATAACTGTACCCGGTTCCAGGTTCGGGTCTCTCAAAATGCGATGGCATCTTGGGAGACCCTGTGAAAGTGTGCCTAGTCTGTGCAATGCTGTACCCTACGCTAATACTCAACTAGTGAATGGTAGCGTTCAAAACATTCACCAATGCAAAGACCAGGATTGTCAGGACAGGAGGGACAATAATAGCGGGTGTCACGCCTATATCTGCGCTTGCTGCAGACACAACATCTTTTTTGGGGGGGTTCGCTGGGTAGGGGTACTCGGGAGGACATAAAAATGCCTCTCATGCAGCCGACTGCATTTGGTTGGGGATGTGAATGGGGGAAGTACGGGCGCTGCAGAAGTGGTGGGTTCCCAATTAGGATTGGCGAATGCAGCAGGAAGGGCACTATGGGCACGACGGGCCTGTGTTTGTCTTTTTGGTGGCAGCGGGACACTACTTGTGCTTGCCACCTCACCAGCTTGAACTGCACTTATGGGACTCGCCACGTCACCAAGTGTTACTGCAGTGCTGGTTTGACTACGACCGGGGTGTACTAGGCCGCTGGCGCTTGCCAGTTCACCAAAACGCTACAAAAAAAACTGTTGGCGATCGCAGGGATCAGGCCTGACTCTGCGAACACTGCAGTTATGCGTTTAGTGTTTTGTAAGTGACAGTGATCGATCGATACTGCACTTGGGTGGGCTGGGCTGGGCCGGGCGGAGGGGCAAAACGCAGGTGCTAGCAGGTATCTGGGCTGATCCCGCTAACACTGCGTGTTTGGGAACCCTAAACTGCTGGGGACGCTAGTATAGATCTGATCGGATCAGATATTGATCCGTTCAGATACTATACCACTAAGGGAGGTGTACGGTGCGTGCGTGGGTGTTAGCGCTACTGGCGCTAACCTGACGCTGCCTGGGGCTGGTGCTTGCCAGTTCACCAAAACGCTACCAAGAAAACTGTTAGCGATCACAGGGATCAGGCCTGACTCTGCGAACGCTGCAGTTATGCGTTTAGTGTTTTGTAAGTGACAGTGATCGATCGATACTGCACTTGGGTGGGCTGGGCCGGGCGGAGGGGAAAAACGCAGGTGCTAGCGGGTATCTGGGCTGATCCCGCTAACACTGCGTTTTTGGGAACCCTAAACTGCTGGGGACGCTAGTATAGATCTGATCGGATCAGATATTGATCCGATCAGATACTATACCACTAAGGGAGGCGTATGCTGCGTGCGTGGGTGTTAGCGGTACTGGCGCTAATCTGACGCTGCCTGGGGCGACGCATATCAACGCCGGGCGATCAGGGGGCTAAACCTTTATTCGGTAATAAACGGCGGGTGCCCTGACACTATAAAAAATAAACGAACTAACCAGCGTCACCCGTAACACTTATACGGTGATCAGTGGTGAAAGGGTTAACTAGGGGGCAACCAAGGGGTTAAAACATTTATTAGATAGTATATGGGGGTCCCTGACGCTATAAAACGCTGACAGCGAACCTAAATATTTACCTCCCTAACTAGCGTCACCAGCGACACTAATACAGCGATCAGAAAAATGATCGCTTAGTGACACTGGTGACAGGGGGTGATCAAGGGGTTAAAACTTTATTAGGGGGGTTAGGGGGGTACCCTAGACCTAAAGGGGGGTAACAGTAAATGTCCCAACACTGTAACTGTCACAAACTGACACTATGCAGTAATCAGAAAAAAAAAATAAAATAAAATACTGCTGGTGTCAGTTTGTGACAGGGGGGGGGGGGTGATTGGGGGGGGGGTCGGGGGGCGATCGGGGGGGGGGGGATCGGGGTGTTTTATGTGCCTGGCATGTTCTACTGTGTGTAGTGTTGTGCACTCACTTGTCTTCTCTCCTCGGCGCTGGAACGGAAACTGCCAAAGCCGAGGAGAGATGACATCACATCCTCTGCCTGTGTGAAACTACACACAGGCAGAGGAGGATTCCCATTGGCTGGGAGCGATCGCGAGGGGGGGGCCACGATCGGATGGTCTCCCCCTCGCCTCCCGACGCTCCCAGTCACAAGCCGACCGCCGCTGGCACCGGGGGGGGTCCGATCGGACCCCCCGCCCGTGGGAGGCAGATCACGTATGGGAACGTGAGTCTGCCTGCCCGTGCCATTCTGCCGCAGTATATCTGCGTTAGGCTGTCGGCAAGTGGTTAAAAATGTACCAGTTCAAAATTACAAACAGATTCTACTTAACAACAAACTTACAGTCCCTGTCTTGTTTGCACCGCCTGTATACTGCTGTTCAGAGTATATAGGGCCTGGGGGGCCCCATGCCTTTCCTTTTTTTAATTTGGGTGCGGGGTTCCTCTTAATATTCATACAAGACCCAAAGGGCCTGGTAATGGACTGGGGGGGTACCCATGCCGTTTGTCTCACTGATTTTCATCCATATTGCTGGGACCCAACATTAAATTAAAGCCGCAAGCAGTTTTAAATGACTTCTATTCCTTTAAAAATGTCATTTTGTGCAGGGACTGTTCTAATCACCTGAAACACGCGCCACTTTACAGGCATACTATAGACACCCCCCAGGTATGATATTTAAAAGGAATATTTAACTTTTTTTTTTTTATCACTTTAAGCATCATTAAAATCCCTGCTCCCGAAAAAAAGGCTGTTTTTAAAACTTTTTTTGCATTGATACATGTCCCCTGGGGCAGGACCCGGGTCCCCAAACCCTTTGTAGGACAATACCATGCATTTTAGCCTTTAAAATTAGCACTTTTGATTTTGAACGTTCGAGTTCCATAGACTTTAATGGAGTTCTAAAGTTCGCGTGAACTTTCGGTCCGTTCGCAGATTCTGGTGCGAACCGAACCAGGGGGTGTTCGGCTCATCCCTATTCCTGAGGCTAGAAGAAAGGACATCAGTGATGAAGTTAAAAGGATGTTGAAGCTAGATGTCATTGAGGAGTCCAGTAGTGACTGGTCTAGCCCCATCGTGTTAGTCCCAAAACCAGATGGCAGGTGGAGGTTCTGTAACGACTTCAGAAGGCTTAATGCAGTGACAAAGTTTGACACGTACCCACTGCCCAGGGTAGATGAACTTATAGACCAACTTGGCAAGGCCCCCTATCTGACCACTTTGAACTTGACAAAAAGTTATTGGCAGATACCCCTGACTGGTAGCGCCAAAGAGAAGACTGCAATTGTGACCCCAGAGGGTTCCTTTCAATATAAAAAAAATGCCTTTTGGGTTGCAAAATGCCCCTTCAACATTTCAAAGGGCCATGGCAAGACCCTAAGACCCCACTGACGGTATGCAGCAGCCTATCTAGACAACATAGTGGTACATAGCACTGACTGGGAGTCTCACTTGCCCTGTGTCCAGACTGTCCTTGATTTCCTCTTCAAAGAAGGTTTTATGGCAAATCCAAAAAAATGTGCCATTGGTTTAGAGAAAGCCAGGTATTTGGGCTACACTATTGCCCGTGGTGTCATAAAACCTCAAGTGAATAAAATAGAAGCCATCCAGGAGTGGCCACGTCCTGCAAACAAGAAGCATGTCAGGGACTTTCTTGGGATCGCGGAGTATTATTATAAAAGGTTTATCCCGAATTTTGCAACTATAGCTGCCCCACTGACGGACCTTACGAAAGGGAAAGACTCCGTAATGGTGAAATGGTGCCCAGTAGCAGAGGAATCATTTCAAGTCTGGAAGAAGGCTCTTTGTGCACAGTCAGTGCTGTACTCCCTCGATTTCTCCAAAGATTTTTTGGTTCAGACGGATGTGTCTGGTGTAGGTATCGGGGCAGTATTATCACAGGTACACAATGGGGAAGAACAACCTGTGGTTTACCTAAGCAGAAAGCTCAATGACCATGAGAAAAAGGATGCAGTCATTGAAAAGGAATGTTTACCCATAAAGTGGGCCGTGGACGCGCTAAGGTATCATTTGTTAGGGTGCCAGTTTGAGTTAATAACAGACCATGCTCCCTTGAAATGGATGGCCCAAAAGGAGACTAATAGAAGGGTGAACCGGTGTTTTTTGGCTTTACAGGATTACTCCTTCACTGAAAAAGATAGGCCAGGTGTTGAGATGGGGAATGTAGATGCACTGTCCCGTGTTCACTCCTGTTGGGCCACAGGTGTTTCAACCCTGGGGTTGAAACAAGGGGGGGATATGTAGCAGAGCGTCCCAGAGAGAGCTGGGAAAAGTCATGTTCAGGGTTTATACATCTCCCAGGCTCCTCTCATACATGTTCAGGGATCTCTGATCCACAATCCAGTTCAGATCTTGGTCCTCTCCCCCAGGCCAATTTAAACTCACCTGTGACAGACAGCCTTCACTCTCTACCTGGGAAACACAGACAACACTGGTCTGTGAGGGCAAAAGGTTGATAAAAAGCTGTTAAGCTGTATCTGTGGAAGCTGACAAGCTGTAGGCTTGCTCAGCCTGGTAGTTGGGGCCTGTGTATATTGTGTAGTTAGTGCAGAGAAACGGCTAAGTTTTCGTTTGGCTATTTTTTGTTCTGTTTGTTTTTCTGAAACACTGTACAGCACCTGTATATATCACCAATAAACACCACACTGTTTGTCATGACCTCATTGGATTTGGTATCTGTGACTGAAAGATTGCTTATCCCAGGGAGCTTTGTACCTGCTACCTGTCCCCCCAGGTTACAGCATATAGTAGAATGCGTAACAGTTTTGCGCCATCATCCTCTTGGTACACTACTGCACCCCTTTATTGTGCCAAATCCTTTTCTGTATGATTATTTTTTGGCCCAAATTTTTGTGTAAAAAGTCGCACTTGGGATTTTTTTGTACATTTGCTTGAGGTGATTGTAACCATATTAGTACTGCTTGGACCTTAAAGAAGGGTGTAAACTCCGAAAGCTTGTCCTGAAAATTTGGATGTTAGTGCAAATTAAAAAAAAGTACCATGGACAGTTCTCAATTGTTTTTTTACAATTGCCATACTAGTCTCATCTTTAAATTAAAACCCTTTAAATTGAACTACTTGGTGCATCCAAAAAGCAGGTTTGGTTTGCCAAATATTTGTTCACCAAGAATTGTTTATATAGCCCTTTGTCTCTCTTCCTGATAATGACCATTTACCTAAATGTTACTTACCTCTTCTGCCCGCCAGTTTGTATATTCGGAGTGCCTTTCTGTTACTGCCTCTTGCAGGTGTCTGGTTTGTGTATCCTGCCAGCAGAACTGCACAAAATGAAACAAAAAGCAGAACATATCCAAAATATATATTATGAAACAAAAAAATGTTTTTTATAGTAAATAGGAAAATAACCATGAGTAAAAAGTAAATGGGAAATGTGTATGCATTATGCAGGATTATCATTACTTTTGCTGAGAAAGAAACTTTTTCTACCCAAATTTGTCCTAAGAAAACCAAAAGTAGAAAAACGTAAAACTCCCCAGTGGCCACAGCAAGATGGGTTTAGTTAGGGAGACCACACATCCCCATTTCCAAGGACAGTTCCCAGTTTTAGGGTGCTGTTCTCAGGAAAAAAGTGTCATCCCCGGTTAGAAGAATGTGACCCTGATTTCTTTTCAGCTTTAATAATTTTGTCCTTGACCTTGGCAACTGTAGGGTAATCTGTCTTAGCAATGTTTCTGTGATTGGCCTGGATCAGGAGGATGGATGGGAGTGGTGTGTCTCCTCCCAGCTGTGTTCATGGTTATTTATGATGTTGCATACCAATTTCACAAGATCTACCTGGTCCCTCCACTCTCAGCTTGTATAGACTTTTTCTCTAGCGGTAAGGATATGGCTTATTTGCCGCCTTGCTCTTGCTTGTGATGGTGACCTGCAGTGCACACCCGGGCCTAGAACAGATATGTCAACACTACGCTAGGGGACAGGGCCAGAGCAAGAGGGGGGATGGGCGTCCAAGAGGAGCAGCTGCCTTGTGCACAGAGTTTTGATATAAGGAAGTGCCTGAACGAGAACCTTCATGGCGGGATCTCTAATGAAGGGGGGGGGGGGGGGGGTAGCAGTAGACACCAGTGGCATTTTGTGCTGTTACTAGACTGAACTAGATTGTGATTGGAGAGTCCTCTGCTGGCAGCCACCTCTAAATGCAGCCTGTGACGTGACATGTCATCCAAGAAAAGATAAGATAAGACAGATAAGAAGACCTTTATTGTCACTGTAAATTTTTTTTACATGATTACAGAACTACCTCTCACAATATAAAAACAATATTTTATACACACCTCACATAACATATTTTCAAATGTAAAATACGTATTAAGCATTCACATTACTAATTACATCCTATTCCTATTAGCAAATAGGGATGAGCCGAACCCCCCCCCCCCCCCCCGGTTCGGTTTGCAGCAGAACATGCGAACAGGCAAATAATTTGTACGAACACCGTTAAAGTCTATGGGACACGAATATGACAAATCAAAAGTTCTAATTTTAAAGGCTTATATGCAAGTTATTGCCATAAAAAGTGTAGGGGGCCCAGGGTACTGCCCCAAGGGACATATCAATGCAAAAAAATTTATACAAAAACGTTTTTTCAGGAGCAGTGATTTTAATAATGCTTAAAGTGAAACAATAAAAATGAAACATTCCTTTAAATATCGTGCCTAGGGGGTCCCCTTAGTCTGCCTGTAAAATAACGCATCTTTCCCATGTTTATAACAGTCCCGCAGCAAAATGACATTTCTAAAGGAAAAATGTCATTCAAAATTGCTGGCGGCTGTAATGTATTGCAATATACATAAAAAAAATAATTGAAAAAAACGGCGTAGGTTCCCCCCCACCCCCAGTCCATTACCCAGGCACTATATACTCTGAACTGCAGTATATACTGTATACTATATGGACTGTACTATATACTCTGAAGAAAAATTGGGCCTTGGGTTTTGGTGGTGCCAGAACACTGTAACCCCTCACAGTTACTCATGTTGGGTACAAGGAATGGGCCCTGCTGTTAAATATTATTTCAAAATTTGTAATTGCATGCCCCTGTTAAACAGGGGCAGATTAATTTAGCTTTGGGTGGTGGTGGTGCCCTAAACCAAAAATATTGTTGGAAGCTAGCATCATCATGATTGAAGAGGAATAGGATAGGCAGGATAGGCAGACTTCAAGGGATCCCAGATCCATAGAAAATGTAATCAGTTACATCAGCATCAGGTGCTTGATAGCTGCTGATCCAGGACTGATTAATTTTTATAAATGTGAGCCTATCAACGGAGTCTGTGGACAGGCGCACTCTTAGATCCATTACAAACCCTTCAGCAGCACTGAATGTGCGTTCAGAAAGCATGCTGGATGCAGGACAGGCCAGTAGCTTATCCAGCGTTGTCCAGCACCAGGAAATGGTAACCTCCCAGGGTGTGGAATTGTGTTACACAAACTTTTCTTAAAGGCCTCTGCAACGGCAGAATGAGTTCTGCAACTTTATCCTTGTACCACGAATCCTAGGGTCCTTTCACAGGCTTTGCAGAATCAGGGAGGTCATGCAGCGTAAGTTTGCAGAGGCATTTGATTCTGAGTCCTCTGGGTCACTAAGGATCACATTATCCATAACTACCTCCTCCCAGCCACGTACAACTTCTTGGGTTTCTGGGGACTGAAAACCATCCCCTGAAGACTGCTGCGTGTTATCTTCTACATCCATGCTGACACAATCCTCCTCTTTTTCCTGTGTGTTTGGCGGCCCCACAGGAATGCTATCTGGATAAAGTGGGGCCTTGAGAGGAAAGGAAGTCCTCCTCTTCCTCCCGCTGTTCTGCCTCAAGTGCCCTGTCCATGATTCCACAAAGCGTGTGCTCCAGCAGGAAGACTAGAGGAACAGTGTCACTTATGCATGCATTGCCGCTGCTCACCATCCGTGTGGTCTCCCCAAATGGTGACAGGACAGTGCATGCATCCTTGATCAGTAGCCACTGGTGTGGTGAAAAGAAGCCAAGCTCCCCTGACCCTGTCCTGGTGCCATACTCACACAGGTACTCATTGATGGCTCTCTGCTGTGTGTGCAGGTGCTGCATCATTGACAACGTTGAGTTCCACCTGGTGGGCATGTCACAAATGAGGCGGTTGGTGGGCAGGTTGCATTCCCTTTGAATGTCAGCCAGCCGAGCACTGGCATTGTATGACCGGCAGAAATGACCACAGACTTTTCTGGCCTGCCTCAGGAGATCTTGTAAGCCTGGGTACCTGGTCAAGAAACGCTGCGCCACCAAATTCAGGACATGTGTCAAACATGGAACATGGATCAAGTGAGCCTGTCGGAGGGCGAAGAGAAGGTTGGTGCCATTGTCGCATACAACTATTCCTGGCTGAAGCTGGCATGGCGTCAACCACCTCTGAGCCTGCCCCTGCAGCGCTGACAGAATCTCTGCCTCAGTGTGGCTCCTGTCCCCTAGGTAGACCAACTCAAGCACCGCATGGCATCTTTTTAGCCTGACTGCTTGCATAGCCCCTTGAGCGCTTAGGGAGCACTGCTGGTTCAGAGGACAATTCTGCAGAAGAGGCCATAGAGGAAGAAAAAGAGGGAGGGGAGCATACAGATGTTGTGGTAGATTAACCACCAGCTTTTTGGAGGCGTGGTGGCTGAACAAGCTCCAACACTGAACCCTGTCCTGCATCCTTCCTAGATGCCATCAGAGTTACCCAGTGCGTTGTGAAGTAATATGAACCTTACTGCTGACCGCCCTGTCCAACGAGGCCAAAACATTGCCTTCCACATGCCAGGAGAGAGCCGGAATGGCCTTACGTGAAAAGAAATGCCGTTTTGGAACCTGTCACTGTGGTACAGCACATTCCACAAATTCACGAAAGAGGGCAGAGTCTACCAGCTGAAAAGGCAGCAGTTGCAGTGCTAGATATTTGGTCAAGCTAGCATTTAGACGCTGAGGATGTGGAAATTTCTTTTTACGGTTCATCAACTTGGGTAGAGAGATTTGCCTGCTGAAATCAATTGTTGGTGTACTGATAGCAGATTGGCTGCAAGTACTTGTGACACCTATTGCTATACCTTCATTCCTCTCAGTGCAGGTTTTTGAGAGGACTGGAGGTATAGTAGGGTTGGAGATCCCAGATGAGGAGCAAGGAGAAGTCCGCCTTTTTCTATGATGTGGGTCTTTCAAGTGCTGTTGCAAACGGACTGCACGGCAGGTCGTCATATGTTTGGTCAAGCATGTGGTGCCAAAGCGGCTGCTGTTCTGGCCATGCTTGATCTGCTTCAGTCATAGGTTGCAAACAGCAATGGTTCGATCTGCTGCACATGTGTCAAAAAAGGCCCACACCAAGGAACTTTTAAAAGTCAGCGGGGAGTTAGCAGTGCCCTGCACCTGCGGAGCTCTGCGCTGTGATGCAATAGGTTATCTGCCCTAATCTTCCCCCTGGAGGACATCCTGCCTCGTTGGAGTTGTGCCTCCTCCTCCTCACTTTCCTCCTCTCTTCTCTCAGGCACCCAAGTACAGTCAGTGACCTCATCATCCCCTCCGTTCTGGTCACTGGAGCAAACTTGGCAGTTAACTGCAGCTGGGGGAACATGACTGCCAGTTTCTTGTCCTTCTGTGACACCCCCTCTCTTTAGGCTCACGTTACTCCCTTCCTCAACCAGGGAACCAACATCGGAGCCTTCAAATTGCTTTGCATCCTCCAGCAGCATGTAACCAACACTGTGGTCGAATAATTCTGTGGACTCCTCCGTGCATGATGGTGGGGCTACGGAAGAAGTGACTGTGGACAAGGAGCCTGTGGAATTGGCCACTTTGGCAGCTGCGTTGGAAGGCAAACTACTCTGAGCCTGGATGACAGAGGATGAGGATGGCTTCATTATCCACTCCACCAACTTTTCTGCATGTTGTGGCTCAAAAACACGGCCAGCAGCAGAAAAAAAGGACACGCGTGCCCCACGGCCACCTGCAGAGGTTGCACCATGTCCACGACCACCACTGTTGACTGTAGATACAGAGGCTGCTTGCCCTCTTTTAGTTGCCTGTGAGCATCTGCCTTTCCTTGGTGGCCTACCGGACATGATCCTTCTTTTTTTTTCTTTTTTTTTTGTAACAGCGCACTACATTGTATTATATACTGTGTACGCCGCCTGAAGTGTATTAGAAACAGTACGCCACCGAATGCACTGTATATATAGGCTACACTGAATGCAGATATTGACTGTATATAAATATTTACGGTCGTGGCCCTATGACTGAGAGAGATGTGAATCACATAAACATGCGACAAGACTTACAACATAAATAGACCTGAAGTGTGCTTTGATGGTCTGGTCGGTATGCCAAGAAAAGGGGGCATACAGGAGATAAGTAATGGGTAGTTTGTGAAGGATATGTTGAGAAGTGCCCTGAAAAAGAGAGGGACGGGAGGGTATCATGGACTGGAACTGACAATGAGTATGGGCGAGTGGGCTGCCTAAATACCCTCCGGGCTCCTCCCATAAATTCAGGCCATGAGTGGTATTTCATATGGTATGGGTGATACTGCGAGTGGCTACGAATTTGACATGGGACAACATGGTAACAAAACCTACCTGCAACAGTGGCTGTGCGACCAATGGCGACCCTAAGGGGGGGACCAGAGGGGGCCCTGACCCCCCCAACATTATGCTGTGCCCCACCATGTGCCCCCCCCCCCCCCCCCCAATAAAAAAAAAATTATTTTATTTTTTTTTTACAAAAAAGGCAATGTCTAAGAGGGAGAGCGTCCCCAGTCAGCTCCTGCGGGTGATTCCTCCCCCCTCCCTCTGCTCGCTGACACTGCATAATGCGAGTGCTCACACAACCACGGCCGCCCGATCTGCTCCTTCCCCTGCATCCTCATTGGCAGGGAGAAGAGCGAGTTGCAGGAAGGACTCCACCAGGAGTCTCAGTTACTGAAAAAACAGACTGATTTCTCCCATCCTTAGGACAGGAGAACCAGCCTGTAAATTCCAAGAGATGCCAGGCCAGCGCTGTTAATAGCAGGGGCAGGACAGCAAAAGGAGGCTGGGGATCCCCACAGTGGCAGAACACCAGGGCCTGGTGACAAGACAACCTTTGCAACCCTGATAGTTCTCCCACTGCTTTGGACCCTTATATTTTCTTAGTATGCTGGTGACATATATCTCTTGTTTTCTGCCACCCTGGGGGGGGCCCAATACAGTAGGAAGGGAGCTCACTGCAGAACATGTGAAAGGGCCGTTGTGGGATCGTAGTAAAGGGCCCCAGGATATAATTGCATTTTATAGTTGCCCCCCTACTTTTGTCCCTGTCCCCCCATGTGCCCCCCCTAAATATGAAAGCTGGAGACGCCACTGTGTGCGACTGGGTCCGCATCGGTCTGAAGCGGGTATGCAATGCATCCAAAGAGTGTGGTGTAGCGCCGTGTATGACGCTCACAACATGACTCGGTTTTTTGGCAAGTAACGGGGGAGGGGTCACCGTGTGCGAATTATTCGTACTATATATATCTATACAATTAATACACCGCCTGAAGTGTATTAGAAACTGTACACACTGTATTAGATACTGTGTACACCGTCTGCACTGTATTAGAAACTGTACAGCGGCTGCACTGTATTATATACTGTGTACACCACCTGAAGTGTATTAGAAACTATACACCACCAAATGCACTGTATATATAGGCTACACTGAATGCAGAGTATATACAGTTATGCTCATAAATTTACATAACATAAATTTACCCTGGCAGAATGTATAATTTCTTGGCCATTTTTCTGAGAATATGAATGATAACACAAAAACTTTTCTTTCACTCATGGTTAGTGTTTGGCTGAAGCCATTTATTATCAATCAACTGTGTTTTACTCTTTTTAAATCATAATGACAACAGAAACTACCCAAATGACCCTGATCAAAAGTTGACATACCCCAGTTCTTAATACAGTGTATTGCCCCCTTTAACATCAATATTGGGGGGTGGTGTCATCCCTATATGGAACTATAGGGTCAGTGAGCCCACAACCCTAGTACAATAGAAAAAGTCACTCAAGAAAGAGTGTGTGTCCTCTAGTGGGACTTTAAGTTTGGGTCACTGGCAGATTGGTAACAATATATAGAGTGAGAAAAAGTAGTAATTAAAAGAATATATTTATTGCAGAAAAGAAATAAAAATAATTATGACATAACAAATTGAACATTTAAAAATGGATGCACATTCATGGATGTAGTTATGGGATACAAAACATTAACCAACTCTATTGTGAAATGGTAAACAATAGAATAAACCCAACGTTTCGAGGTATTTGAAGGTCAACCTCTTCTTCAGGGGAAATATGTTTAGTCACCACAAAATTTACGTCTATGGTTAGGAAAGAAAAAGAACAGAATTTGTAAACATGTACAAGCCATTAGAAAACTACTGTATTTTCAACAACAGCGCCTTATTGATCATATGTGTAGTAATCAAATTATACAAAAAAATGCATACTGTAGGTACTAATGCCGCGTACACACGGTCGGACTTTTCGTCTACAAAAGTCAGACAGCCTGTCCGACAGACTTCCGGCAGACTTTCGGCGGACTTGCGGCGGACTTGCGGCATACTTTCTAACGAACGGACTTGCCTACACACGACCACACAAAAGTCCGACGGATTCGTACGTGATGACGTACACCGGACTAAAATAAGGAAGTTCATAGCCAGTAGCCAATAGGTGCCCTAGCGTGGCTTTTTGTCCGTCGGACTAGCACACAGACGAGCGGATTTCGGGGTCCGTCGTAGTTACGACGTAAAGATTTGAAGCATGTTTCAAATCTAAAGTACGTCGGATTTGAGGCTAAAAAAGTACGTTGAAAGTCCGGAGAAGCCCACACACGATCGGATTACCAGCCAGCTTTAGTCCGTCAGCGTCCGTTGGACTTTTGTAGACGAAAAGTCCGACCGTGTGTACGCGGCATATCCGTGTATGTTACATAAAGGCTTTCAAAAACATCCACAGCATCCAATAGGAAATCGGTCAGCCGCAGCTCCACAACGGCCAGGAAGGGGGTGTCACAGATCAGCTGCGGAGCTGATCTGTGTCTCACCTTTACTGCTGTAGGCCAGCTGGCACCTGTTGTTTCACTAGCTTGTGTTCAGCACTGCTGCACTCTGCAGTTATGGATGTCGCCGGCTTCACCTGTTGCTTAACCACTTGACCACTGGGCACTTAAACCCCCTTAATAACCAGATCAATTTTCAGCTTTCGGTGCTCTCACATTTTGAATGACAATTACTCAGTCATGCAACACTGTACCTATATGAAATTTTTGTCCTTTTTTTCACACAAATAGAGCTTTCTTTTGGTGGTATTTAATCACCGCTGGGTTCTTTATTTTTTGCGCTATAAAAGAAAAAAGACCGAAAATTCTGTAAAAAAAATGCATTTTCTTCGTTTCTGTTATAAAATTTTGCAAATTAATAATTTTTCTTCATATATTTTGACCAAAATTTATACCGCTACATATCTTTGGCAATATCTGAAAATTGATCACACCTGAAGTACTGACGGCCTATCTAATTTCTTGAGACCCTAACATGCCAGAAAAGTACAAATACCCCCCAAATGACCCCTTTTTTTGGAAAGAAGACATTCCAAGGCATTTAGAAAGATGCATGATGAGTTTTTTGAAGTTGTCATATTTCCCACAATTCTTTGCAAAATCAAGATTTTTTTTTTCCTTTTTTTTGTTCACAAAATTGTCATATTAGCAGGTTATTTCTCACACACAGCATATGCATACCACAAATTACACCCCAAAACACATTCTGCTTTTACTCCCGAGTACGGCGATACCACATGTGTGAGACCTTTACACAGCATGGCCACATACAGAGGCCCAACATGCACGGAGCACCTTCAGGCGTTCTGGAGTGCCCAGGCAAATTCTGACATTTCTCTCCTACATGTAAAAATCATCATTTATTTTCTAGAAAATTACATAGAACCCCAAAACATTATATATGTTTTTTTAGCAAAGACCCTAGAGAATACAATGGCGGTCGTTGCAACTTTTTATCTCGCACGGTATTTGCGCAGCAATTTTTCGAACGCGTTTTTTTTTGGAAAAAAAACAGTTTTGTGCTTAAAAAAAAAAACAGTAAAGTTAGCCCAATGTTTTTGCATAATGTGAAAGATGAAGTTATGCCAAGTAAATAGATGCCTAACATGTCACCGTTCAAAATTGCACACGCTCGTGGAATGGCGCCACACTTCGCTACTTAAAAATCCCCATAGGCGACGCTTTAAAATTTTTTACTGGTTACATGTTTTGAGTTACAGAGGAGGTCCAGGGCCAAAATTATTGCTCTCGCTCTACCGATCACAGCGATACCTCACATGTGTGGTTTGAACACCATTTTCATATGTGGGCGGGACTTACGTATGCGTTCGCTTCTGCATGTGAGCACACGGGGACACGGGGGAAAAAAACATTTTACATTTTACTTTATTTATTTTAGTTTGATGCTTTTGTCCAAAAAATATATTTTTTGATCAGTTTTATTCCTATTACAAGGAATGTAAACATCCTTGTAATAGGAATATGGCATGACAGGTCTTCTTTACAGTGAGATATGGGGTCAATAAGACCCCACATCTCACCTCTAGGCTGGGAAGCCTTGAATAAAAAAAAATAAAAAAACCCAATCCTGGCTTCGATCCTACCGGTGAGTCGGTAGAAGCACCTGAGGGCAGGGGGAGGGGGGGCATCCCCTCTCGCCTCCCGTAAGAACAATCAAGCAGTGGAACAGCCACTATGATCATTCTTATGGTGTGGGGAATCGCCGGCTGAAAAAGCTGATATCTGAATGATGCCTGTAGCTGCAGGCATCATTCAGATATCCCCGCACAAATTCAAGGACGTCGTATGATGGCCGGCGGGCGGGAAGTGGTTAAAACGCATTTTTTTTTTATTGAACATAAAGGAAAAATCATTAATAGTACAGTGGGAGAAACATATAAATGCGCATTATGCGGATACATGTTTACAGAATCTTGGTACAGAAAAAAAAAAAAGGAATAATAGGAAATGTAAACAGGCATCATATCACCAAACATGTAACAATACATAAAGCATTTAAGAGGTAAAGAAGGTGTACATAAGTATTTGTCAGCCTGTACTTTATCCCCGTCAGGGGCAAACCTGCATTTTTAGAGATAAATGGAAAAAAACAAGATTTCCAAAAGATGGAGATGGAACATGGGAGTAAAAAAAAAAGAAAAAAAAAAGAGACTGACTGGATGAGCAAGAAAAAGAAGGAGCAGGGGGAAAAATAGAGGAAAAAAAAGTGGGAGGAGCAGAAAGGTAGGGGGGAGGGAGGGAAGAGGGGGGGGGGGTCCGCGGGATGGGGTGCCTGTGATATCATTACAAGGAGAGTAATGCCGAGTCGAATCTGGAGGGGTGGGCATAGTTTACCCATGGTTGCCATATTCGGAGAAATTTGTCATGGGTATCTGATAAAATTGCTGTCAGCTTTTCATTAACCATGGTATCATTAATGCGATTTTTAACTGCTTCAAAATTTAGGGCTGGAGTTTTCCATGATTTTGCAATAGTTAATTTAGTTGCAGTAAGTATATGGGATGCAAGCTGACGTTCTGGGCGCAACAGTTCAATGATTGGTTTCCCCAAGAGGGCCTCAAAAGGGTCCCTCTTTATAGTAGTATTGAAAAGGTTTCGGAGAAGTGTATACACTCTGATCCACAGTCTGCATACCTTAGGACACTTCCACCAAATGTGTGCCATCGTGCCCTCTTGTGAGCATCCTCGAAAACATAATGGGGAATATGATGGGATGAACCTCGCTATTCTGGCAGGGGTGTAATACCATCAATATAAAATTTTGTAAGCATTTTCCAGGAACAAAACATTCTTGGAGCACTTGGATAGTGAAATTATCATGGCCTGCCAGTCCTCCGGGTCAACACTCTTGCCCAGCTCCGCTTCCCAATGAAGATGATATGTTCTTGTGGGCGGTTTTGTTGAGTCAATAATGGCTGCGTAAATGAATGAAATCAGACCTGGGGACTGGGGCCGTGATCTGCAAAGATGTTCAAAGTGGGTTAGAGTATAAGGGGGGTCATGAGATTTTATAAGGGTTAGTAGGAAATGTCGTATTTGCATATATCTAAAATGCTCCCTTAGGGGGATGTCATGTGAGGAGCGTAAAGCCGCAAATGTTGTGATCCTAGTTGGAGAAAGCCACAAAGCCTTGCTCAGTCCACCATCGAAACTGCTGCGGATTATCTTGTCCTGGAGGAAACAATGGGCAGTGCAGGAGGGAGAGTAGGGGAAGATGTGGAGAGATTAAACCTACAGAATATTTGACAGAATCCCATAACCGTAGTGAATGTGCCAGACAGGGGCCCATAGCACTAGGGCGATGTTCTCGAGAGAGCCATGGAAGAGAAGCCAAGGGTATCGGGTGAGAGTCTACCATATCCATAGCGGCCCATAACGGCATCTGGGTTTTCGCATGGGGATGAGATAATGGAGCTATGGCTGCAGCTACGTAATAAGCTTGTAGATTGGGTACAGATAAACCTCCATTAATTTTTCGAGCAAATAATACCTGCTTATTAATCCTGGGTTTCTTAAAGCCCCAAATAAACTGCATAATCTTGTGCTGATGTATACGGAAGATATGGGAGGGGACCTGTACTGGGAGAACCCTGAAGTAATAAAGTAATTTTGGGAGGTGGGACATGCGGATAGTAGTTATCCTACCGAACCAGGATAACGGGAGAGCGGACCACGAGGAGAGCATTTTAGTGAGATTTCTAAATAATGGGGGAAAATTAGCTTGGAATAAGCCTGAGTATGTTGGGGTGAGATGAATACCAAGATAGGGTAGAGAATTCAGCCATTGAAAAGAAAAATGTGACTGTAGGGAATCTAATTCAGAAGGGGAGAGGTTTATTGACATTGCTTTGGATTTAGCGGAATTGACCGAAAGGCCCGAAAAGGTGGCAAAGGTTTCCAGAAGAGTCAGCAGGTTAGGGAGTGTGATTCTTGGTTTAGTGATGGTCAATAAAATGTCATCCGCGAACATAGACAGTTTATGCGGGGTTCCTGCTACCTCCACGCCGGTTATATCAGGATGAGATCTAATGGCTTCCGCCAGGGGTTCCAATGCTAAAATAAATAGCAATGGAGAGAGTGGGCATCTCTGGCGGGTTCCCCTTCTAATTGGGAAGATGTAGGATTCAAACCCGTAGTACTTCACCTTTGCTTGAGGGGAGTTATAGATAGCTGAGATCCAGCTCATAAAAGATGTGCCAAAACCAAAGTGCTTCAACGTTTGAGTCAGGTAAGCCCAGGACAGTGTATCAAAGGCCTTATTGATGTCCAATGATAAGAACATAGTTTCAATGTTTCTGTTATGAATGATATGTTGTATTTGGAGGAGACGCCTTATTGCGTCCCCTGCCTGTCTCCGTGGGACAAATCCCACTTGTTCTTTCTTTATTAGGCGTGGAAGGAAGGAGTCGATGTTGATGAGTGATATGGGCCAGGAGTTAGCCCATGATGAATGGTCCTTATCTGGCTTGGGTATCATGACTATGTTGGCGGTCAGTTGATTAGGTGTAAAGTGGCAACCATCCTTGACTGAATTATACATTTTAGTTAAATGTGGGGCAATGATGTCTGCCATTTTCCGGTAATAAAGTGCCGTGAAGCCGTCTGGGCCCGGCTTTTTGCCCACTTTCAACTCCTTAATACATTGGAGTACTTCTGAGACCTGTATATCACGGTCCATCAGGGATGTATGAGTTTCAGACAAGGATGGTAATGTTAAATTCTTAAGAAAGGTATCTAGGCCTTGGGTTGAAAGATGATCCGGTTCCGAATATAGCTTAGCTAAGCGATGTCTAAATTCCTCCAGGATTTTTTGGGGGTTACCTGTTAGGGAATTGTGGTGAGTGCGAAGAGTGATAGGAGAAAATTTTGGGGCGAAGGTGCGTAGTCTATTAGCTAACATAGTATTAGGTTTATTCACTTTAATATACCACTTTTGTCGCGCCCATCATAGAGTTCGTTCTGCTTCGTCAGTCAGGCATAAGTCTAAGTCTGTGCGGGCTTTATCTAAGAGTTTGCGGTTAGTGGGGGTAGGTGTTAATTTGAAGGTCTTGGTCGCGGTCTCTAATCTTAATTCAAGTTCTTGTCGGGCCTTTGCCCTTTCTTTTTTCCATCTAGACGCTATACGGATAACATGTCCTCTGAGGACCGCTTTATAGGCTTCCCACAGTGTAATTGGGGATGGTACTGATCCTGTGTTAATTCTAAAATATTCTGCTAAAGCTTCATGGATATCAGTAAGAATCTCTTTGTGGGATAAGAGAGAGTCATTCATCACCCATGGGGAGAATTGTGAATTACTCAGTATAGAACGACAGACTGTTAGGATGGGATCATGGTCTGACCATGGGGCTGCAAGGATGGAGATTGATTCTATTAAGGGAAGGTGTTTGCGAAGTACGAACATATGGTCGATCCTAGAGTGAGAATGGTGAGGGTGAGAATAATGGGTATAATCCCTACTCAGGGGATGGAGTTCCCGCCATATGTCTATTAGGTCGGAGTTCTGTAGGGAGGATATAAAGGAGTTAGCAGCCGCCGAGGGGGGTTTATGGTCCGGTGGGTATTTGTCAAGGGAGGGCTTTAACGTTACATTAGAGTCTTCTGCTATCAATAGGGTACCTTTTTGGTGAGATCGTATCAGAGAACAGACATGGGTAAGAAAGGGCCCTGGGTTAGTATTCGGAGCATAATAGGACATGATTGTTATCTCATTATCCTGAATCGTACCTTGCAAAATTAAATATCTACCTTCTGGGTCAGCTATCTGCTTACTGCAAATAAATGGAACCTCTTTGCTTATGGCGATCAGAACGCCTCTGTGTTTAGTAGATGCATTGGCCACAAATACCTGTGGGTATTGTGCCGCAAAGTATTTAGGGCAAGAGGTTGTAGAAAAATGCGTTTCTTGTAAACAAGCAACGTCTATTTTTTGTTGCTTTAGATATTTGAAGATCTTGACCCTTTTCTGGGGGGAATTCATACCCTGAACATTCAGGGTAAGCCAATTAAGGGTCATAGGGTCGGAGGAATTCTCCTATATAAAGTTCCAGTCAGACATCCCGCGGACCTAGGGGAAGGGAAAAGAAGAGGGGGGACAAGCAGAGGGCACCAGAGAAAAAGAGAAGCAGGTAAGGTAGAGGTAATAAGAAAATCTCGAGTTTGGATAAGCAACAATACCTTGATTGCTTTATCTTGTGGGCTGGAAGACCCACATTCGATTAAGACGTTGGCCGAGACAGCCGTCTCGGTCAAGTGCTGACTCATCGGGGGGTAGCATTGGTCCAACGGGACCACCGGCCTATCATTTTTCAGTCATAACTTGTAAGTGTACGGTGAGAGCAGAAACTAGAAATCTTTAAGCTCAGGTTTAGTGAAGATAAATTTAAAACAGCAAAACTAAACTATTATTGGTGAAACAATATAGAATATGAAGGTACAACCATAACTTTGTCCCCGCTGGCCCGGACCCGAAAGCCAAAAGGCCTCCAAACCCCTGACCACTGGGGAGATTGATCCAGCCCCTCCGCACCCCGCCCCCCCATACGGAGGCAGCGGTGCAGGGCACGGAAACAACTGCCCGCGCCGCAACGGAACTCCACACAAGGGAACTCCTGCAGCTGCGGTTTCTCCCTCCCCCCACCACGTCAAACCCTAGAAAAAACAGAGATGCTAAAGTCACATTCCTGCATTGAATAGATATAATTATCCTGAAGACTTAGCCTAGAAATAAAATAAAAGGCAAAAAGAAAAAAAATTGAAGAATTATGTGAAAAAAAAAATAAATAAATAAAAAAAAAAATGTAATCCTTCTTTAAACGTGGGTAGTCTTCATACTGGGAACATGCTAGTGAATGTCCAACTGCCTATCTTCAATGTTGCTTCTAGCACCTCACACCGCCATCTCACTAATGGGGCGGACCTTAGTGAGGTGTCCTTTAAAGTTATTAGAGCATAAGACCAGACTTCGTGTAATGGGGACCAGTAACTCCTTACCCAGTACACTTAAAAGTTCCAGGTGCAAAAGCAGGAAACAACACAAAAAAAAAAGGGCTGACCATGGCTTGGGATCGGGCAACAGAGGGGGGCTAGATGACGTTGAAAACAAACAAGAATAAAGTACCTTCAACCGTTGTTAGATTTATGGAACTTCTGGGACTGTAGTTCTCGCAGAGCTTGGGATCCGGGTTGCGAACGTTGGGAGCTTTGTCGAGGAGGTCTGGAGGGTCCTGGTCTGGAGGTGGAGGAGGACGCCGCCTCCATCTGGGAGGATGGAAGGTCCAGATGCAGATCCTGGAAATGACGCTTTAACTCCGCTGGAGAAGTAGCCTGAAATTGGCGACCCAAATGGGAGAAGGATATTTTGAAGGGGAAACCCCATCTGTATTTGATTCCCTGGGTTTGCAGTATTTGAAAATATGGCTTGAGACCTCGCCTTCTAGCAATCGTGACCGGCGAGAGATCAGCGAACAATTGAAGGGAATTTCCCTGAAATGAGAGAGTTTGTTGTTCTCTTGCCGCCTGCAAAAGATTTTCTTTAGTACGGTAGTAATGGAACTTTATGATGACATCTCTCGGGGGACCATCCGTAGGTTTAGGGGCCAGAGATCTATGTATGTGATCGAATTCAAGCCTGTCCACAGGAATCTCCGGGGCCAGTTCCTGAAAGAAAGCCGTCGCCGTGCCCTGCAGGTCGTTCACCGTTTCTGGGATACCGCGGATGCGTAAGTTGTCCCTGCGGGCCCTATTTTCTGCGTCTTCTAATTTTTCTCTCAGGGACTCTAACTCAGTTGTCAGTTTTTCTACCTCTTCCTCATGGCCCCCCAAGACTGTGGTTGCCAGATCCATGCGTTGCTCTAATTGATTAGTGCGGTGGCCTATCTCTTTAAGGCCCCGCACTAAATCTGAGGAGAGTTTACGTGATACCACAGTAATTTCATCCCTTACAATGCTACGAAATCTTGCCAAAAGATTATCAGAGTCCAGGGGTAGAGGGCTTACCAGATCTGTAGGGAACTGTTGTAAGCTGTCTGTGGGAGATGCAGGGTTGTCATCAGACATGTGTGCAACGTCTTCCCGTTCTGGAGGCTTAAGCGCCATATTGGATTTCCCCTTGCCTGGCGCTGTAGAAGATCTCTGGGGCTGCCTGGCTTTCTGTTTGTGTTTTCCGGACAGGAGCATCACCGGCAGAGTCCCGGGATGTTCCAGAGTCCGGGTCGTTAAGTGTGCTGCGGCCCCGCTGTCTCTGCTCGGTGTCAGGCCGGGTTAAAAGTCTCGTCGGCGCGGAGCGGAGGAATCACACAGCCATTCCCGTCGCTCGCGCGCATGCGCCCCCCGCATTTTTTTTTTAACACATAGTTGTCCATTTATACAATATTTCTAACACATAGCATATACATACCAAAAATGACACCCCAAAATAGATTCTCCTACTCCTCCTGAGTACGGGGATACCACATGTGTAAGACTTCCACAGCCTGGTCACATACAGAGTCCGAGTACAGCCGAGTATGGCTGAGCATGGCAGAGTATGGCTGAGCGTGGCTGGGTATGGCTGGGTATGGCAAAGTATGGCTGGGTATCACTGAGTATTGCAGAGTATGGCAGAGTATAGCTGGGTATTGCAGAGTATGGCTGGGTATTGCAGAGTATGGCTGGGTATTGCAGAGTATGGCTGGGTATTGCAGAGTATGGCTGGGTATTGCAGAGTATGGCTGGGTTTTGCAGAGTATGGCTGGGTATGCCAGAGTATGGCTGGGTATGGCAGAGTGTGGCTGGGTATGGCAGAGTATGGCAGGGTATGGCAGATTATTGCAGGGTATTGCGGGGTATTGCAGAGTATTGCGGGGTATTGCGAGGTATTGCAGAGTATTGCGGGGTATTGCGAGGTATTGTGGGGTATTGCAGGGTATTGCAGAGTATTGCAGGGTTTTGCAGGGTATTGCAGAGTATTGCAGGGTATTGCGGAGTATTGCAGGGTATTGCAGAGTATTGCAGGGTATTGCAAAGTATTGCAGGGCATTGCAGAGTATTGCAGGGTATTGCAGGGTATTGCAGGGTATTGCAGGGTATTGCAGGGTATTGCAGGGTATTGCAGGGTATTGCAGGGTATTGTGGGGTATCGCAGGGCATTGCAGAGTATTGCAGGGCATTACAGAGTATTGCAGGGTATTGAAGGGTATTGCAGGGCATTGCAGGGCATTGCGGGGTATTGCGGGGTATTGCAGAGTATTGCGGGGTATTGCGAGGTATTGCAGAGTATTGCGGGGTATTGCGAGGTATTGTGGGGTATTGCAGGGTTTTGCAGGGTATTGCAGAGTATTGCAGGGTATTGCGGAGTATTGCAGGGTATTGCGGAGTATTGCAGGGTATTGCAGGGTATTGCAGGGTATTGCAGGGTATTGCAGAGTATTGCAGGGTATTGTGGGGTATCGCAGGGTATTGCAGAGTATTGCAGGGCATTGCAGGGCATTGCAGAGTATTGCGGGGTATTGCAGAGTATTGCAGGGTATTGCAGAGTATTGCGGGGTATTGCAGAGTATTGTAGAGTATTGCGGGGTATTGCAGAGTATTGCGGGGTATTGCAGGGTATTGCAGGGTATTGCGGGGTATTGCAGAGTATTGCAGAGTATTGCAGGGTATTGCAGGGTATTGCAGAGTATTGCAGGGTATTGCAGAGTATTGCAGGGTATTGCAGAGTATTGCAGGGTATTGCAGGGTATTGCAGAGTATTGCAGGGCATTGCAGAGTAGTGCAGAGTATTGCTGAGCATGGAGGGATGGCTGAGCATGGATGGATGGATCCATGGATGTGACTGCACATGTCACAGAGCAGCGCTGTGGGCACTACACATCCAGGCCACAGTGCTGCTGCCATCCTATCCCTCCCCCTCTGTACAGATCGGTACAGAGAGGGGAGAGAGACACAGACACCGGTTTGTTTACATGTGATCGCTCCATCATTTGACGGAGCGATCACATGGTAAACGGTCGCGATCAGCGATCCAGAGGACCCGGCGGTCACGGATGTTCCCGTGTGCGCGCCCCGGGGGGCGCGTGGGAACGGTTTTCCGGGATCACGTCATAGTACGTGCTCCCAGAGTTATCCAACCACCCTGCAGCCGTCATTTTGGTATGGGCCTGTTGGTAACTGGTTAATATATGACTCCTTCTTGCTACTTCCTGTCCAGCCCCTCATGTGCTTCTCTATTTAAATCCCTCTCAGACCAGTTCTGGTTGCTTGAGCAACATTTGTTTCTGAGCTCCCTTCCTATAACCTGACTTAACCTGACCTCTCGTGAACTGATCGCTTGTGTACCAACTCTGCTTGTTCTGATTACGTTGTCTGCAGCCCGCCCTGACCTTGGCTTGCTATCCGACTCTCCTTTTCTTCATCCATCCATCCTTGTCAGACAGTGTCTTCTGGTACTTCCCTAACGAGCAGGGTGAACCCGGGGGTCGTGACCTGGGGTCAGCACACAGCTAAGCCCAAACCCTCGTGAGGGTGTCCCTGGCAGAATACCGGCTGGCCCTTAGACTCCACACCCTGGGGGATCCTGTGTCACCTGCTCACCTGTGGGCTCACTGTAAGTAGTACCGTGACAGGGGGAAAGAAGAAAACTAGGGCGGGAAGAGAAAGGGCACCTCCAATGGCACGTGTCTCCACTTCGTAGAGGGGTGAAACAGGACCAATTCAAAAGAAATGGTCCACCACAGCTCACAATCACTAGAACAAATACAAAAATAAATTGCAATGTAAAAAAGCCTTTATTACTCTAATTTCTTAAAATTTTTTTTGGACGTGCGCCATTGGAGGTGTCCTTTGTGAAACTGCTGTGACTGTTGGGGATCCCTGTCCACCTGAGGGACATTGTGTCCACTCTTGGGGGCTCCTCTGTGCTATCTTGGCCCTTTCCTCCTCCTCCGTTTTCCTTTCTCTTCCCACCCTTGCTTTCTTCTTGCCCCCTTCCTGGCCGTTGTGGAGCTGTGGCTGACTGATTTCCTATTGGATGCTGTGGATGTTTTTGAAAGCCTTTATGTAACATACAGGTTTAGTACCTATGCATTTTTTTGTATAATTTGATTACTACACATATGATCAATAAGGCGCTGTTGTTGAAAATACAGTAATTTTCTAATGCATTGTACATGTTTACAAACTCTGTTCTTTTTCTTTCCTAACCATAGATGTAAATTTCTTCGTGACTAAACCTATTACCCCTGAAGAAGAGGTTGACCTTCAAATACCTCGAAACGTTGGGTTTATTCTATTGTTTTCCATTTCACAATAGAGTTGGTTAATGTTTTGTATCCAATCACTACATCCATGAATGTGCATCCATTTTTAGACGTTCAATTTGTTATGTCATATTTATTTATTTTTTATTTTCTACAATAAATATATTCTTTTAATTACTACTTTTTCTCACTCTATATATTATTACCAATCTGCCAGTGACCCAAACTTAAAGTCCCACTAGAGGACACACACTCTTCCTTGAGTGACTTTTTCCTTTAACATCAATGACAGCTTGAAGTCTTTTGTGGTATTTGTGGATGAGGCTCTTTATCTTCTCAGATGGTAAAGCTGCTCATTCCTCTTGGCAATAAGCCTTCAGTTTCTGTAAATTCTTGGGCTGTCTTGCATGAACTGCACGTTTGAGATCTTCCCAGAGTGGCTCAATGATATTCAGGTCAGGAGACTGAGATGGCCACTCCAGAACCTTCACTTTCTTCTTCTGTAACCAATGACAGGTCGACTTGGCCTTGTGTTTTGGATCATTGTCATGTTGGAATGTCCAGGTACGTCCCATGCGCAGCTTCCTGGCTGAGGACTGCAATATGTTCCTCCAGTATTTTTTTATAACATACTGCATTCATCTTGCCATCAATTTTGACCAAATTTCCTGTGCCTTTGTGACTCACATATCCCCAAAATATCAGCAATCCACCTCACAGTAGTTTCACAGTAGGAATGGTGTACCTTTCATGATAGGCCTTGTTGACTCCTCTCTAAATGTAGTGTTTATGGTTGTGGCCAAAAAGCTAAATTTTGGTCTCATCACTCCAAATGACTTTGTGCCAAAAGGTTTGAGGCTTGTCTCTGTGCTGTTTGGCATATTGTAAGCGGGATACTTTGCGGCATTTGCGTAGTAATGGCTTCCTTCTGGTGACTCGACCATGCAGCCCATGTTTCTTCAAGTGCCTCCTTATTGTGCATCTTGAAAAAGCCACACCACATGTTTTCAGAGAGTCCTCTGTATCACCTGAAGTTATTTGTGGGTTTTTCTTTGCATCCCGAATAATTTTCCTGGCAGTTGTGCCTGAAATTTCAGTTGGTCTACCTGACCGTGTTTTGGTTTCAACAGAACCTCTCATTTTCCACTTCTTGAACTTCCACTTCTGCTGATTGGCATTCTCAATTCCTTGGATATCTTTTTATATCCCTTTCCTGTTTTATACAGTTCAACTACATTTTCATGCAGATTCTTTGACAATTCTTTTGCTTTCCCCATGACTCAGAATCCAGAAACGTCAGTGCAGCACTTGTTGAAAGATGCAAAGGTCTATCAGGAGTCTAGAAACTCATTGACCTTTTATACAAACACACTAATTACAAGCAAACAGATCACAGGTGAGGATGGTTACCTTTAATAGCCATTCAAACCCCTTTGTGTCAACTTGTGTGCATGTTATCAGGCCAAAATCACCAGGGTATGTACATTTTTGATCAGGGTCATTTGGGTAGTTTCTGTTGTCGTTATGATTTAAAAAGAGTAAACACAGTTGATTGATAATAAATGGCTTCAGCCAAACACTAACCATGAGTGAAAGAAATGTTTGTGTTATCATTCATATTCTCTGAAAAACGCCTGAAGTGTATTATATACTGTACACCGCTGAATGCACTGTATACAGTGCCTTGAAAAGGTATTCATACCCCTTGACATTTTCCACATTTTGTCATGCTGCAACCAAAAATGTAAATGTAATTTTATTGATAGACCAACACAAAGTAGCACATAATTGTGAAGTTGAAGGAAAATGATAAATATTTTTCAACATTTTTTACAAACAAATATGTGAAAAGTGTGGCGTGCATTTGTATTCAGCCCTCTTTACTCTGATAACTAAAATCTAGTGGAACCAATTGCCTTCAGAAGTCACCTAATTATTAAATAGAGTCCACATTTGTGTAATGTAATCTCAGTATAAATACAGCTGTTCTGTGAAGCCCTCAGAGGTTTGTTAGAGAACCTTAGAGAACAAACAGCATCATGAAGGCCAAGGAACACACCAGATAGGTCAGGGATAAAGTTGTGGAGAAGTTTAAAGCAGGGTTATGTTATTTAAAAAAAAGTATCCCAAGCTTTGAACATCTCACAGAGCACTGTTCAATCCAGCATCCGAAAATGGAAAAAGTTTGGCACAACTGCAAACCTACCAAGACATGGCCATCCACCTAACCTGACAGGCTGGGCAAGGAGAGCATTAATAAGAGGCATCCGAGAGGCCCATGGTAACTCTGGAGGAGCTGGAGAGATCCACAGCTCAGTTGGGGGAATCTGTCCACAGGACAACTATAAGTTGTGCACTCCACAAATCTGGCCTTTATGGAAGAGTGGCAAGAAGAAAGCCATTGTTGAAAGAAAGCCATAAGAAGTCCCATTTGTAGTTTGCGAGAAGCCATGTGGAGGACACAGCAAACATGTGGAAGAAGGTGCTCTAGTCAGATGAGACCAAAATTGAACTTTTGGCCCAAAAGCAAAACGCTATGTGTGGCAGAAAACTAACACTGCACATCACCCCGAACACGACATCCCCACCGTGAAACATGATGGTGGCAGAATCATGTTGTGGGGATGATTTTCTTCAGCAGGGATAGGGAAGATGGTCAAAGCTGATGGGAAGGTGGATGGAGCCAAATACAGGGCAATCTTGAAAGAAAACCTGTTATGCCGTGTACACACGGTCGGACTTTTCGGCTACAAAAGTCCTACAGCCCGTCCGACAGACTTTCGACAGACTTTCGACGGACTTTTGGCGGACTTGCGGCGGACTTTCTAACGAACGGACTTGCCTACATACGATCACACAAAAGTGATGACGTACACCGGACTAAAATAAGGAAGTTGATAGCCAGTAGCCAATAGCTGCCCTAGCGTGGGTTTTTGTCCGTCGGACTAGCATACAGACGAGCGGATTTCTGGGTCCGGCGTAGTTACGACGTAAAGATTTGAAGCATGTTTCAAATCTAAAATCCGTCAGATTTGCGGCTGGAAAAGTCCGCTGAAATTCCGGGGAAGCCCAGACACGATCGGATTGTCCGCCCTATTTGGTCCGTCGGCGTCCGTCGGACTTTTGTAGACGAAAAGTCAGACCGTGTGTACGCGGCATTAGAGTCTGCAAAAGACTTGAGTCTGGGGCGGAGGTTCACCTTCCAGCAGGACAACGACCCTAAGCACACAGCCAGAGCTACAATGGAATGGTTTAGGTAAAAGCATATTCATGTGTTGGAATGGCTCAGTGAAAGTGCAGACATAAATCCAATTGAGAATCTGTGGCAAGACTTGAAAATTGCTGTTCATAGATGCTCTCCATCCAAATTGACAGAGCTTGAGCTATTTTGCAAAGAGGAATCGGCAAAAATGTCACTCTCCAGATGTGCAAAGCTGGTAGAGACATCCCCAAAAAGACTTGCAGCTACCTCAAATTTACACCCCTCAAATTTTTGTAAATATTATATTATATCTTTTCATGTGAAAACACTGAAGAAATGACACTTTGCTACAATGTAAAGTAGTGAATGTACAGCTTGTATAACAGTGTAAATTTGCTGTCCCCTCAAAATAACTCAACACACAGCCATTAATGTCTAAACCGCTGGCAACAACAGCGAGTACACCCCTAAGTGAAAATTTCCAAATTGGGCCCAATTAGCCCTTTTCCCTCCCCGGTGTCATGTGACCCGTTAGTGTTACAAGGTCTCAGGTGTGAATGGGGAGCAGGTATGTTAAATTTGGTGTTATCGCTCTCAATCTCTCATACTGGTCACTGAAAGTTTAACATGGCACCTCATGGGAAAAAACTGTCTGAGGATCTGAAAAGAAGAATTGTTGCTCTACAAAAAGATGGCCTAGGCTAGAAGAAGATTGCCAAGACCCTGAAACTGAGCTGCAGCACAGTGGCCAAGACCATACAGCGGTTTAACAGGACAGGTTACACTCAGAACAGGCCTCGCCATGGTCGACCAAAGAAGTTGAGTGCACGTGCTCAGCGTCGTATCCAGAGGTTGTCTTTGAGAAATAGACGTATGAGTGCTGCCAGCATTGCTGCAGAGGTTGAAGGGGTGGGGGTCAGCCTGTCAGTGTTTAGACCATACCCTGCACACTGCATCAAATTGGTCTGCATGGCTGTCGTCCCAGAAGGAAGCCTCTTCTAAAGATGATGCACAAGAAAGCCTGCAAACAGTTTGCTAAGGACAAGCAGACTAAGGACATGGATTATTGGAACCATGTCCTGTGATCTGATGAGACCAAGATAAACTTACTTGGTTCAGATGGTGTCAAGCGTGTGTGGCGGCAACCAGGTGAGGAGTACAAAGACAAGTGTGTCTTGCCTACAGTCAAGCATGGGGGTGGGAGTGTCATGGTCTGGGGCTGCATGAGTGCTGCCGACACTGGGGAGTTCATTGAGGGAACCATTAATTCCAACATGTACTGGGACATACTGAAGCAGAGCATGATCCCCTCCCTCCGGAGACTGGGCCGCAGGGCAGTATTCCAACATGATAATGACCCCAAACACACCTCCAAGATGACCACTGCCTTGCTAAAGAAGATGAGGGTAAAGGTGATGGACTGGCCAAGCATGTCTTCAGACCTAAACCCTATTGAGCATCTGTGGGACATTCTAAAATGGAAGGTGGAGGAGCGCAAGGTCTCTAACATCCACCAGCTCCGTGATGTCGTCATGGAGGAGTGGAAGAGGAATCCAGTGGCGACCTGTGAGGCTCTGATGAACTCCACGCCCAAGAGGGTTAAGGCAGTGCTGGAAAATAATGGTGGCCACACAAAATATTGACACTTTGGGCCCAATGCGGACATTTTCACTTAGGGGTGTACTCACTTTTGTTGCCAGCGGTTTAGACATTAATGGCTGTGTGTTGAGTAATTTTGAGGGGACAGCAAATTTACACTGTTATACAAGCTGTACATTCACTACTTTACATTGTAGCAAAGTGTCATTTATTTAGTGTTGTCACATGAAAAGATAGAATAAAATAGAATAGAATAAAATGTGAGAGGTGTACTCACTTTTGTCAGATACTGTATATACAGTGGGGACGGAAAGTATTCAGACCCCCTTACATTTTTCACTCTTTGTTATATTGCAGCCATTTGCTAAAGTCATTTAAGTTCATTTTTTTTCCTCATTAATGTACACACAGCACCCCATATTAACAGAAAAACACAGAATTCTTGACATTTGTGCAGATTTATTAAAAAAGAAAAACTGAAATATCACATAGTCCTAAGTATTCAGACCCTTTGCTCAGTATTTAGTAGAAGCACCCTTTTGATCTAATATAGCCATGAGTCTTTTTTGGGAAGGATGCAACAAGTTTTTCACACCTGGATTTGGGGATCCTCTGCCATTCTTCCTTGCAGATCCTCTCCAGTTCTGTCAGGTTGGATGGTAAACGTTGGTGGACAGCCATTTTTAGGTCTCTCCAACAAGTTGTTGTGAAGCCACTCCTTCGTTATTTTCGCTGTGTGCTTAGGGTCATTGTCTTGTTGGAAGCTAATCCGTCGGCCCAGTCTGAGGTCCTGAGCACTCTGGAGAAGGTTATCCTCCAGGATATCCCTGCACTTGGCCGCATTCATCTTTCCCTCGATTGCAACCAGTCGTCCTGTCCCTGCAGCTGAAAAACACCCCCACAGCATGATGCTGCCACCACCATGCTTCACTGTTGGGACTGTATTGGACAGGTGATGAGCAGTGCCTGGTTTTCTCCACACATACCGCTTAGAATTAAGGCCAAAAAGTTGGTCTTGGTCTCATCAGACCAAAGAATCTTATTTCTCACCATCTTGGAGTCCTTCAGGTGCTTTTTAGCAAACTCCATGCTGGCTTTCAGGTGTCTTGCACTGAGGAGAGGCTTCCGTCGGGCCACTCTGCCATAAAGCCCCAACTGGTGGAGGGCTGCAGTGATGATTGACTTTCTACAACTTTCTCCCATCTCCCGACTGCATCTCTGGAGCTCAGCCACAGTGATCTTTGGGTTCTTCTTTACCTCTCTCACCAAGGCTCTTCTCCCCCGATAGCTCAGTTTGGCCGGGCGACCAGCTCCAGGAAGGGTTCTGGTCGTCCCAAACATCTTCCATTTAAGGGTTATGGAGGCCACTGTGCTCTTAGGAACCTTAAGTGCAGCAGAATTTTTTTTGTAACCTTGGCCAGATCTGTGCCTTGCCACAATTCTGTCTCTGAGCTCTTCAGGCAGTTTCTTTGACCTCATGATGCTCATTTTCTCTGACATGCACTGTGAGCTGTAAGGTCTTATATAGACAGGTGTGTGGCTTTCCTAATCAAGTCCAATCAGTATAATCAAACACAGCTGGACTCAAATGAATGTGTAGAACCATCTCAAGGATGATCAGAAGAAATGGACAGCACCTGAGTTAAATATATGAGTGTCACAGCAAAGGATCTGAATACTTAGGACCATGTGATATTTCAGTTTTTCTTCTTTAATAAATCTGCAAAAATTTCAACAATTCTGTGTTTTTCCGTCAATATAGGGTGCTGTGTGTACATTAATGATGAAAAAAATGAACTTAAATGATTTTAGCAAATGGCTGCAATATAACAAAAAGTGAAAAATGTAAGTGGGTCTGAATACTTTCCGTCCCCACTGTATATATTAGACTGTATATATATTGATGCACTGACTGAATATAGAGTATACACTGAATATATAGTCTATGCTAAATGCAGAGTCTGAGGGGGTGTGTATATATCAAATACACTGCCACTAACTGAATAACCTGCCTGCTTAATCTAACTCAAGCTATCTCTCCGTCCACGCCACCAACACTACACGCGGCCGCTATGTAAGCAGCCTTATATAGTGTGGGGCATGGACTTAGTCCCTCTGAGCGGAGATTGGCCTAAGCCACTCTGCCTTTGGCCAATCATGGCACTCACAGCAGCGGTGTGATTGTTTAAAGCATGCAGGTCAGGTGCATGCTTTGGCCAATCATCATACACCAATGCACTGTGATCTCGCAGTGCATTATGGGGCATTCCGCGGGGCTCGAATTTCCCGTGAACGCCCCATAATGTTCAGCGACCGGACGAACACTCGATGTTCGAGCTCATCCCTATTAGCAAACAATAACCCATGGCCACTTGGATAATTTGCTTAATTTTAATTTAGCTTTTATGTGGTTGTTGCGCCTCAGAAAAAGCTCTTTCTAAATCTGTTTGTCCACAACTTGATATTTCTGAAAGCATTAATTCAAATTGATAATGACCAGGATGGGAAGAGTCATTCACAGTTCTCTCTGCTCTATGGAGACAATGTGAGTGACATGAGCATGTTGGTAATTACCTGTGCATAGAGAGGAAGTGGGGTGAAGGTGAGATGACATGCTTCAACGGATGCCCCAGACTCTTTCCCATAAAAAAAGTATATGGTGCCTTTGACAGCTGATCCGTTGCTACCACAGGAGATGAGCGGGGGGGGGGGGGGGGGGGGTGGACTGTAGGGACTCACCAGCAATGACATGCCAAGGTTCAGTAAATACAATTCAAATTTGTGCTGGAGGTGATTTTGTCATTGGGTAGGGTGGGGTGTTGTAATGGAAGGAGGGAGGAATGTTTGTTTGGTAGGCAGACTGTACTTTACTTACTTTTGGCCTCTACACTCTACATATTATGCAACCTTGACCCAGAGCAAAGCAGGTTCAGGTCTTATTAAACCATACAACTCTAAGCCTCTCCCACAGTTAGGACAATTTGGCCACACCCAACATGTGGTGTAGCAAGCTTTGCATGTCATTATTATCCCCACCCCCTGCTCTGCCCCACCACTATAAGACTCCTTTCGTACTGAGCCGCCCCGGGCGTCAACGGTAAAGGTTTTTATTACTGTCTTTGACCCCACTAGGAAAGTTCACTATCTCACTTTGTATCCTGACTGTTTCTCTAGGAAAGAAAGTAAAGTCTGCCATACACAGTTTAATTTTCGGCCAATTCATGATGGACTGGCCAAAATTGAGCCATTGAGCCTGTCAACACCATCAAGCTGAAGCATTGACTTTTGACAAAAGAACCAAGTGGAATATTGTTGGGTGAACAGTGCCTGCAAATGCAGATGCAGGCACTGTTTGGATATTCTTAAAGCCACTGGAGGGAGCTGTCAGAATACAAAAGCCGGCAGGGGCAAATCTTCTTCGATCTGTGCTGTTTAGTGTAGATGGGGGAATCAATTCGATTTCTTTCATTTATTTTTTTTTAATTCTTTATTTATCATTTTCCAATACAAAAACAATCATATGAGGGGACATGCCACACAGGGAAAATAAAGAAAACAACAACTCATCAATATATTCAGGTATTAAACCTGATAGCCCTGCGGACAAGCCCCTCGCCTCCTTGCCCTATCCCTCCACCCAGTCCCACCCCCCAAACCCACCTCCTTCCCTTACGGGGTGTGCATCAAAGGAGAGCGAAGTCTTACTTGCCTTACCTCCCTTATCGATTTATTCGGTTTTAAGCCCTTTTTATATTATCTCCTTTAAGTAGGTCCAAGTTTTTTTGAATTTAGGCCAGCCTGCCCATTTCCCCCTGCATTCCTGATCCTCGTCTGGTTCCATTCCCCCTTGGTCCGAGCTTTCTATGTTGTAGATTTCATTGAGATCGAATAGCCAATCTCGCGTTTTAGGACTTAGAGGGTTCAACCAGTTTAGTGAAATCTGTCTCTTAGCTGCATCGAGTATTATCGGGGTCAGGGAGGTCTTGTAACTCTTTACTGTATCTTGTGTACCGTGGAAGAGACAGACCCAAGGATCCTCCTCTATTTCCTTCCCCGTGAATTCTTTTGACAGGGATAGGATTTTTTTCCAAAAGACCTTTATAATAGGACATTCCCACCATATATGGGCCATTGTGCCTTTAATCTGGCAACCCCTCCAACAGTAGTTCCCCAGAGATCCATCCATCTTGCTAACTCTGTCCGGGGTGGCATACCATCTCGATAATACTTTGTAGTGAATTTCCGTTCTCCTAATATCTAATGCTGCATAATGTACCAGATTCAAGATTTTACCCAGAGTATTACTAGTGCATGGTAACCCTAATTCCTGCTCCCACCTTAAGATATAGTGGGGCCTCTTACCCTCCTGTGGCTCTCCCAGTACTCTATAGATTTGACCTATGGCACCCCCCGAGTTCTCCGTCACGCAGAGTTTCTCCAGAGGTCTGAGCTCTTCTGCACTCCTAAGGGGCTTTGGTAATTTGCTTATAAAATGGGAAAGCTGTAAATACCTCCACCAGTCTATCACCCAGTGTTCTCCCTTTCCGTTCAATTCCGTGAAGGTGCGTATTTCCCCCCTACTAATAAAATTTTTCAATTGAAGAGTATCATCTTTTAACCACTCCCCCCCTACTGTACTCATTCCTGGTTCAAAAAATAAATTATTCTTCATGTATATTAAAGGTGAATTGTGCGACCATTTGTGCTGGGTATGAATTCTGTCCCATAATTTAAAAGTGTTTTGTGTTAATAAAGAAATATCCGTGCTGAATGTCCTAAATTTTGGGGGGTTCCATAGTGAATGTGCCAAATTATTCTTACTTAAGATATATTCAATATTCACCCACCGCTTATCGGTCTCTTTCTTACTCCATTCTATAACCCGTGAAAGCACTACTGCAATATAGTACCTATTAAAATCTGGTGCCGCTATTCCCCCTTTTTTTTTACCTCTACTTAGTGTTGCATATGAAATACGAGGTTTGTTGCCACCCCAGACAGCCTGGGTAATTAATTTCCTTAGAGCCCCCAGAAAATACCTTGGTAAAGGAATCGGAAGCAACTGAAATTTATATAAAATCTTTGGGGTGATCGTCATTTTTACCGCGTTCACGCGACCGAACCAGGAGAGCGGTCTCGACCTCAATCTCCCAGCCTCATGCCTGATTTCATCTAATAGTGGGATGTAGTTACTTTGGAACAACTTTTTAATAGAGTTGGCTAACTTAATACCCAGGTAATTAATCTCCCTTCTCCAGGGGAAGGGAAACCCAGAGGTTAGATGAACTTCCTCCTGCTTCGTGAGGCTAATGTTTAGGATTTCAGACTTGCAGGGGTTAATTTTAAAATTGGAGGATTCTCCATATCGCCTTAGAATTCGCCATATGTTAGGGAGGGTTACTCTGGGAGCTGAGACAAAAAAGAGTATATCATCGGCAAATGCTGCCAGTTTGTGCTCCTCTGGTCCCACCCGAACCCCCTTACAGTCGGGACTGCTCCGGATGGTGGCTAGGAGAGGCTCCAGGGACAGAACAAACAGGAGAGGGGAGAGAGGGCACCCCTGCCTGGTACCATTTTTCATTTCAAAAGTTTTGGATACTGCCCCATTTACCCTCACAACTGCCGTTGGTCTGCTGTATAAGGCCTTAACCCAGGAAATAAACCTGGGTCCAATACCCATTTCCTCTAATGTATCCATCAGGAACCCCCAGTCTACCCTATCGAAAGCCTTTTCGGCATCCATCGACAGGAATAGAGCAGGGGGTCCCCTATGTCTACAGAACTCCGTCAGCAGCACCGCCCGAACCCCATTGTCTCTACACTGTCTCCCCGGGACAAAACCGGACTGGTCCGGGTGTACCAGGTCCGCCATGAGTCGCTTTAGTCTGTTAGCCAGGACCTTTGCATATAGTTTTACGTCCGTGTTGATTAGAGAAATAGGCCGGTAGCTCGAACACAGCTTGGCATCCTTCCCCTCTTTTGATATTAAAGTTATCGTGGCCCGCAGGGCCTCTCGCTCCATCTCGACTCTGGTGCCCAGCTCGTTCCAGTATTTGCAGAGCTTGGGGACCAGAATGTGTTTCATTTTTAATAGATAGCTGGAGGAGAAGCCGTCCGGGCCCGGACTTTTACCCTTCGGGGTGTCTTTTAATGCTGCTAGAATTTCCCCCTCCTCTATGGGATTGTCCAGGAGATCTCTATCTTCACCGGACAATACTCCTAGGCCTGCCTCTTTTAGGAATTCTCTTCTCCTTGCTATCCGGTCACTGACCTCCCCTTCCTCATGTCTAATTGTATATAGATCGGCATAGAATTTTCTAAACTCATTAGCCATGTCTTCACTTGATACCAACTCTTTACCCCCTGCCCCGTTTATTTTCTCTATGTAATTCCGCCTTCTCTTTTTCCTGATTTGCCTTGCCAGGTATTTGCTAGACTTGTTGGCCCAGAGATACCTTTCCTTGGCCATTAAATTTATGGCGCTCTTTGCCTCCTGCTCCATCATGTCCCTCAGCTCCTCTCTCCCAGCAACCATCGCCCGGTAGCAGTCCGCATCCTGTCCCCTGGACCCCTTGTGTAGTTGTTCTAATTGGGACAGGTCCGCTATCAGTTTTTCCCTTTTTTCCTTCCTTTTTTTTTTTTTGGCTGCTCCTATAGATATGAGAATCCCCCGTATGTAGGCTTTGTGCGCCTCCCAGAGAATAGAAGAGGAAACCTCGCCTGTGTCGTTCAATGTAAAAAACTGATTTAACTCACTCTGGATCCGGTCTAGTACTTCCGGGTCCTTAAGTAGGCTTTCACTCAGCTTCCACGAGAAGGGACGTCTCCCTGGCTCTGGAAGCTTCAACCTTATCGTGACAGGTGAATGATCGGAGAGAGTTGTTGTTTCAATACTAGTATCTACCACCCCCTCTAACAAGCTATGATCCACAAAAATATAGTCCAGCCTGGAGTAGGTCCCGTGCACAGGGGAGTGGAAGGTGTAGTCCCTCTCTTTAACATGTTGTATTCTCCACACGTCTATTAATTGGCAGTGGTATAGTTTCCGCTTGATTGCTCCTAGTGACACCTTCCTGATCCCCTGGGCACGGGACGTACTATCCCAGGCCGGGTCTAGACAAAAATTCATATCCCCGGCCAGGACCATCTCCCCTTCTCCGAATTCCATCAGTTTCTCTAACATCTGTCCCAGGAAGACAGTGGGGCTCCTGTTCGGGCAGTATACGTTGGCCAGCGTGATCTTTCTAGAGCCGATGGAACCTTTCAAAAATAAAAAACGACCTTCAGGGTCTGTTAATCGATCCCTTACTAGGAAGTTCACTACTTTGGACAGCCCAATAGCTACCCCTTTAGACCCCTTGTCGGGGGAATCACCGTAGTACCATTGTGGAAACCTGGGGGAGAACAACCTGACCCTAGTATTAAGGGTCAGGTGTGTCTCCTGCAGGAAGACCACATCCCCTCCCAGATGATCCAGTTCCCTCAAAATTTTGTGCCTCTTCCTGGGAGAATTCAACCCTTTTACATTATAGGAAATCAATTTAATGTCGGGCATCTCTTACACGGTAGTCATTCTGATCTCTATACTCTGCTCCCCTTGAACACAGCCCGCCTCTGTCATCCCTTCTCCTTTCCCCCCCATCGAACACCCAACATCTCCTCCCACCACCCTCCCTCCCTCCCTCCCTCCCCCCCACCCCGCCACCCAGCCCACCCAACCTCTCCACCTCCCCCCTTCCCTTGACTCCCGCCCCCCACCCTCCCCCCTGTGGCGCCCACTACGCCTGAAGCCCGCCCGTATGGAAGTACACACATACCACACGGCGTGCCTCTTCCGCAGGGGCTGGGCTCCCGCGCCAGCTTCCAGGACCCATTCAATGGGATAGGCTCCGGCTGCCCCACCCCCAAGTACACCCCCCACCGCCCCACACTCCCCCACCCTAAATACAATACAGATTGCTTTCTAGAGGAGGGGTCCTATTACCTCTTTTTTCCTACCAAGTGCATATCAATTGTTGATTACTTGAATCTATTGTAACCAAGTCCCCGTGTCCGTCCCCCCCCCCCCCCGGCGGAGCAGGGGGGGGGGGGGGGAGGGAGGGAGAGGGGGGGGGAGGAGCACAACGAAAAAAAAAAAAAAAAAAAAAAAAAAAAGGAGGGGAACCCCCCCGCCTCCCTCCCCCCCGCCACCCCCCACCCCCCCGCCCGATCCCCAGCGTCTATTCCAAAACCGGGACCGAGATACCCAGATTGCTACAGAAGTCCTGCATTTCTTCCATGTATCTCATTCTGAAGGATCTTCCCTCTTTGAGGACTATCAGGGATGTTGGGAACCCCCAGCTGTACTTTAAATTGGCCTTCCTGAGTAGATCGAGGACTGGTCTCATCTGTCTTCTCCTCTCTAAAGTCCCTGCTGAGAGGTCGCTGAAGATTTGCAAGTCCCTGTTTTCAAATTTGAGAGGTGGCGCCCCTTTTAATTTTTTCCAGATTTTTTCTTTGTCCTCATATTGGTGAAATTTAATTATGACGTCTCTTGGGATGTCTTGCTTAATGTGGGGGGGCTTCCTTATTCTATGGACCCTATCGATACTCAACACCTCGTCTTCCCGCCTACCCAGCAAGGGATTAAAGATTTTTCTCATCTTCTCGCCAAGGTCCTCGTTCTGTTGTTCCGGGATTGATCGAATGCGTAAATTTTGACGCCGGCTCTGGTTCTCCTGTTCCTCAAGTCTAAAAGCCAAAGCACGGTTTTCACTCTGCACCTTCTCGACTTGTTTTTTTAGGTCTGCTAAGTCTTTAGCTTGTTTACTGGAGGCCTCCTCAGCCTCTTCAACCCGGCGGAGGAGATGCCCCATGTCTGAGCGGACGTTTGAAATCTCTTCTTTTATAATGCTCTCTAGTTTCCTCTCCAGTTTGGTAAGCAATTCGCTAATATCTGTTATGCTTGGTACTTGGGCCGTGATTCTCTGTTCTTCTGCTGCAGTGTGGGCTGGTGACCCCTCCTTGTCCGGCTCCTCATGGGGCCTCTCTCCCTGTCCCCCCTTTTGTTTCTGTTGGTCCTTTTTCTTGGTGCCCGATTGTTTCCCCTCTATTCCCGGGCTCTTTACGGCTGCTTCTTTCAGGTATTTTTGAATAGAGCTGGTATTAAGGCTCTCTCTTGGGTTGTTGGTTTCTGCTTGTCTCGAAGACCGGCCTTTCATGTTTTCCTGAGCTTTCTTTTTGAGAATAGCTATAGACCGACTCCCAGATCCTCCTTTCTTTATTTTTCCGTAAATTACGCCAAGCCCCCCTACATACCCGGAGGGGTTGATTATACCCTTATGTGCCTGTAGTGGTAGGAGGCCTTCTTTATACCTCCTTTTGGACACAGCATCTATGAGGAATGTTTACTGAAATCCGCGCGGCTTATGGTGTCCGTCGGTGGCCTATGTAAAGTGCCCAGGGATAGGGAACTCGCCCCCTTTTATCCGACTACTGTCGGTGTCGATACCTTTACTTCCACCGGGAGGGTGCAAATGAGGGCAGGGGGGGCAGATGTTCTTGCTGCCGGCCGAGGGGGGTCCGCTCCGAGTGATTGAGCCTTCAGGGAGGCGCTCACCCTTCAGACCCCTTTACCGGGCAGGAGAAGGTCTTGCCGGATACCTCGGGCCCCCTGAGCCAGTCCGGTCTTCAATCCCCCTCTAGTGGCCACAGGTTATTCCAACAGTAGACAAGTCTGAGATATGGCCAGACTACAAAGTCATTATATGCACTTGTTGATGATAAGCCTCTATGAGGCGTCTCCTACCTGGATGTCTCGTCCAGGGGGCTGCTACTTCTCCCTGATCAGATCCGTTGGAGGGAATGTCCATTCAGTAGTGTGCAGCTGTATAGGAGGCACCTCCGGGAGGAAGAAACGGCAAGCCGCCTCCAGGGCTACGAATCCGGGGTAGATGATCACTTCGGGCGGTGCAGCATCTGCTTAAGGAGGTAGGGGGGAGCAGGACAGGCAGGATGGCCAGGAACGCGGACTTAGACCGGCCGCTCGTGGTCTCTCACTCCACGAGACCCCGCCGCAGCCCGTCCGCGTCCCATCTCTTCGCTTCCTGGAGCTGGCGCAGGGCTCCTCCCCCGTGCTGACGTCAGCCGCACGTCAGCCGCACATCACGCGATGATTTCTTTCATTTAGACCACAGGCTTAATGAAAAAAAAAAGTGTTTGACCAACTTTAGGGGAAATATAACAAAAAAAATCTGTAATGGGAGGCAATTGTTTCAGTGACAGCTGTCAAAGGTGGGATTCCCCTTTACTTTGTTTTCTTTTATTTCCAGTTGTGTCTTTGGGTCAGGAATTGCTGGGGAATCCCCCCTATAGGTAAACTGGTAGAAATAAAAACCCGACAGAAGCTTCAACACTTCCCTGCTTTATTTTTAACCAGAAACAACTTTTTGGCTGGTGTTCCACTTCAAATAAGATAAAATAGGAACAATCCTTTTGAAGAAGTTAAAGGGGTTGTAAACCTTTGTGTTTTTTCACCTTAATGCATCCTATGCATTAAGGTGAAAAACCTTCTGGCAGTGACCGGCCCCCCAGTCCCCCCGTTTTACTCACCTGAGCCCCTTCATTCACTTGGCGGAGACACTCTGTCCCTCTCTGCACGGGGGCCCAACTCTTGATTGGCTAGATTGATAGCAGCGCAGCCATTGGCTCCCGCTGCTGTCAATCAAATCCAATGTCTGTAAAATTCCATTCTCTCACTGATCAGTCAAATCCGGTCATGTTGATTAGAAGACAGATTTATTACAAATGTATCGATACATAGGGGTGAGCTCTGTACACAGCAAGGAGTTCCAGCAGAGTCACACAGGAACCCTTTTACACATGTCATTTTATAGCAGTATTTGGCAAGCTGCCATTGGCTAAGGCACACTGGTGACTCATGGTGCATCGTCAGCTTTATTGTCAAAAAAACAGTGTCCTTTCACAATATGCCCTAATATGGTAAACTTTTGCTAGTTCTTTTAAGTATTGTTGTAGGTGTTGGTCGGAACTAAGCAGGTTGCATAAACAACAAGTCAGCGCCATTTTAGCTAGAAAAAAGCATATAAGGAACAAGGCAAATGTTGATATCACTTGTAATTCTTTACATATTTCTTATCATTCCCTCCTCTGATATCTATATTTGCTTTCTCAATTTATTACTTCAGTGCAGGTCCGTTTCACAACTGGGTTTTCAGACCTTAGCAAGTCCTTGACCTTGGCAAGTCCAGTCCATTTCCCAAACCAACCTTCAAGCCAATTTGTGAATGGATCATCAATACCCGAGTTTTCCGCTAATTCATTAGATAAAGCTGTCAATCCTTCGAGGGTTCTAGTCACGGTTCCTCCAGGAGCTGTGATGTTAGAAATAAAGGTGCAACACATACCACCAAACATTTTACAGACCCCTCCTGTTTCTGCTAGGACCATATGTAATGCCATCCTATTCTGCCATGCCGTCAGAGAGGTAGGGGCTAATTGCTCTGCCAATCCCTTAACTGCATCCCTGGTGTAGTTTACAAACCTTTGTTGGTTATAGTATATATAGTTAATCCAGTCAACATTTTTTTTTTTTTTTTTTTTTTTATTTTACTGTCACCCACCAGAGAAGAGACCCAAATCCAGCTGCCACTCGATTCCTAGCTTTGAACTCGCTCGGCACTCCACGCGGAACCCCAATCTCATCTATATAGATCTGGGGGTCAAAAGACCCCGCAGGAGAGGTGTCCCTTCTGCTCCTCCGGTGACCCTTCTTCCAAGGGGACTCTGACAGTAAGCGCAGAGGCATTGCCAGCTGTACCAGTGCACAAACCCCTCTGGAATTGGCTGGGATGCTCGCTCTGAGCCTCTTGTCTCTGCATGACCACCAGACGTCGGCCCTCTGGGTGTCGTGCTCAACCCAGTTGTCACCCTCTCCCTTTACTATTTTGTTAATCCTCTCCATGCAGTAGTCATCCGGTAAAGACCCCAAATCTTTGCCACTCTCATTCCCCGGAAGTGCAAAACAAGTAAAGTCGTCAGGGTATGCCGTGACAGCAGGGGGTATCTGAGGTCTCGGAACCTGGGGAAACAACAAACTTAACGTGTGACAGGGAGTGTTGGTGTCAGGTTTGTATGTTTTTTTATATAGCTTTAGCATACACTCTAAACCATCTGGATCTATATTGTTATTTAAGGGAAAAGGCACTGTAGCCAGCTGGGGTCTGGCCCCTGCACAGACCAAGCAGTTCTCTCTTTTTTTTTTAGGATGTTAGCAGTATAGATTAACCATTTAAGCCATTCATTCTTATCCTGGTATCCTGTTTCTAATGTTATAGCTTCTTCCACTGTAAGATTGGTGAATCTCACTGTGGATCCTAATACCTCTACTTTAAATTGGTCCTCATTATCTAATTCTTTCCTCTTGTTTGTCTTATTCTTTGGTTTGACTTCAAGAAAGAATTTTCCCAAAGGGTCAGTTCCTGATATCCAAGCTCCTACCCTGTTTCCCCGAAAATAAGACCTAGCGTGATTGTCGGTGATGGCTGCAATATAAGCCCTATCCCCCAAATAAGCCCTAGTTAAAGTCCTTGTAGGTCTTATTTTCAGGGTAGGGCTTATTTTTGGGGAAACATGGTAGGGCTTATTTGGGGGGTAGGGCTTATATTGCAGCCATCACCGACAATCACGCTAGGTCTTATTTTCGGGGAAACAGGGTATATGATATAACCTCTGATCTTCTAGTTTTGGGTCCTTCATGGAAATCAATAATATATTGCAATTCTTTGGTTCTGTACAGGGAGAGTGGGCCGCTTTAGTTATGTTTAATCTATTCTTTAAATCTCCTGCTGCTGGGATCTCATATCCCCAATCCTGGGCTGCAGTTGTCCACATGACTGAATCCCAAGTAGTACACCCGGTAGTTCCAGCCAGGTAGCACACGTATTTGTCTGCCCAGGTCAACTTGCTTGCTTTTACCTTATCTCCACAATCTGTCATCTGGCAGAAATCCACCTGTATAGTACTGGTGGTTCCTTCAAAAAAGGTGAGGTTCAATGCTCTTCCTGTCTCTTCCCAATTGATTGGTTCCACTATCCTCCCGTGTCTCCTACCTCCCCGTATAGAGGCCTCTCCTAGAGTCACCAATGCTCCCACGAGGAACAAAATCCCTACCATCCTATCTGAAGTGAGGGGCCTAGATAGGGCCTTTTCTTCACCAAGGTTGAGACAAGCAGACCTTTTATCTGCCTCCCTTTGTATTTGGACTTCCCCCCTCCTTCAGTCTTTCTGTCCCTACTCTGCCTATATTTACCTTTTTACAGTGGGATTGGTGAATCCAGATACTCCTTTCAGCAATTCTTACTGCAGTGGGAGTAGTAAGGAGTACTTGATATGGCCCGTCCCACTTAGGGGAGTGCCAATGCTTCTTTCTGATCACCTTGATGAGCACCCGATTTGTACTTTGTCTTCTCCTATGGGCTCTCCTTCTGGAATGGAACTCTCTTGGTTAATTTGTTTCTGTTTTATTAACCTTGACATGTATTCTGCTAAGGTTCTCTCCCCTTCCTCTGTGTGGGTTTCATTTGGTAATAAAGGTATTTTATAAGGTCTACCATACATCATTTCAAATGGACTCAGCCCCTCCTTAGTGGGCGTGATGTGCATGCTTAAAATAGCTAGTGGGAGACAGTACATACAATTTTTCCCTGTCTCCTCCATAGCCTTTTTTAGCTTGCTCTTTAATATCCCATTATGTCTTTCTACGAGCCCTGCTGACTGAGGGTGATATGCACAGTGATTCTTTACTTCTTTACCCATCACTTCTGTTAGGTGTTTTATGGTCTGATTTACAAAATGTGGACCATTATCGCTATAAATCTTCTCTGGTATCCCAAATTGTGAAATATCTTTTAGTAAGGCTCTGTTAAGGCGTCAGCACTTCCTGTGGGGAATATCTCTACCCATGTGGTCAATGCATCAATGATTTCCAAACAATATTTCTTCCTTTTCACATTTGTCTAATTCAATAAAATCCATGCAAATGTGTTGGAATGGATATTGCGGTGTGGGGAACTTCCCTTTCCGTGGTCTTATGCCTCCCTGAGCATTGTGTCTTGCACATATAATGCATTGAGAACAAAAAGTTTTTTAGTAGTTAGTGAAGCCATAGGCTGTACATACCTTATTTAACATCTCAGTCATCCCCCTGTTTGACACATGAGTTACTCCATGTGTCAATACTGCTGCATACCTAAATAAGGATTTTGGCAATACCAGCTTTCCTTCAGGTGATGTGTAGATGTTATCTATTATTGTGCAACCTTTTGTTTTCCGATATTGTTTCTCCCCAGGGGATACATTCTGCTGTATATCAGTAAGGACTGTATGATCTATCTCTATGATTTCCTGTTCTGTCATGTGTGACTTCTGCATATCCAGTTACACTTGTGCCATCTGGATTTTTCGTACTGGAGCCATCAACAAAAAGTGTCATGTCAGGGTTAGATAACGGTACATTTTTCCAATCACTTCATGGCAGTACCTTTTCAGTGATGGCAGCAGCAAAGTCATGTTTATGACCATCAGTAGGAAGTGGTATTAGTGTGGATGGGTTTAATGTAGTACATCTCTGTATTGTTAAGTGAGGTTGTGTCAAAAGTATTGTCATACAGGAAAGGTGTCGTGCTGGGCTCAAATGTATGGACCAACGGGGCGCGGTCAGTATTGAATACCCAGAAATCCAAGCTCTACAAAAATTTGTCATGCCCAAAAAAGACATCATTTGTTTCTTTGTTTCTGGCTTCGGCACCTGGCGGAGGGCTCAAATTCTCTCCTCATCCAGGTGTCGACCTTCTTTTGAGATATTATACCCTAAGTATTTGACCTGCTGTTGCCACAACTGGAGTTTAGTTTTATTTACCTTATGCCCTTGGTATAACTGCCTGGTTAACAGCTTGTAAATCCTGTACCATTCTCCAGCCTGTGGAAGGCGGAGCCTTCTTAACAGGAAAAAGAGGGGTATTGCAGGGGCTATACCCTCCTCTGCTTCCTTCTTAAGGGGGTATCTCCTTCATCACCTTGCACAAAAACCTTTACTTTCACATTTTTTTTTCCCATCACTTTCAAATACTTCTCAGAATGCTTAACATATTGCAAAACATCTAAAACTGATGCAGTTCGGTAAGTAACCATGTTTTTAACAATGTAATCCTTATGATCCTGTTTTAATCCATTAACAAAAGCTATTTTTAGCTGTTGTTGATATGCACTATTCACATCCTCAGCTTTGGGGAGCCCAGAGAACACTTTAAAAACTTCTCGTATTTTATTTAGATAATCACTGACACTTTCCTTGTCTTCCTTTACAGTCATATTAATCTTTTGCCAGTCAGTTCGTTATATCCATCGGAGATTGCATCTCTGATAGAAGGCAGTCAATCTGTCTGTCAAATCTTGACTATCAAGGGCCAGTGGTTCCCCTCTTTGTTGAGGAGGCACTGTGGCTACACAGGGGTCCCAATTTCCCTTTACTGATGCCCAATCTGATCCTAGAACCCTCCTTAAGGCCCTTTCCACTTCGACCCCGTTTAGCCTATAACTGTTCCTCAGACCTTCCATATTTTCAATGATTTGGTTTGGGGCCCCAAACTTAGGATATTTAATATGCTCGGTAGCCTTCTGCACATCACTCTCAGTCCATGGTATAAAAACAGTCATAGTTAGGGGCTGACCGTTTTGTCTGCCTCTTTGTCCACTAGGGGCAGTTGGACTTGGCATTTCTCTTTTGTTCTCCTTCCTTCTACTCTAATTCTAGCGTGTTCAAACCAGTATTCCACCATTTCTAATCCATACTTTTTTTTCCTTGAGTATAGAATACAAGACTGGTAATTCTACTCTCGAACTTTGCCAAAATCTATATAAAACAGCAAAGTCCAAACTCTCCAAACAGGAAATAAACATACATATATATATACATATACACACATACACATACACACACATATATATATATATATATATATATATATATACATATATATATATATACACACATATACATACATACATACATACACATCCACATACACATACACACACACACACACATACATATATACATATACATATACATATAAAACAACTTATACCTTTACCTTATTTACTACAAAGTACAGTTGGTCAAAACAAACAGTATTCTTAACATTCTGATCAGAATTTTTTTTTTTTACACACACTCACACAAAAGAGGAAGTGCACTTAGGTGTCCGTGAGGGGGGGGGGGGAGTGAGTGAGTCCAGTTTTTTTTTTTTTTAACCACAAGTTTGCAGCCAGACAGATCATAAAGCAGGCCTTTTATCAACCTGTAAACCACCAGACTAGCAACCCTTGGATCACAGAAAAGCAAAAATATCAAGGCTCCCTACACAAAGTTAGCAGTAATGTTAAAAATGAGGAGGAAAGAGCAAGAGTTAGTCTCATGATTTAACAAATGCAGCAAAAGGAACAGTGCAGGAAATGTTGCTCTCGAGAGAAAAAGAGAAAAACAATCGATCTATGGGGGAAGTGTTTCTGATCAAGTTAGATTGATTCCTGCTCATACATTAACTTCCTGTTTGTCCCAACCACCACTCAGTTAGAAAACAACCTGAAATGGCCACTGTGACTCTCTGTAATCTATCCAGATTACGTGTAGTCACTATTCACAACAATCATCTATCATCTTTCGTACCTTAAAAATGTTTTAAATCTGTCTCGGACAGCGGGCTACGTCTATTTACCATAGGCAACGTCCCCAGGTGCCTCTGTCTTCGGCCCCTGTGTCACCTAGATCTTTTATAATCAACGACAGTGCCGGCATACTCAATAAAAACCCAAATCACCTCAAGTAGAAGAGAAAAGAAGAGAAAAGAAAAGATCTGTCTTACCTTTCACAGACTCGGAGGACTGGATCAGAAGTCCAGGAGTAGAAGTCAGGTGTGGATCCCGGAACCGACCAGCCTCTTTTTACCACTTAACTTGAGTGGGAGGACCTAGGTCTCGGCGAGAGGTAGTCTGATACTCACCGATATTTTGGACGGAACCGTTCGATCCACCACCTAATCCTTACTTCCGGCTCGAAAGGACCATGATGTCTGTAAAATTCCATTCTCTCACTGATCAGTCAACTCCGGTCATGTTGATTAGAAGACAGATTTATTACAAATGTATCGATACATAGGGGTGAGCTCTGTACACAGCAAGGAGTTCCAGCAGAGTCACACAGGAACCCTTTTACACATGTCATTTTATAGCAGTATTTGGCAAGCTGCCATTGGCTAAGGCACACTGGTGACTCATGGTGCATCGTCAGCTTTATTGTCAAAAAAACAGTGTCCTTTCACAATATGCCCTAATATGGTAAACTTTTGCTAGTTCTTTTAAATATTGTTGTAGGTGTTGGTCGGAACTAATCAGGTTGCATAAACAACAAGTCAGCGCCATTTTAGCTAGAAAAAAGCATATAAGGAACAAGGCAAATGTTGATATCACTTGTAATTCTTTACATATTTCTTATCATCCAATTATGCAGGGGGCGGGCCAAGTCCGGCATTCGTGTCTATGGAGGCAAATGTTGGACTCGGGAGTGCGCCCGCAAGGTAACCCCCTGGGAGAGCGCTTCTCCTAGGGGGTTATCTGGTAAGAGGAGGAGCCACAAGAGCCGTAGAGGGGCCCCAGAAGTCGGTGTTCAGGGCCACTCTGTGCAAAACGAGCTGCACAGTGGAGGTAAGTATGACATGTTTGTTATTTTAAAAAAAACTGAAGCTTTACAATCACTTTAAGGTGATTAAATAAATCTTATTAAAAGTAAAGATTTACTCTTTGATCACATCAAAAAGCAGTCCAAGGTACTATATGCATGTAGCGTTCATCTTTCTGCTAGAACAGATACAAGAAAGTGAACATCATGTCAAAATGATGGTTTTTCACAGCTGAAATGTGGATGTCTGCTGTTAGTTTTCCACTTCAGCTTGATGAATCTGTTCATGTGAAACATATTTCATAATAAACTATTTTTGCAGTAAAAGGATCGTTTATGAAAGCCATTCCTTTCAAAGGCCATACAAAGTGTGAACATACAGTTGTGCTCATAAACTTATGATTTCTTGGCCATTTTTCATACCGTGTATTGCCCCCTTTAACATCAATTACAGCTTGAAGTCTTTTGTGGTATTTGTGGATGAGGCTCTTTATCTTCTCAGATGGTAAAGCTGCCCATTCCGCATGGCAAAAAGCCTCCAGTTACTGTAAATTCTTGGGCTGTCTTGCATGAACTGCACGTTTGAGATCTACCCAGAGTGGCTCAATGATATTGAGGTCAGGAGACTGAGATGGCCACTCCAGAACCTTCACTTTATTCGGCTGTAGCCAATGACAGGTCGATTTGGCCTTGTGTTTTGGATCATTGTCATGTTGGAATGTCCAAGTACGTCCCATGCGCAGCTTCCTGGCTGATGAATGCAAATGTTCCTCCAGTATTTTTTGATAACATACTGCATTCATCTTGCCAACAATTTTGACCAAATTTCCTGTGCCTTTTGTAGCTCACACACCCCCAGACACACATCAGCGATTCACCTCTATACCTTTCATCATAGGCCTTGTTGACTCCTCTCCAAATGTAGCATTTATGGTTGTGGCCAAAAAGCTGAATTTTGATCTCATCACTCCAAATTACTTAGTGCCAGAAGGTTTGAGGCTTGTCTCTGTGCTGTTTGGCATATTGTAAGTGGGATACTTTGTGGCATTTGTGTAGTAATGGCTTTCTTCTGGCGACTCGACCATGCAGCCCATCTTTCTTCAAGTGCCTCCTTATTGTGCATCTTGAAACAGCCACACCTCATGTTTTCAGAGAGCCCCGTATTTCACCTGAAGTTATTTGTGGGTTTTTCTTTGCATCCCAAACAAATTTCCTGGCAGTTGTGGCTGAAATTTTAGTTGGTCTACCTGACAGTGGTTTGGTTTCAACAGAACCCCCTCATTTTCCACTTATTGATTAGATTTTGAACACTGCTGATTGACATTCTCAATTCCTTGGATATTTTTTTATATCCCTTTCCTGTTTTATACAGTTCAACTACCTTTTCCCGCAGATCCTTTGACAATTCTTTTGCTTTGCCCATGACTCAGAATCCAGAAACGTCAGCGCAGCACTGGATGAAAGATGCAAGGGTCTGTCAGGAGTCCAGAAACTCATTGACTTTTTATATACACACACACACACTAATTATAAACAAACAGATCACAGATGAGGATAGTTACCTTTAATGGCCATTCAAACCCCTCTGTGTCAACTTCTGTGCATGTTATCAGCCCAAAATCACCAGGGTATGTAAACTTTTGTATATAGCAGATGGTGCAGCGCTAAAAAGATAATAAATGATGAAAGAAATAGTCCATAAACTTCAAGCTTTCATAAGTGATGTGACATCATGCTGAAAACTTCGTGGGTAAAAGCGATCCCTCCACCAACATAAGAAATGGCCTCTCACCTCACCAACCGGACCCTTTAGTTATAGAGGGTCAGATGCGCTTTCCCTTACGGGTCATATGAAGCAGGTAAGCAGCCGATCCAATTCAGTCAGCAGCGGTGGTGGATAAGCAATATGCAGAGTCAATCAATCCCCAAACGTATATGCCATGTAAATATAAAAAGGGGGTAGACCATAGTGCTCTCCTTAAAAAACTTTAATGAGGTAAGTAACAAGGTAAAAAACTTACAAGCAAGGCACTCATCCAGTGCCAGATGTATGAGCATGGATAGGTGAGTATACGAGATGGTCGCGGGTGACGTCACAACGCTCTCTTCCTTCCGAACGCGTTGCGTCCCAGTGGGCGTGGACTTCATCAGCGGAACATTTGGGTAGTTTCTGTTGTCATTATGATTTAAAAAGAGTAAACACAGTTGAATGATAATAAATGGCTTCAGCCAATCACTAACTACGAGTGAAAGAAATGTTTTTGTGTTATCATTCATATTTTCTGAAAAATGGCCTTGAAATCATAAATTCTGTCAGGGTATGTAAACTTATGAGCACAACTGTATCTATTAAAAAGTGGAGGGGTATTTGTTTTTTGAAAATATTAAAATATGAATGTCAGTATAGCAACAAGGGGAGTAGTGGCAAATGATTAGCTCCAAGTTGAAAGGATAAAAGTTTCCCAGATTTTTTCCCTTAGCAGGTTACAAAGCCAGCACCTCTGACGTTTCTGCAATGCAAGTTTAATTCTTCATAGCAAGTTCATATTAAAAACCATACTAGTGCTAACATGTTTCAGCCAATCCTGGCCTTAGTTGTAGTCCTAACACTAGATCTTCTATCACCAAGCCCTTTGTTGGGAACTTTTAAACATAATAGTTTACAATATACTGACAGCGATTCTAACCCTTTCCAAATTGTACTGAAAAAGAGGGTCTGTATCCCCACCAGAGAAATTCCGATAACTTTCTGTCCAGACAGGAAAAATCCCAGAAGGGGACACAGAACTCAAATAAAATATTGGAAATGGTTTTATTATTTTCCCCATTCTGTCCAAAATGTAACAAAAAAAAATAAGAGTTAGGTTGGTAACAGTATATGGCCCACATGGCTCCAGGAACACTGCTCAGAACTACATATGGAATAAAGGAAGCTCTCTTCCTCCATAGGTGACAAAGACACCCGAATCTAATTTGTTTCCTTATGAATGTCTCCCACTGGGTTCAGAGAGGTTGAACTCATTTGTTAGTCTATATATCTTTCACTTTATACCACAGCTAAAGGGTTAGCTGTGGTAGTAAAAGAACTCCATGATAGACATTTTCTTAAAGCTGATGTCATTTCCCCTGAGGTACATGTTCACTCTAAAAAAATGCTGCTGATCCAAGAAATGTTTGGCCTCTTTTGGTCACAAAAAAGTGTCTTCATTTGGTCAGTCACGTGCAATGTGAATTTCAAAATAATGCATGAGTTGACTGAAAGATCAAGATTGATGCATGGAACAGTAAGCCTGATGCAAGGGTGACTCATTTTCCCTGAAACATCAAGAAAACTGTGGATGAAAGGAATATAGCGTAGACACTCCTGTGCAATAGTAATATGTTTAAAAAAATGTCTCTTGTTTTTTAATTCAAAGACTTTTTGAGGTATTAAAACATACTTCATTTTTTTATCCCAGTAGATCCTTAGAAATTAAGATGTCTACCGTACTTCCCCAGGGTGAGTCAAAAATCTAAGTTCCTTATATGCTCTTGAGGAGAAATCACTACGATACAGAAATATTGTTTCATCTGCCCTCTAGTGTACTTTCTATAGAATTAGACACCTCACAGTCTAGATCAGTGATGGCGAACCTTTTTGAGCCCGAGTGCCCAAACTGCAACATAAAACCAACTTATTTATTTCGATAAGTTTTTTAAATTTTTAATTAGCTGTACACACTGTAGCAGCCCTGGGCAGTAATGGTGACAGGCTCAGGGACAGGAGGACTATTACAAGATGCTGCACTGTTTCTCTCTTTTCAGCAGCTGAAAGCTGGCGGGAAAGAGAGGGAAAGAAGCCAGCTTTCAGTTGCTGAAAGGAGAGAAACAGTGCAGCGTCCTGTGATTGTCCTCCTGTCTCTCTGCACCGATCCCCTTGTATACCCCCCGTTGGCGGCCCTGAGCAGAGTATTTGATAAGTGTGAAGGGCAACTGCTGAGACCATGGACAGACAGTGGCAGGCTGCAGCAGCACATTAGAATCTCACCCGGCTCCAGTGTCTGTGTGAATCCCTCCAACCCAGCAGCACCACCTTATCTCGTCCATGCCCCAGAGCCGTGTGGGAGATGTAGTTCTATGGGGGGGAAGCGGTGTGGACGAGATACACCTTGTATAGGATGGCCAGTCAGTGTGCGCTTTTCTTAATCGCATGCTCTGCGTGCCATAGGTTCGCCATCACTGGTCTAGATATATATGAAGCTCTCAGCCTATAACTAGTAAGACCTTGGAGGGCCAGCTCGCATTTTGTGAATGGAATTTGAGGGCTGGCAAGGATGGGCTGCCTGGGAGTGGGGGGGGGGGGGGGGCGCCGGCAGGGGGGGTTGTATGGGAGCCTTTCACGGAGGGGAAGAGAGAGGAGAGCAGGCAGCCGGATGATCAGAAGGCAGAGGAACACAGCCGATCACAGCTTTCATTTCAATTGCTGTGTGTTCCCGCACTCGCATACAGCCCCACCTCATTGTCCGGGGACTTTGATAGACAGATCACCCATCCAATCCTGGGACGTGTGACATATATCAAAGTTCCCTAGCCAGTAGGCGGGGCTGTACGTGACGGCAAACGGTGGGAACATACAGCAATTGAAATGAAAGCTGTGATGTTCCTCGGCGCTCTGATCATCTGCCCGGCAATTCCCCTCCTCTCTTCCCCTGCACAGGTAGGCTGCATTTGTGGTCACAGGCTGCATTGGTGGACACAGGCTGCATTGCTAGGCACAGGCTGCATTGGTTGACACAGGCTGCATTGGTGGACACAGGCTGCATTGTTAGACACAGGCTGCATTGGTGGACACAGGCTGCATTGGTGGACACAGGCTGCATTGTTAGACACAGGCTGCATTGGTGGACACAGGCTGCATTGTTAGACACAGGCTGCATTGGTGGACACAGGCTGCATTGGTGGACACAGGCTGCATTGTTGGACACAGGCGGCTGCATTGATGGACACGGGCAGGCTGCATTGATGGACAAGGTGAGGCTGCATCGATGGACAAGGGCAGGCTGCATTGATGGACACGGGCAGGCTGCATTGATGGACATGGGTAGGCTGCATTGATGGACACGGGTAGGCTGCATTGATGGACATGGGTAGGCTGCATTGATGGACACAGGCTGCATTGGTGGACACAGGCTGCATTGGTGGACACAGGCTGCATTGGTGGACACAGGCTGCATTGTTGGACACAGGCGGCTGCATTGATGGACACGGGCAGGCTGCATTGATGGACAAGGTGAGGCTGCATCGATGGACAAGGGCAGGCTGCATTGATGGACACGGGCAGGCTGCATTGATGGACATGGGTAGGCTGCATTGATGGACACGGGTAGGCTGCATTGATGGACACAGGTGAGGCTGCACTGATGGGAATGGATAAAGTTGTTGTTAATGTTTATTTTTTTTAACTTAATTCTGCATAAAACATTTTAGTGTCATTTAATGAGATAATTTACGAGGGCGGAATTAAGGGTGGGATAGGGTAGGGGTTGGGTCAGGCAACTGGTGGCAAGTAACTCTTGAGGCCTGGCTAGTAGCTCAGGACTTGAAATGTTGACATTTTGAACCCTGTACAGTGCCTTGCAAAAGTATTTACTCCCAGGCATTTTTCGTGTTTTGTTGCCTCACAACCTAGAATTAACATAGACTGTTTGAGGATTTGCATCATTTAATTTACAGAACATGCCCACAACTTTGAAGATTTTTTTTTTATTGTGAAGCAAACAACAAATAGGACAAAATAACAGAAAAAGTCAATGTGCATAACTATTCACCCCCCTAAAGTCAATACTTTGTAGAGCCACCTTTTGCGGCTATCATAGCTCTAAGTCGCTTTGGATAAGTCTCTATGAGCTTGCCACATCTTACCACTGGGATTTTTGCCCATTCCTCCTTGCAAAACTGCTCTAGCTCCTTCAAGTTGGATGGTTTGCGCTTGTAAACAGCAATATTTAAGTTCGACCACAGATTTTCTATTGGATTGAGGTGTGGGCTTTGACTAGGCCATTCCAACACATTTACATGTTTCCCCTTAACTACTTCCATACTGGGCATTTTCACCCCCTTCCTGCCCAAGCCAATTTTCAGCTTTCAGCGCTGTCGCACTTTGAATAACAATTGCGCGGTCATACTACACTGCACCCAAATGAAATTTTTATCATTTTTTCCCCACTAATAGAGCTTTCTTTTGGTGGTATTTGATCACCCCTGCGTTTTTTATTTCTTGTGCTATAAACAAAACAAAAGTGACAAGTTTGAAAAAACACAATATTTTTTACTTTTTGCTATAAGTATCCAAATTTTTTTTTTTTTAAACAAATTTTTTCCTCATTTTAGGCCGATACGTATTCTTCTACATATTTTTGGTAAAAAATATCGCAATAAGCGTATATTTATTGGTTTGCGCAAAAGTTATAGCGTCTACGAAATAAGGGGATAGATTTATAGCATTTTTATTATTTTTTTTTTTACTAGTAATGGCGGCGATCTGCGATTTTTATCATGACTGCGATATTGCGGCGGACACATCGGACAATTTTGACACATTTTTGGGACCATTCACATTTATACAGCGAACCATGCTATAAAAATGCATTGATTACTGTATAAATGTGACTGGCAATGAAGGGGTTAACCAGGAGGGGGCGCTGTAGGGGTTAATGTGTTGCTAGGGAGTGATTCTAACTGTTTGGGGGGGGATTCACAAGGGGAGGAGACCGATCGGTGTTCCTCTGTACAAGGAACACACCATCGGTCTCCTCCCATCTGACAGGACGTGGATCTGTGTGTTTACACACACAGATCCACGGTCCTGCTTGGTTACCGGGCAATCGCGGGTGCCCGGCGGACATCACGGCCGCCGGGCACGCGCACCGGGACCCGAACGATGCGGCGCGCGCCCCCTGGGCTGCCTGGAAGGCTGCGCCGTCATATGACGGCGGCCCAGAACAACAGCTGCACTGTCCCGCCGTCATATGACTGTGTGGGGGCTTGGTGTTGGGGTTCCGACTTTGACCCAAGCCCAGTCCATGAACAGGGTGGGGAGGAGTTCATGGACCAAGAAATGGTTTCTCCAGCGTGACCAATTCTGTCATATGCCTTTGTTGCGGGAGATCCAGGAGAATAACCCTGATGATTTCAGGAATTTTCTCCGGATGACGGACCCCGTTTTTCACCGTCTGTTGGCTTTGCTGTCCCCTATATTAAGAAGCAGGACACCTGCATGTGCCAAGCCATTACTCCCGAGCAGAGGCTAGTTGCCACGTTGCGGTACTTGGCGACAGGGAGAAGTCTACAGGACCTCAAGTTCTCGACATGCATCTCCCCCCAGGCTCTGGGATCATTATTCCAGAGACCTGTTCTGCCATCATTCAGGTCCTGCAGAAGGACTATCATTCTATGTATTTCATGTATGCTAATGTTTTGTATTTCTTTTATCATTCCCTAATTACCATGATTGTAATATGCTGTGAATGTCCCCTTTGTGTCCATGCATGCTGTAAGCCTTTAATGCTCCTTTTTTGGCCTACATGCATATTTGCCTTCAGTAACCTCCCCAGCATGCTATCCTGGGCCCATACACACCTATCCTAGTCACTCATGTATTTTGTCAGCTCCATTGTAGTGCTTTACACTAAACACCCCCTAAAATGTGTCCAAATGTTATTGTTGTCCTTAAATTCAGGCAGAGTGCCAGAGGCTTTTTTTTGGGGTCCCAAACTCATTTATAACCCCCCCCCTAAAATGTTTCCATCGGGCCATCAGAGGGGGTGAGGAATCTGATAAGTGGACCTTTTCTTTTTGTCTTTAAATACTCCTTAAAATAAATGTTATACTGATGCTGGCCAAGAATGTTTGTGTCTAATCTGCTTGCAATGTTATGTGCAAAAGTACTAATATTTTTTGTTCATTTTTGACTCCACAGTTTCCTTCAACACCACAGGATTGGCAGAGTGTGGCCTCCCAGGAATGGCAACTGCGGAGGGGCAATCGATGGGAAACATGTCCACGTTGTACCACCACCCCACTCGGGGTCATACTATTTTAATTACAAGGGTTTCGATAGTATCGTGTTGATGGCGGTGGTGTCAGCGACATATGAATTTTTATATGTGGACATGGGGAAGAATAGCCGGATGTCGGATGGTGGAGTCTTTTCCCAGACCGAGTTCTACCAACGTCTCCAGACTGGTGGCTTGGGTTTGCCACCTGCGGAAGAGAACGTAGAAGGACTCCCATTTGTTTTTATTACATTGATATCTCCTGATGGCAGATAGCACATGTTGACACACTGTGTGCATCTTCAAAATTTGGCTTTTAAAATGCGACAAAAATTTTAAAAAAATTTCCCCAAAAAATCTAAAATGGTGGAATTTTCTTGTTATTTAGATTCTCCCTAATACATCAATCATGTTCTTCAGTTCAACTACATTTGTTTTTTGCTTTATGATGTCTAAATCCCGACTACACACCATTATCTCCTGGATTAGTATTTGTACACTTGCACTGGTGAAATGAGGAGCTTGTTCTTCCACAACATGCACATCACCTAAAAGAAAAAATACACACCATGTATTATAAATATGCAGGCATACCTCTATTACCTGAATCTATGGTGTCAAACACTCACCTGTTGTGGTGACAATTTTAACCATGTCATCCACCTCTCCTCCCTCCACATCCTGAGTAGGGATGAGCTTCGAGTTCGAGTCGAACTCATGTTCTACTCGAACATTGGCTGTTCGCAAGTTCGCCGAACAGCGAACAATTTGGGGTGTTCGCGGCAAATTCGAATGCCGCGGAACACCCTTTAAAAGTCTATGGGAGAAATCAAAAGTGCTAATTTTAAAGGCTTATATGCAAGTTATTGTCATAAAAAGTGTTTGGGGACCTGGGTCCTGCTCCAGGGGACATGGATCAATGCAAAAAAAAGTTTTAAAAACGGACGTTTTTTCAGGAGCAGTGATTTTATTAATGCTTAAAGTCAAACAATAAAAGTGTAATATCCCTTTAAATTTCATACCTGGGGGGTGTCTATAGTATGCCTGTAAAGGGGCGCATGTTTCCTGTGTTTAGAACAGTCTGACAGCAAAATGACATTTGGAAGGAAAAAACTCATTTAAAACTACCCGCGGCTATTGCATTGCCGACAATACACATAGAAGTTCATTGATAAAAACGGCATGGGAATTCCCCACAGGGGAACCCCGAACCAAAATAAAAAAAAAAAAATGATGTGGGGGTCCCCCTAAATTCCATACAAGGCCCTTCAGGTCTGGTATGGATATTAAGGGGAACCCCAGCCAAAATTTAAAAAAAAAATTGACGTGGGGTTCCCCCTAAATTCCATACCAGACCCTTCAGGTCTGGTATGGATTTTAAGGGGAACCCCGCGCCAAAAAAAAAAAAAAAAACGGCGTGGGGTCCCCCTAAAAATCCATACCAGACCCTTATCCGAGCACGCAACCTGGCAGGCCGCAGGAAAAGAGGGGGGGACGAGAGTGCGGCCCCCCCCCCTCCTGAACCGTACCAGGCCACATGCCCTCAACATTGGGAGGGTGCTTTGGGGTAGCCCCCCAAAACACCTTGTCCCCATGTTGATGAGGACAAGGGCCTCATCCTCACAACCGTGGCCGGTGGTTGTGGGGGTCTGCGGGCGGGGGGCTTATCGGAATCTGGAAGCCCCCTTTAACAAGGGGACCCCCAGATCCCGGCCCCCCCCCTGTGTGAAATGGTAAGGGGGTACTTACCCCTACCATTTCACTAAAAAACTGTCAAAAATGTTAAAAATGACAAGAGACAGTTTTTGACAATTCCTTTATTTAAATGCTTCTTCTTTCTTCCTTCATCTTCTTCTTCTTCTGGTTCTTCTGGCTCTTCTGGTTCTTCCTCCGGCGTTCTCGTCCAGCATCTTCTCCGCGGCGTCTTCTATCTTCTTCTCCTCGGGCCGCTCCGCACCCATGGCATGAGGGGGGAGGCTCCCGCTCTTCTCTTCATCTTCTTCTCTTCTTCATCTTCTTCTTCATCTTCTTCTTCATCTTCTTCTTCCTTCTTCTCTTCTTCATGTCTTCTCCGGGCCGCTCCGCAGCCATGCTGTGGCATGGAGGGAGGCTCCCGCTGTGTGACGGCGTCTCTTCGTCTGACGGTTCTTAAATAACGGGGGGCGGGGCCACCCGGTGACCCCGCCCCCCTCTGACGCACGGTGACATGACGGGACTTCCCTGTGGCATTCCCCGTGACGTCACAGGGAAGTCCCGTCAAGTCACCGTGCGTCAGAGGGGGGCGGGGTCACCGGGTGGCCCCGCCCCCCGTTATTTAAGAACCGTCAGACGAAGAGACGCCGTCACACAGCGGGAGCCTCCCTCCATGCCACAGCATGGCTGCGGAGCGGCCCGGAGAAGACATGAAGAAGAGAAGAAGGAAGAAGAAGATGAAGAAGAAGATGAAGAAGAGAAGAAGATGAAGAGAAGAGCGGGAGCCTCCCCTCATGCCATGGGTGCGGAGCGGCCCGAGGAGAAGAAGATAGAAGACGCCGCGGAGAAGATGCTGGACGAGAACGCCGGAGGAAGAACCAGAAGAGCCAGAAGAACCAGAAGAAGAAGAAGATGAAGGAAGAAAGAAGAAGCATTTAAATAAAGGAATTGTCAAAAACTGTCTCTTGTCATTTTTAACATTTTTGACAGTTTTTTAGTGAAATGGTAGGGGTAAGTACCCCCTTACCATTTCACACAGGGGGGGGCCGGGATCTGGGGGTCCCCTTGTTAAAGGGGGCTTCCAGATTCCGATAAGCCCCCCGCCCGCAGACCCCCACAACCACCGGCCACGGTTGTGAGGATGAGGCCCTTGTCCTCATCAACATGGGGACAAGGTGTTTTGGGGGGCTACCCCAAAGCACCCTCCCAATGTTGAGGGCATGTGGCCTGGTACGGTTCAGGAGGGGGGGGGCCGCACTCTCGTCCCCCCCTCTTTTCCTGCGGCCTGCCAGGTTGCGTGCTCGGATAAGGGTCTGGTATGGATTTTTAGGGGGACCCCACGCCGTTTTTTTTTTTTTTTTTTTTGGCGCGGGGTTCCCCTTAAAATCCATACCAGACCTGAAGGGTCTGGTATGGAATTTAGGGGGAACCCCACGTCAATTTTTTTTTAAATTTTGGCTGGGGTTCCCCTTAATATCCATACCAGACCTGAAGGGCCTTGTATGGAATTTAGGGGGACTCCCACATCATTTTTTTTTTTTTAATTTTGGTTCGGGGTTGCCCTGTGGGGAATTCCCATGCCGTTTTTATCAATGAACTTCTATGTGTATTGTCGGCAATGCAATAGCCGCGGGTAGTTTTAAATGTGTTTTTTCCTTCAAAATGTCATTTTGCTGTCAGACTGTTCTAAACACGGGAAACATGCGCCCCTTTACAGGCATACTATAGACACCCCCCAGGTATGAAATTTAAAGGGATATTACACTTTTATTGTTTGACTTTAAGCATTATTAAAATCACTGCTCCTGAAAAAACGGCCGTTTTTAAAACTTTTTTTTGCATTGATTCATGTCTCCTGGGGCAGGACCCAGGTCCCCAAACACTTTTATTGACAATAACTTGCATATTAGCCTTTAAAATTAGCACTTTTGATTATTCATGTTCGTGTCCCATAGACTTTAACGGTGTTCGCGTGTTCGAACGAATTTTTTTCCTGTTCGCATGTTCTGGTGCGAACCGAACAGGGGGGTGTTCGGCTCATCCCTAATCCTGAGGTTGTGGTGTCCTCTGTTCCCCTTTTTCAGGAGGTGGGGGGTTCGTGGTTTTCTCCCCTATGAGAATGAAACAAAAGGTATACTTAGCACACCAATATTTGAGGCCAGAAATAGGAATATGAAACATTGCTTGGGAGTGTGGTACAATTGTCTGTTTTGGCAGAGTTCCAAGCTGAAGACATGATTTTTTCCCTTACCAAAGCTGGAATACTTACCTTTTTGGACAAGTTTCACACATGGAGACACCCCAAGTATCCACTGGAGTACCTGTGTGGGACATCCTAAAAAGTATGTTCTGGTGTCCCACACTAGTGCTCCTGAGTCCTGATGTGTAAACAGCTGCTGAGTGTCCTCTCCTTACATTACACTGAATCAAGTTTGCAATTCATTCTAGTTTCAAACACATCTAGACAACAATGTCCTAAACTTTTTTTAATACAAATTAGCATGACCAAATGTAGTTAACCCTGTATCTGCCAAAAACATTGTATTTAGTTGGCAAACGAACGATGTTTACTGCGACCGATTACTGTGCCCACGAACATGAAAGTAGCCATTTAAAACTGTATAACAGCAAAGAAAAGCACATGGAGCAGCATGCAAGTAATAATAATAATAGGGACAAACGACAACTACTTACTTTTTAGAAGCACTTTCTTGATCCTTCTGTACTGATCCTGCTCCCTCAATTTCAGGTCTGACCAGCGTTTCCTCAATTGCTCCTTGGATCGTCGTACCCCAAAATTCCTATGCAGACTTCTCACTACTTTAGACATGATCTTGGCCTTTCTCACATTTGGGTTTAGGTAAGTTCCATACTTCCCATCATTGTCAGCCCTCTTCAAGATGTCCACCATCTCCTCCAACTCTACAAAGGCCATATTTGAGGCCTTAAATCTCCTGCGGGATCGTGAGGTTTCTGGCTCCGGGCTTTCCTCCTCGTTACTGCTATTACGCACCTGCTGTGTCTCCGCCATGGTCCTCTCCCACTGCGACGAAAGAGAAGGGGCGGGGAATATTCTAGAAAGAACGTCAGGGGCGGGCGACCCGGGTGGAGTTTCACGCATGCGCAGTGTATATAAAGCTAACACGCGTGTCGTACCTACGTACTATGTGCGGAGGAAGGAGGACCGGAAGCGTCGAACGTTCTAACAAAGGTAACATTTTAACTTGGGACATCAGTGGCCTATACTGATTCGAGATTGAGGCCTATATTGGGATAGGATTAGGAGATTTTAGCCTGATATTAGTGTTTTTGTCTTGTGTTTTGTCTTGTAGCAAATATGAAACAATTCAATGACCCTGAATTCATGGGCCAGTTTATCGACAGATACAGGGATATGAGAAATTTGTGGGAGGTTAAAAACCCCTTATATCGAAATAAACCAGCTAGGAAGGTATCGCTGGAGAAACTGCTGCAATTTGTGAAGATGCAGGTCCCCGACACAGACATCAAGTTTGTGGATAAGAAAATTGGTAGCTTGAGAAGTACGTATAGGAAGGAGCTGAATAAGGTCCAGGCTTCCATGAAATCAAGAGCAGCAGCAAAGGATGTGTATGTACCCAGTCTGTGGTACTACAACAGGATGCGGTTTCTGGAAGACCAGATTGAAGCCAGGGAATCACTTTCTACACTTCCATCCACCATTCCCTCAACCCCAGCTGAGGTTTCCGAGGACCAACCTGGGCCTTCCATCCTGGAAGAAGTTGAGGAGCCCAGCTGGAGCCAGGTATAGTATTTTTTAACATATTTATTGTCCAAAAATTATTGTTAAGTTGATGTTTTTATTTCTAAATGAATGATTTAACAAAAAGTGTTTTACATATCAATATACAGTAGGGGTCAAAAATGATTGTGACAAGAATTAAAAATGCTGGGCTCAGAATGATAGTCTTTTATATTTATTAACATTAAATTTGCAACAGTCATGAGCTGAAAATTATGTGTGATTGATGAACCAAAAACTAAAACTATGTCCTTTTTCATACACAGGAAGACCTCAGCCAGGACGAGGCTCTGGAATGTGGCAGACAGGAGGAGGCGGGGGTAAGTGTCAGCCAGGAGGTGGGGGTAAGTGTCAACCAGGAGGTGGCCAGGCCCAGTAGCCTCACCCAATCCCAGGTGCCTCCCCCCGCCTTACAACAAAAAGGGCCAGGAAGGGGAGTAACATGGAGGTGGCAGCACTGGGCCTCATTAAAACGGAGTTCCACACAAAAATGGAACTTCCGCTTTTCTGAACCCCCCCTCCGGTGTCACATTTGGCACCTTTCAGGGGGAGTGGGGTTGTCTAAGACAGGTATTTGCACCCACTTCCTGGCATAGACTCCCACGGGAGTCTACGCCTCTTCCCGTCCCTCCTCAGTAGTAGATTTGGAAGCTGTACCCAAACCCCATTTGACTGTCTCCTGGGAAACACACAGGTTCAAGAGTTGATGTGTGCCCTGGGATACAAAGGCTTCGCAAATTCAAGCAGTTTCTCCAGCATTGCCTTCCTCTTTATTTTGTTATGAGCCAGAATAAATGGAGATTTTTTATATGAAAATACTTGCCTATGTGTTTTGTGTCAAATTGTGAGTAGGCAGGTACATTTCAAAAATACAATGTCAAATTAACACGGGACACCAACCAACCTCCTTGAGCTTTAAAAATACAAAATAATAATGTTGTTGTGGAAACTTGACACACACAAAAAAAATATGGAGATCACTAGAAAAAAATTTAAAAATAATCAAAAAAACAGGAGATCTTGATTTAAAAAAATAAATAAATAAAAGATGACTATAAAAAATAATTCTAAACATTATTATGGAGATCTGGCTTTAAAAACAAAAAAGATTATTCAGGAGATCACAAGAAATAATAAAGAAATCAGTTTGTCAGAACTCTGTGTGAATATCAGCAGCAAAACAAATTAATTATTCTAGCATTATAAAGAACAAAAGAATGCGCTGCATTAAAAGATCCAATAATTTGCAGCGTGATGAATGTGCTATCTCCATTACAAACGCTAGTTTTACCAGACCGAGCACTTCCGTCCCGTACTTGATTCTGAGCATGCGTGGTTTTTTTGCGCTTCGGAAATTGCATACAGATGAACGGCATTTCCGATAGAAACTTTTTCCGTCAGAAAAATAGAGAACCTGCTCTCAATCTTTTGCTGACGGAAATACCGCCAGCAAAAGTCCGATGGAGCACACACACGGTCGCAATTTCCGACGAAAAGCTCACATCGGACTTTTGCTGGTGGAATTTCCGATCGTGTGTACGGAGCATAATAGTATTAAGAAAATGTATCCAATGAGCCTCACGTTTTCTTAAGATTGGTTCACTGGTTCATTGGTTCATAAATATTTTTTCTACAGAATGACAATGTGATGGTTCCTGAGTGAATAATGAGATGAGTCTCTACATGGTTAACCATTTGTATATCAGTGGTGTGAAATTATTAATGAACGAAGGAATACAATTGTGCTAATGAGCGATTAACCATAGATTGATTCCATATGTGATTTTTTTTTTGGAAAAATGTTAAATTGCAATGTCTGTGATCAAAATGTTAAATGTGTTCTGATCTGAGGAAGGGCGTGAGCATGTAAGCCTGAAACGGAAATCTTTTTGAACACTTTCTAAGATGTAACTTTACAAATCTTTGAACGAATAAACAACGTTTTTAAATGCAGCAATCCTTTGGACTTTTTTGCTTATATGTATGGTCAGTGGGAAGACCTCATTGCTTTGCACTAATTGGACCGGATGCAGCTTTCCTTAACCACATTTTTAGATATTTTTCCCTTGAAAGCAGGCACCAGTGAGTGTTTGGAATCGATATACAAATGGCTACCAGTGGCTCCTTCTCATATTCGGAGATTGATGCTTCTCTAATCTTTACGGACACGACGGGATCAAGGGATTTCTTAACCCAGTCCTCTATGATACAATTGACACGCAAGATGGAGAAACTCGTGCAATGATCGGTCACAATGGAGCTGCATGAGGTAACTCTGGCTGAGTATTATAAGTTACAGATGATACCGAGAGGACTGAGGGTTCACCTGATCCCCACACTATTCTCACAAAATCTTGATTTTAAAACCAAGTTTGCACAGATTTTGAATATGTGCTTATGTGACATTATGACTTTGATGGTACAATTCTTACAACAAGAAAGACTGGCTATTAAACAACAGATTATAGAGTTGGAGAAACAACTTGAGCAAAGTTCTAATCAGGATGGGAGCGTGGCCAAGGCAGGCATGTGAGAGGACGCATCTCCCACAGCTCCCAGCAGTGATCCGGTAACCGATCCTCCCCCAGCCCACTTACCGACTTTATTTTGCCCTATGCAGCACGGGCACGATCCTGAGACCCCAGGGGATCATCCACCGGCACTCTGCACTAGAGGAAAGTTCCGAAAAGGACAGATTGAGATGACGGGCCTGGAGATCCAAGATGGCGCCGCGGCGTCTTCAGCGAAACACACACCGTGCGGACAGGACAGGCAGAAGGACTCTTGGCCTAAAGCAAGTAAGACACCTAAAACCACTGGTAAAGACGCCCCCAGAGACATGATTTATTATGCTCAGAAAATGGCTGGGGCATTGGGAACAGAGCAATCATCTAGCCAGGCTGGGACACATGCTATGCAGGCAGAAGTCACACAGGCTCCCTGGGGAGAGGAGGAGGGGGAGCAGTCGGCCCTTGAATCTGGGGAACCACAAGGCTCAGCGGACCCGGACGCCACGCAGCCTACTCTAGCTGACATACTCAGAGCGGTGAACAATTGCACAGCTTCAGTTAACACTTTGAAGGAGCAGTTTGGGGGTCTGAGAGAAGATGTGACATTACTAAGGCAAGATATGCAAAAGATACGCGAACGCACCACGGCTGTGGAAAGCAGAGTCAGTGACATGGAAGACCAGTTACCACCTATGACACAGGATACCAGAACAGCACTGCAATTAGCCAGGGATGCATGCGATCATGCAGAGGATTTGGAAAATCGCTTAAGGCGAAACAATGTCCGCATAGTGGGGTTGCCTGAGAAAGTGGAGGGCAGGGACCCCACCACCTATGTTGAAAACTGGCTAATGGAACTTTTTGGGAAAAATGCATTTTCCCCATTGTTTGCGGTGGAACGTGCCCACAGAGTGCCCTCACGCCCTCCTCCACCAGGGGGCCCTCCAAGATCCATTCTTGCAAGAATTTTACATTACAAGGATAGAGAAGCAGTGTTGAGACATGCTCGTGAGAAGGCAAATGTCCTCCACAATGGGGTTCGGGTGTCTTTTTATCCGGACTTTTCGGCAGAAGTCCAGAGGCGCAGAGCTAAATTCACAGACGTGAAACGCAGACTGCGACTTCTGCAACTCCCATACGCCATGTTATATCCAGCGAAGCTTCGGATTGTGGTGAGAGGCCAAGCACAATTCTTTGAATCTGCTAAGGACGCCTCAGTCTGGTTGGATAGAAATGAGCAGGCATTGAAACGGCAGGCTCCACAAGAAGAAGATTGACAAGATTAAATCGGATACTTGCAGATGACTGAGATACTAGCAACAGTTGTTTTGATTCCTTTGTTTCAAGATGGGCAACCAGAGCATACCTCATTTTCTATTTCCAGTGTTGTCAGATGTTCCTTGGCTGGGGGACTGAATATTCCTAAGCAGTGCAATGAGAGCGAATTGGATTAAAAGTCGAATCTACAAATGATTGTTTCCAGTAAAAAAGAGCGATGTACTGTCGCATGCGTTGCTAAAGTTGCCATGTTGGCAGAATATGCAGTTTATAGCATAAGAAAGTTTTCCTTTTCACCACCCCTAATTGAAGCGGGGAAAGTTTCAGCAATAAGAGTTGCAAGCAGAGAGAAGAATATCCCAACAGAACATGAATACATCAACCTTACGGCAAACCTAGCAGAACCTCGCTACAGAAGTGGATACCCAGAGTACCGGTCAACATTACTTACCTACCAGCGGACATGGCGGACATCCCATTAGTATCCTGGAACGTTAGGGGCTTACATTCCCCGCTGAAGCGCACCATGATTCGCATGTGCCTGAAGAAATACATTCCCGGAATTCTTTGCTACCAAGAAACCCACTTGACTGCGGACACTGTGAGCTTCCTGAGATACTCCTGGGTGGGAAAGGCCTATCACTCCACGCACACCTCCTATTCTAGGGGGGTGAGCGTGTTGATCCATGGTAACCTGGACTTTGAAGAAATTGCACATGAAGTTGATAGTGAAGGTCGATATGTCTTTCTTCATTGCAGGTTGGGCACACTGACTTGTGTGCTGGCGGTAGTATATATTCCCCCCCCCTTCACGGCGGCGGTGCTTAGGTCCCTGCTGACATTTATGGATGGCAGGCCTGACGCACCGCTGTTGGTAACGGGGGACTTTAACTGCTGCTTAAATCCAGTGGAAGATAGACACCCAGGACCCGGAGCCTCTGCCCTCTCCAGGGTTACCCCCCTGGCGCGGTTGTTGCAAGAGGTGGGCTGGGTGGATGTCTGGAGACATAGGAACCCAGGAGTGAGACAATTTACGTGCTTTTCCAAAACCCATGGTTGTTTATCCAGAATTGACCTGGGGGTGTGCAGCTTAAACATGCTCCCGTTTGTTTCCGATATGATACATAGGCCCCGCAGTGTATCAGACCACTCACCAGTGGTTATACGGCTCATAATTGCCCCAATAGCTACATTACCTAAAGCCCCTTGGAAGTTCAATGCTTTTTGGTTGAAACTGTTCCGCTCACATGAGGGGATAGTTGGGAGCATGTGTGAGTTTTTCCGCACCCAGGATCCAAATGAATCGATAATTGGGCAATGGGATGCCTTTAAGGCATATTTAAGGGGTGTGTTAATAGCTGAGATGAATAAGGTTAAACAGGACTCTTCCGCACTTAAAAATGAACTTGAAACCAAAGTACAGGAGATGGAACAGTTATATGTCGCAGATCCTTCTGATTCGGCCAGGGAGGCATGGCAGGCGGCTCTCTCTGCATACCGACAGATGCTATCCTCCTCGGCCGATAAGAAGAGATTCTTTGCTAAACAAGCGTTTTTTGAGGAGGGCGAGAAAACAGGCCGCATACTAGCGAGAATCGCAAATTCGTACCAGAAGTCCCCAACTATAGGCGCTATCAGGACTAAAGCGGGTAACATAGTTAACACGCCTGAGAAGGTGATGCAGGAACTAAACAATTTTTATGAAGATTTCTATAAGCCGGGTACATCCTATACATCTGAGGAGTTAGAACAATACTTAGCACAGCTAGATTTCCCTAAATTAAACAAAGATCAGAGAGGGCTCTTGGAGAATCCTCTTACAGTGGAAGAACTACAAGATGCGGTTGGATCTTTTCCTAACTGCAAAGCGCCCGGGGAAGACGGAATCCCCATAGAAATATACAAACAGTATCCTATTGAATTACTGCCCCAGTTGCTTAAAGTCTTTAATAAAGCCCGGGAGGAAGGCCGTCTACCGGCATCAATGTCAAAGGCCAATATTGTTTTGCTGCTCAAGCCTGGTAAGGATCCAGTGGATCCCGGGGCGTATCGCCCGATTTCTCTGCTACAGAGTGACGTGAAAATATTAGCGAAAGCTCTGGCCATTAGACTAAATGGAGTTATTACTTCAATTGTCCATGGAGACCAAGCTGGTTTTATGCCCAACAAATCGACGGCTGTCAATTTGAGAAGGCTATTCCTTAACATGCAATCCAAAGCAGACAATATAGGTTCCAGGGCCTTGCTGTCATTAGATGCCACTAAGGCATTTGACAGCATAGACTGGAATTATCTGTGGTCGGTCTTGCGGAGTTTCGGATTCGGCCCCCGGTATGTCTCTTGGGTTAGGCTCCTTTATAGCCAGCCGGAGGCCGCTGTAGGGGTTGCAGGCTACCTATCCCCAAGCTTTGTGCTGAGGAGAGGTACAAGGCAGGGATGCCCCCTGTCGCCCCTCCTCTTCGCACTGGCTATTGAGCCTTTGGCGATCGGGATCAGGGCAAATCTGGGCATTACGGGCTTCTGCTACGGTGACATGCAGGAAAAAATTATGTTGTATGCTGATGATACCATGCTCCTACTCGGTGACACTGGCCCCTCCCTCCAAGAGGCCATGTCGACCATATCTAAATTTGGGAAGTTCTCTGGCCTTCACATAAATTGGTCAAAGTCTGCCCTTCTCCTATTGGATGGAGATGATTCACAGGAGGTCTGTGCCACTTGCCCCATCCCGATTGCCACCACTTTCAAATATTTGGGGATTCAAATTACGTCCCAGCCCAGAGACTTTATACACCTAAATATATTCCCACTCCTACAGCGTTTTAGAGACAAAATTAAGACATGGAACTCTCTATTACTGTCAGTAGCAGGTAGAGTAAATTTAGTGAAAATGATTCTTATGCCCCAATTACTTTATTTTTTACACAATACCCCTATGGTTATCCCCTTAAAAATATTTCACATAGTCAATGCCATTTTCCGAACCCTTATTTGGAAAAATGGTCCCGCCCGGATCAAATTAGAACACCTACAAAGACCCAAGGACTGCGGTGGATTGGCACTGCCCAATCCATGGCTGTACTATCTGGCCTCCCAACTGCAGCATCTGATTGGCACATTTGTCCCGTCACATAACTCATCCCACAGGCTAATGATCCATACAGTAGGAAAGGGACCGATACACATGGCTTTAGAGGCATTGGCCTTCACTAAACCACATAAAAAATACCCAACGTTTAGCCTAATTCAAAAGGTGTGGAATAAGTCCAAATACCTTCAAAACGTAGATGGATATACGGAATATAGTCCCATTTGGCACAATGACACATATGGGGAACTGGCTAAATTACAATGCGGAACTCATTGGAAGCAGTTTGGAATTACTCATATCAAGCATATATTCAGGGAAGGTGTGTTGCGAACATTTGCTGATCTAAAAGAAGCGTATAACCTGCCAGCATCAATGTTATTCTATTATATGCAACTTAGACACGCAGTACAGACACAGGGCCGCTCCTCGGAGTGGCACTTGTCCCCGACCCCGGTCTTCAACCTTCTGGAGGATGCTGGCTCATCTAAGGGATTTATATCTCAATGCTATGCCATCCTGCTGCAATCCGTGATGAGACGTCATCCCTTGAGGGTGAGAGAGAGGTGGGAGGCAGAGGTGGGACAGCTAGATGAGGATCAGTGGGAGGAGATCTTTCAGGCAGTGAACCAATGTTCACTTAATGTGTCACAAAAGCTCACCCAATTATATATTCTATTGAGAACATATTATACACCGCACAGATTACACCTAATGAACAGGCTGACGGAACCAACATGTACTAGGTGTAAACGGGAACATGGAGATCTGATTCATATGCTGTGGAGATGCCCCAAGTTGCATACGTACTGGGCGGGAGTGGTTCAAACTATTAACTCAATCTTTAATGTGGGCCTTCCACAGGACCCTAGAGCATGTCTCTTGGGTGCTCTGGAAGAATACGAATGGGAAGGTCACAACAGAGAAGCTGTGCATAGAGTACTTTTTCAGGCCAGAAGACTGATTATGATTCATTGGAAGTCTGATAGGTCACCGACTGTCAAGGAGTGGACTGAAAATATTAACACAACTCTAAAAATGGAAAAGTTGATTTATCAACACAGAGGTAGCATGCAAAAATTTGAAAAAATATGGGGTCCATGGTTAGACGTACCGGGATTGGCACCTATGGAACTGGTATATGACAGGTTGTTAGGTATTAATGCCGGGTGAGACCTGGATAGAGGTTGACTGTGATTAGAATAACCTTCTAACAATGTTATATGGAGATTGTTACTCTACTATTGGATTATGTGTAGCACATGAGGTGATGTGTAAACCTGGCTACAATGCTTGTAATACTTTCCCTGCAAACTCAATAAAATCTTGTTGGATTAAAAAAAAAAAGTTCTAATCAGGATGAACTGTCTGAATTTTAAAAAATCTAATGATGTTAAACTTGATGGATTTCGGATGAATATTCAATTACAGAAAAGAACAAAACTGGAATGTGATCATGATGGTTATAACAACAATCGAGTTTATAATTGGTCAGATCCCAATTATTATCGGACCAAATCGTTTAGAAAAGGCCAACGAAAGCAGCAATTTTCTAGTTCCTCTTCGTCCATTGCCTCTACTGGGTCATCAGAAAATTTACCAACTATATCTTTTTTACCTCCAGCAACAACCGATTCATTAGGAGAGGAGGTAAGAGATACAAGAAACAACACAACCAGAGGAGTGACAACAAGACGACAAAATCGTCAGAGACGGTGAACGACAATGTTGTATATAGCATTTCCTCTATTTCTTTAACTGGGACTGAGATACGGGTTTTGAATAATTTTCCGTGTGCAATGACTTATATTGGCATGGGGCAGGGTCACTCGATGACGTAGTTAGAGGACACTCCCCTTGTGATGTCATCACCCTGGATGTTGCGCTCCTCCACCTCCCGTTTGAGGATGCCCCACAGATGTTCAATAGGGTTTAGGTCTGGAGACATGCTTGGCCAGTCCACCACCTTTACCCTTCTTTAGCAAGGCAGTGGTTGTCTTGAAGGTGTATTTGGGGTCGTTATCATATTGGAATACTGCCCTGCGGCCCAGTCCCTGAAGGGAGGAGATCATGCTCTGCTTCAGTATGACACCGTACATGTTGGCATTCAGGGTTCCCTCAGTAAACCGTAGCTCCCCAGTGTCGGCAGCACTCATGCAGACCCAGACCATGACACTCCCACCAGAGCAGCCTCCAGAAATTTTAGGGCCCCTTACATAGCTTTAGGACTGGGCCCCCTGAGCCTGACCACCAACATTCCCCAGGGTCCACCCACTGGCCGTCTCACAGAATCCGCTGTAAATTGAGAGAAATACAATGGCTGCACTTTTTTTTTTCTTTTTAGGCTTTTTATTTTCTGTTTTCCCCTGGTAATCTGGTCAGTAACACACCTCCTGTATTAGAGTGCCCCCCACTCTGGATAAAAAAGCAACAGAGACACCTTTGGACAGCAGTCTGAGGGGCAGGGAGGTGGTGGGTGTTAGATGTGCTAACAGATTTAGGTAAACTAAACAAATTGTAGCCATTCTCCAGCTCACACTTTATAATCAGTTACAGCAACCTTTTTTTTCCTTTTGGGATAAAACGGAAAATTCCTATCAAAATACTTACCGTAATTTTCCTTTCCTGATGGACTCCATGGCAGCCAACGTGTGGGTTTAGTCCCGCCTCTACTACCCTATAGGACACTACTCCCATAAATCTTTGCTCCTCGCCAGCAGCCTTGTTCGATAACTAGCCTACTCCAGCCATTTGGGAGGGAACTCCTGCTGCCATGGAGTCCATCAGGAAAGGAAAATTACGGTAAGTATTTTGATAGGAATTTTCCGTTTTCCTGACAGACTCCATGGCAGCCAACGTGTGGGAAATAACTCGCCGTACACACCCGGGTGGGCAAAATGCTGAAGAAAACAAAGATTTATTTAACACCGTCCACCGACAGTACTTTAACACCAAAATCAACTGAGGATAGAGCAGCTGGCTCAACACAATAATGGGACATGAAGGTATGGATCGATGACCAAGAAGCCGCCCTGCAAATCACTTCAGGTGCAACGTGACATGAGGCTGCCCACGAGGTCGAAAGACTTCTAGTTGAGTGCGCTGTTACCGCCTCTGGAGGAGCCAAGCCCTTCTCTCTATATGCCCATTGAATTGCCTGTACAACCCATGCAGCAATGGATCTGACTGAGGCTCGGAGCCCCTTGTTCTTCCCATAGAACGAAACAAAAAGATAATCCGACTGACGGAAGGGAGCCGTTACTTCTAGATATTGTTTCAAGGAGACACCAACATCGAGTGGATGTATTTCCAGATTTCCGGCAGATCTAAAGGTAGGAAGTAAGATCTCTTGGTTCTCATGAAAGATTGAGGTGACCTTAGGGTTTGACCCTAGCATCGGAATTAGAGTCACTCTGTCCAGAAAAAAGGTTAAGAAAGGTTCCTTTGACCCTAAAGCCTGGATTTCGGACACCCTCTTTGCCGAAGTGATGGCAGTCAAAAATGCAGTTTTGATAGTAAGCTCTCTGACAGACAGTGGTTTATCGAGTTGTGAGAAGAACTCAAGAACTAGAGGCAGATCCCATTTGGGGAATCTGGGTTTCCTTTGAGGCCTCAGTCTAATTGCTCCTTTGAAAAATTGTTGAATAAGGGCATGTCTGGCCCACGACACCCCAGTAAATGCTGAGATCGCTGAGACCTGTACACGCAGTGAACTGACGGATAAGGGCAAATCCAGGCCTGATTGGAGGAAACTCAAGATGTCCTGAACTGCAGGTGCGCCACATGACTTGGCCCTAGACGACATATGGGTCGAGAATTTTGTCCAAATACGCTCATATACTTTGTTAGTGCTTTATCTTCTTGCATTCAGAAGTGTAGGAATAACCTCCTTAGGGCAACCTAGTGCTTCCAACCTTCCCCTCTCAAGAACCAAGCCCTCAACTGTAGGTGAGCTGGGCACGGGTGGAGAATCGTGCCTTGGGAGAGTAGATCCACTCTGGTTGGAAGAAGAACTGGTTCTCGGAAGCTGAGGAGTGATAGAAGAGGAAACCAGGGCCTGTTGGGCCAGTAAGGAATTATGGCTATTATCTCCACCTCCACCCACCTGAGCCTCCGCAGGAACTGGAAGACAATAGGTGTCGGAGGGAAGGCATATGCTCTGTGAAACCACCAACGTTCTGTCAGTGCGTCTATCCCGTAGGCTTGTGGATCCCGGAACCTTGCGTAATACCTCGCTAGCTTTTTGTTGCACGGGGAGGCGAAGAGATCGACCTCTGGAGAGATCCCGAATGTTAGGATCCATTTGAACACATCCTCGTGGAGAGACCACTCGTTGTTGTCCAAGTGGACTCGTGAGAGAAAATCCGCTTGGACATTGAGAATCCCCGGAACATAAGTTGCCGTTAGGTTGACCAGATTCTTCTGAGCCCAGACCATTATTGGTTCCACCTCTTGTAGCAGAGACAGGCTTTTGGTACCCCCTTGTTTCCTTACATAGGCTACTGCCGTCGTATTGTCCAGTCTGAGTAATACAGATGCCCCTGCTATCAGATGGCGAAATGCCAGCAGTGCCTGGAAGGCTGCACGTAACTCTAGGATATTCGACACCAATCTCCGCGCTGGGAAATCCCAGGAGCCTTGAGCCACTTCCGCTAGGCAATGAGCACCCCAGCCTCTCTCGCTGGCATCTGACGTAACTGTGATCCAAGTGATGGGAAGGATGGAGTGACACCTGCGTAGATTTTCTCTTTGAAGCCACCAGAGGAGGGAACCCCTCATGGTCAGAGAGATGTAAATGCGCTGATTCTTGTCGCCCGACCATTGAAGAAGAAATCCCTTCTGGAAAGGACGCATCCTCCACTGAGCCCATTTTACCATTGGTATTGTGGACACCATGGTGCCTATGATCCTCAGACACTGGAGGGCACGGAGATGAGAAGAGGAGAGAGCCAGGCGAATCCTGTCCCGAACTATTGTGATCTTCTCCTCGGGTAAGGAAATTGTGCCTCTCGCTGTATTGAAGAGGGCTCCGAGGAACACGAGAGACTGAGAAGGCTCCAGCTGGCTCTTCTCCCGGTTCAGGAGCCATCCAAATTCCTGGAGAGTTGAGATGACCTGATCTCTGTGTTTCAGGAGGCAATCTCTGTCTTGAGCCAGTAGGAGGAGATCGTCCAGATAGTGATGAAGACGGATCCCTCTGGTTCTCTGGAGCCACAACAGCCAACAAGACCTTCGAGAAGACTCGTGGAGAGGTGGACAGACCGAAGGGAAGTCATGTGAATTGTAAATGTAGTTGGCCTATGGAAAAACGGAGAAAGCGTTGAAAATCTGTTGCCACTGGAACGTGGAAATAAGCGTCCTTGAGGTCTATAGAGATGAGCCAGTCTCCTGGTTGGACTGACTGTCGAATTGTGGACAGGGTTTCCATTTTGAACCTTTCTCTTTTGATGAAACAGTTCAGGTGCGTCAGATCTATGACAGGTCGCCATGCACCATTCTTTTTCTGGACCATGAAAAGAGGGGAATACATCCCCATGCCACGTTGGTCGTCTGGGACAGGAATGGCCGTGCCTTGATCTAATAAAGATTTCACGTAAGCTAAAAGGATTTTTCTTTTTTCTTCTGTGGCTGGAAGAGATGTGGGGATACACCTGAGCCTGGGAGCACTGCTGAAAACCCAGGTGTGGCCTGAGGAAATCGTTCTGACGGTCCAAAAGTCCTGGATCGAGGCTGCCCAAACATGCCGAAAGCGGAGAAGGCGAGCCCCCACTTGGCCTGCCTGGGCGGGCCCCATTTCAAAAAGACTTGGTTGGTTCCTTCTCACCCGACATACTACTCTTAGCAGTTTTCTTGAAAGATGACTGTCTAGCCTTCCAAGATCTGGAGAACTCACGGCCCGGCCTGTATCCACGTGCTTCCCTAGCACGATCCTGGTTCTGTTTCCTTGGAAACGATCTTCTTTGGCCTTGTAATCGCCTGTCCTGAGGGAGGAACCCCGACTTACCTCCGGTGGCACGGGTTAGGGCGCTGTCTAATTTATTGCCGAAAAGAGAGGACCCATCGAAGGAAATACGGCACCAAACCTGTTTTGATGCTGGGTCTGCCAGCCAAGGGCGAAGCCAAAGGGCACGCTTGGCGGTAACTGCAGACAACATAACTCTAGCCACCAAGCGGATAATGTCAATTGAGGCCTCCCAAAGAAAGGCTGAGGCTAACCTCAATTCCTGGATGGGCGAACTCTTGGCCACTTCCTCCGAGACACCTCTAAGTGTCTCGTCCACGCTGTCTAATCAAATCTCCATAGCCCTAGACATGGCGGCCAGAGCCAAGGCTGGTTTACATGCCATACCTGCTGTGAGATAGACCCGCTTCAAATCAGAGTCTATCCGTCTATCCAAGGCGTCTCTGAACGAGACCGTGTCTTCCAGAGGGAGGGTCACATGCTTGACCAATCTCATCACAGCCGCATCCACTAGAGGAGCAGACTCCAATTGCTTAACTTCTTCTTCCTTGAAGGGATAAAGCCTTTGTATTTTAGAGAGAAGGGAGTTCTTCTTCTCTACCTTTCCCCACTCATCTGTGATAACTTCATCTAATTCAGCGAAAAAGGGGAAGTTGACACGTTCCTTCTTCAGCTGCTTGAAGTACTTCCTCTGTTTTGCAGGGGCCGTCACCGGCTCTTCCCAGTTTAAAGTTTCTTTTATGGCTTTAATCAGAGGAGGAAGTAAGTCAAAGCCAAATCCAGTATAAGGGTCTTCTCCCTCAGAATCACTATCTGAGGAGACAGCAGACAGATGACTGGGTAAAGAGGACTCACAAGTGTCCTGAGCCTGAGTATCCCTCATTGGTGGGCCTGGAGGCTCTGCAGGAGAAACATGGGGTTGGCTGCACCCCATCTCCTTTAGATTCTCTTTAACAATCTTTTCTGCTCCTGGAGGGATCCATCAGGGCTGAAAACACAAGCAACCAGTTAAAATAGAGATGCAGTAAGGGCAGGCTACTAAACCTGTCCCCTAGAAGCCCCCTCACCTGACACGACAGAATCAGAGCCAGGGGAAGACACTGCTAACAGTCTGCAAGCATTCCCAAGCCTGCAGACTATTTTCTCCAATTTAAAACTGGCGCCCCTGTGACGTCACCGCCGTGTCCGTCTTTCCACTAGTGCGCATGCGCAGTTACCGCTATGCGCGTGCGCGAACCAAGCCTCGTTCTCGCGCCGGACCCGCGCATGCGCAGAACGGCCGCAAAAACAAAACCAGGAAGTGAACGGCGGCTGTAACGCAGAGGGAACCAGCCGCCATGTCTGCCAGCTACACTGTACCCGACAGTGCGGGGGAGGACACAGAGTACACAAATAGAGCAGACATACACAGGGGAAGGATTAACAAAAACTGCTGCCATTTAGAGAGAAAAAACGGAACAAACTCACCACTCCTGCTGCGATCGAGACCTGGACACAGGTAAAACAACACAGACCGGACTGTTTCTGGGCAACAAGGGTCACCCGCTAGTAGCTAGGCTGTATGACCAGTGTGGGGTTCGCCCGCCAGTGGCTAGGACTACACCATCTTCAGCGCCTCTTCCATATGCCCCTTCCATACCCTGCTAGTAGCTAGGGCTTATTGGAATACTGCGATTCCTGCTCCATAGGGATCGCTCGCCAGATCTGATCGCAGGGGAGAAAATAATCTTTGGGTAGAAAGACCATTTTAGCTAGGTCCTTTTGGAGGAGGACAAAAAAAGAACCCGGCTGCTGGCGAGGAGCAAAGATTTATGGGAGTAGTGTCCTATAGGGTAGTAGAGGCGGGACTAAACCCACACGTTGGCTGCCATGGAGTCTGTCAGGAAAGGTTTTTTATGAATAACTAGAAACTGATCATTGAAAGTACCTCTGCCAGTATTAAATGGGGAGAGAGAGAAAGCAGGGAGAGAGGGGGGCTAAGAGAGCAGGGAGAGTGAGAGAGAGAGGGGCTGAGAGAGAGAGGGGGTTCAGGGAGAGAGAGGGCTGGTCACGGAGAAAGGGGGGGTCAAGGAGATAGAAGGGGCAGGGTCTGGTCACAGTGCTCTCTTGTGGATGGTCCCCGGGGGGCTCTCAGTCAGCGACTTCTCTCAAGGTGGCTGTCGGCTCCTGCCCCCACATCCCCTTTACAGATGCAGCAGCACACAAGCAGGGAGAGAGGGGCAGGAGAAGGGATGTCTGTCATGCTGCTTAGGCATGCTGGAGGGGACGGAACAGCGTGGGGATCCTCTCATTCCAGGACAGCTGCACCTCCCGAGCTGCCTGTCACTGCACACTGAGCCCAGGGATGGAGCGGCTCAGCGGCCATTAAAGGAGGGGGAGGAGAGGAACAGGTGGATTGAACCACGGATTTTCTGGGGGGGAGAGCACTCGTTTCTGTGACTGTCGAGCTCACCAACTGACACTCCCCCCCAGCATGCTATGCCAAAATGCCACAGTGGCAGGGAGTCAGGAGCCAGTGCAGCGGGCGGCACCAATGGGAGTCAAGACTACTGTAGGGGGAGGTAAAGAGCAAAGGGGAGGTACCAACTTGGGGCCCAGCGTCATTAGGGACCAGCTCCTGGGATGCCGGGCCCCTCAGGACAGGCAGGCCCCTTACTCTTGTATGGGCTGTACCACCTGATGGCAGCCCTGACTCCCACCACCATGCTTGACTGTAGGCAAGACACGCTTGTCTTTGTACTCCTCACCTGAGTGCCGCCACACACGCTTGACACCATCTGAGCCAAAAAGGTTTATCTTGGCCTCATCAGACCACAGGACATGGTTCCAGCAATCCATGTCCTTAGTCTGCTTGTCTTCAGCCAACTGTTTGCGGGCTTCCTTGTTCATCATCTTTAGAAGAGGCTTCCTTCTGGGACCACAGCCATGCAGACCAATTTGATGCAGTGTGAGGCATATGGTCTGAGCACTGACAGGCTGACCCCTCACCCTTTCAACCTCTGCAGCAATGCTGGCAGCACTCATACATCTATTTCCCAAAGACAACCTGTGGCTATGACGCTAAGCATGTGCACTCAACTTCTTTGGTCGACCATGATGAGGCCTGTTCTGAGTGGAACCTGTCCTGTTAAACTGCTGTATGGTCTTGGCCATCGTGCTGCAGCTCAGTTTCAGGGTCTTGGCAATCTTCTTATAGCCTAGGCCATCTTTATGTAGAGCAACAATTCTTTTTTTCAGATCCTCAGAGAGTTTTTTGCCATGAGGTGCCATGTTGAACTTCCAGTGACCAGTATGAGAGAGTGAGAGTGATAACACCACATTTAACACACCTGAGACCTTGTAACACTAACGAATCACATGACACCGGGGAGGGAAAATGGCTAATTGGGTCCAATTTGGACATTTTCAGTTTAGTCGACTAAATGAATACTATTTAAGTCGACTAAAATATGACTAAAACTAAAACAATTGAGATGACTAAAATACAACTAAAACTAAAATGGCATGTTAGTCAAAAGACTAAAATGGGACTAAAACTAAAATGGCATTTTAGTAAAAAGACTTATGCCGCGTACACACGGTCGGACTTTTCAGCTACAAAAGTCCAACGGACGCTGACGGACTAAAGCTGGCTGGAAATCCGATCGTGTGTGGGCTTCTCCGGACTTTCAACTGACTTTTTCAGCCTCAAATCCGACGGACTTTAGATTTGAAACATGCTTCAAATCTTTCCGTCAAACTCGAGTCCGGTCGAAAAATCCGCTCGTCTGTATGCTAGTCCGACGGACAAAAACCCACGCTAGGGCAGCTATTGGCTACTGGCTATGAACTTCCTTATTTTAGTCCGGTGTACGTCATCACGTAAGAATTCGACGGACTTTTGTGTAATCCTGTGTAGGCAAGTCTGTTCGTTAGAAAGTCCGCCGCAAGTCCGTCGAAAGTCCGCCAAAAGTCCGTCGAAAGTCTGTCGGACAGGTTGTCGGACTTTTGTAGCTGAAAAGTCCGACCGTGTGTACGCCCCATAAGACTAAAACTAAATTGAAATTTGACTTCAAAATTAACACTGGTCTGTAGTGCATATTCATACCTCAATACCTTAAATAATATATGAGATGTTTCACTCCAGCAGTATATAATGAGTTTGGAAATTGTAGAGAAATGTTAACTAATGCATTACAATTTAATTACACCCATTAGATTTTAGATGACTAAAATGTACTGGAGATTTAGTCAACTAAATACGAAAAACTAAAACAATTGCAGAAGACTAAAATGGGACTAAAACTAAAATGCCATTTTAGTCCTAAGACTAAGACTAAAACTAAATAGAAATTTGCTGCCAAAATTAACACTGCTCACTACTTTACATTGTAGCAAAGTGTCATTTCATTAGTCTTGTCACATGAAAAGATATAATAAAGTATGTACAAAAATGTGAGGGGTGTAATCACTTTTGTGAGATATATATATATGTATATCGCAGGGCTCAAAATTTGAAGTCCTGAGCTACTAGCCAGGCCTCAAGGGTTACTCGCCACCAGTTGCCCCACACAACCCCTACCCTGCCCTGCCCCGCTCTGCCCCTAAACATTGCCTCATAAATTCTCATGAAAATGACACTAAAATGTTTTATGTAGAATTAATTTATAAAAATAAATATTAAAAACAACTTTATCCATGCATATCAGTGCAGCCTCCCCTGTGCCCAACAATCCAGCCTACCCGTATCCATCAATGCAGCCTGCCCGTGTCCATCAATGCAGCCTGCCCTTGTCCATCAATGCAGCCTGCCCTTGTCCATCAATGCAGCCTGCCCTTGTCCACCAATGCAGCCTGCCTGCGTCCACCAATGCAGCCCATGTCCACCAATGCAGCCTACTCCTGCAGGGGAAGAGAGGAGGGGAATTGCCAGCCACATGATCAAAGCGCCGAGGAACATCATAGCTTTCATTTCAATTGCTGTATGTTCCCGTCGCTCGCCGTCACATACAGATACTTTTGATGTACGTCACACATGCCAGGATTGGACAGGTGATCTGTATATCAAAGTCCTCGGACAAGGATGAGGGGCTCTATGTGACAGCGAGCGTGGGGAACACACGGCAATTGAAATGAAAGTTGTGATGTTCCTTGGTGTTATTAAAAATGACCTCTCCTTTTCAAACTGTAGCACTGTACGTTGTACGTTTCTGTAAGACGCAATGCAATATGGCAACCTGGAGGTGTTCTGTATCCTAAGGCTAAAATCCTTTTAATGTATGTAGCACCCTGGGGTTTAGTCAGGGAGCTCCTCACAAATTCACTTGCCAAGAGTAGTTATCTAGGTCGATTAATAGAGATCTATTGATATCTCCCTAAGTTTGGCCTTGTTGCACTTTTCTCTTCTACCACTAGGTGGCAGGGTACTTGGTGGTACTAGATATGAGAAGGGCAACCCAAAGTCAGGTTATGAGTATATAGGGTATCATAGCCAATGGGCAAGGGTTTTCTTGAATCCCTTGGCCTGCTGGGACAACCTATATATTCGGGGGAGGTCAGGTGATCTCTGTTCTGTGTCATCTGGACGGCTGTCTGGGTGTACGTGTGTCGTACTCCCTGGGCTGCTAGGTTGTGGATTGGGCCTATCCTGGGGGCATCTGGCTGCCAGGCTGTGTGAGGGCCTATCCAGAAGTAAGAGGGCAGCACAGGGTTGGGACTGCGACTTGAAGTCCAACCGAAAGTGACAGTTCTGTCGGCCGGAGAACCTGTCAGTGGTCGGAGGTAGAAGGGAAGCTGTCGCCACAAAGAGACCAACCACCTTTACCAGGGACCACAGTGAGTAACTGAAGCAAGTACTAGAACCACATTCTCACCGAACGGCACCGTGGAGAATTGGGAAACTTCAGGCGGTGATCAAGTCAGGGACCCAACCCTCGGAGGAGACGCTTGCAGAGCAGCCTTGTGAGTCAAGCCAGGGACCTCGCCGGTTAGCAGGGGTTAATCTTGAGAAGCATCTGGAGTGCCAAGCTATGGACCCAGCAGAGAAGCGTGGGTGAAGCTTGAGGGGATACCACCGCAAACCTTGGAGGTGCTCAAGGGATTCAGAGTCAGTGAATCAGAGGGTCTAGTGAGAGATCGGGAGCTCAGGGTTGAAGAACTACAAGAGGCAGTTTTAGTGGAACTGAAAGGACTGTTACGTATGAGTTAGGAACTGTTAAAGACTGTTACCATAGGAGACAGCAATCCTGCATGTGCAGATCTGGCACCTTGCTGGGGCCTTTCCCTGCATGGCTGTCTTCCTATTAAAGTCTCGGTGTCTGCCAATTGAATCTACCACTACTTAAGGGTGTCCTGACCTTAACCCTCTTTCCCCCAAAAAAACAAAAAGGACTGTCAAAAGAAATAAAACCCCTTTTACATCCAAGAAGTGTCTGGTGCCCAATGACTTTCACCATCTTTGCACCCACTATGCCTCACAACCCACTACATATTTAAGGATGTCAGTTATCTTTGGTCTTGGAGCTCCTCATTAGACTGAAAGAGGGTGGAGACCCTGCTTCATACATTCCCCAGAGGGGAAGCTTTTCAAAGGTGTCAGTCTGGAATGTATACAATAATTAGTTATTATTATCATGAATATTAATAATAATTATTCCTATAGCATAAATATGACCTGCAATCATAGGCGTGCAAACGGGGTGTGCCGGGTGTGCCTGGGCACACCCTAATCACCCCGTGCTGTGTCCAGAGATTTGCCCCAAAATGCTGCATCTAAGAGAGTGTGTGGCCCGCGCTGCCTGTGAAACAGTTTCACAGGCAGCAGAGCGTGAGAATTGCCAGAGCTGTTCAGTGTATGAAACTGTCAGATAATGGCACTGCATGCAGGGAGAGACACCAGCTGTCAAAATGTCAGGGTGATGTCGGGGGTGGGCGGGACAGAACGGCCATCAAACACCAGCCAATGGGATAGGGTCTGGGCGGGCCACTACATGTATGTGGCCCGCCCCCTCTCTGAAGCGGCTCAAACATTGGCTTGTGTTTATAGCGCTTGGTCCCGCCCACTCCCGACATCGTGGCTGAGTTGTAAGTCATCACAACTCAGCCGCGATGTCGGGGGTGGGCGGGATCATGCGCCAACACCAGCCAATGATTGGGCTACTTCCAATGGCGACCCTAGGGGGGGGGGCCAGAGGGGGCCCTGACCCCTCCAACATTATGCTGGGCCCCACCATGTGCCCCCCCAATTTAAATTTATTTATTTATTTTTTTTTTACAAAAAGGCAATTTCTTTTTGTTTGTATTCATATCGGATGTGCCGCATCTTACTCGGGCCACCGCTGGGGTAACACAGTCTCTATTGAGAGGGAGAACGTCCCCAGTCAGCTCCTGCGGGTGATTCCTCCCCCCTCCCTCTGCTCGCTGACACTGCATAATGCAAGCGCTCACACAACCATGGCCGCCCGATCTGCTCCTTCCCCTGCATCCTCATTGGCAGGGAGAAGAGTGAGTTGCAGGAAGGACTCCACCAGGACTCTCAGTTACTAAAAAAACAGACTGATTTCTCCCGTCCTTAGGACAGGAGAACCAGCCTGTAAATTCCAAGAAATGCCAGACCAGCGCTGTCAATAGCAGGGGCAGGACAGCAAGAGGAGGCTGGGGAACCCCACAGTGACAGAACACCAGGGCCCGGTGGCAAGACAACCTTTGCAACCCTGATAGTTCTCCCACTGCTTTGGACCCTTATATTTTCTTGGTATGCTGGTGACATATATCTCTTGTTCTCTGTCACCCTGGGGGGGGCCCAATACAGTAGGAAGGGAGCTCACTGCAGAACATGTGAAAGGGCCGTTGTGGGATCGTAGTAAAGGGGTAAAGGGCCCCAGGATAGATAAAATATATATAGATAGATATATCTATATATAGATATATCTATATATAGCTATATATATATATATATATATATATATATATATATATATGCATTTTATATTGCCCCCCTATTTTTGTCCCTGTCCCCCCATGTGCCCCCCCTAAATATGAAAGCTGGAGACGCCACTGGCTACTTCAGAGAGGGGGCGGAGTCAGAGAAATGTAGCGGCCCGCCCAGACCCATCCTATTGGCTGGTGTTTGGTAACTGTTCAGTCCCGCCCACCACCAGCATCACCGCTGACTTTTAACAGCTGGTGTCTCTCCCTGCATGCAGTGTCATTATCTGACAGTTTCATACACTGAACAGCTCTGGCAATTCTCACGATCTCCTGAATGTGAAACTCCCCCTCTCTCCTATCTTTGCCACCCAATGCTGCCTATCAGTGCCAACCAATGATGCCAATCAGTGCCAACCAATGCTGATTATCAGTAACAACCAATGCTGCCTATCAGTGCCAACCAATGCTGCCAATCAGTGCCAACCAATGCTGTCTATCAGTGCCAACCAATGCTGCCAATCAGTGCCAACCAGTACTGCCTATCTGTGCCAGTGCTGCTTATCAGTGCCAACCAATTCTGCCTATCAGTGCCAACCATTTTAAACCAGTGCTGCCTATCAGTGCAAACCAGTGCAGCCTATCAGTGCCAACCAATGTTGCCTATCAGTGCCAGTGCTGCTTATCAGTGCCAACCAATGCTGCCTATCTATGCCAGTGCTGCTTATCAGTGCCAACCAATGTTGCCTATCAATGCCAACCAGTTCTGCCTATCTGTGCCAGTGCTGCTTATCAGTGCCAACCAATTCTGCCTATCAGTGCCAACCAGTGCTGCCTATCAGTGCAAACCAGTGCTGCCTATCAGTGCCAACCAATGCTGTAAATCAGTGCCAACCAATGCTGTCAATCAGTGCCAACCAATGCTGCCCATCAGTGCTGCCAATCAGTGCCCATCAGTGCTGCATATCAGTGCCCATCAGTGCTGCCTATCAGTGCCAATCAGTGCTGACAATTAGTGCCCATCAGTGCTGCCAGTCAGTGCGCATCAGTGCTGCCAATCAGTGCCAACCAATGCTGCCTATCAGTGCCAAGGAATGCTGCCAATCAGTGCCAACAAATGCTGCCAATCAGTGCCAACCAATGCTGCCTATCAGTGCCAACCAGTACTGCCTATCCGTGCCAGTGCTGCTTATCAGTGCCAACCAAATCTGCCTATCAGTGCCAACCAATTCAAACCAGTGCTGCCTATCAGTGCAAACCAGTGCTGCTTATCAGTGCCAACCAATGCTGCCTATCAGTGCCAGTGCTGTCTATCAGTGCCCACCAATTCTGCCTATCAGTGCCAACCAGTGCTGCCTATCAGTGCAAACCAGTGCTGCCTATCAGTGCCAACCAATGCTGCCTATCAGTGCCAACCAATGCTGTAAATCAGTGCCAACCAATGCTGCCTATAAGTGCTGCATATCAGTGCCCATCGGTGCTGCCTATCAGTGCCCATAAGTGCTGCCCATCAGTGCTGCCAATCAGTGCACATCAGTGCTGCATATCAGTGCCCATCAGTGCTGCATATCAGTGCCCATCAGTGCTGCCTATCAGTGCCAATCAGTGCTGACAATTAGTGTTCATCAGTGCTGCCTATCAGTGCCACCTACCAGTGCCCATCAGTGCTGCCAGTCAGTGCCCATCAGTGCTGCCTATCAGTGCAGCGTATCAGTGCCCATCAGTGCTTCCAATCAGTGCTGCCTATCAGTGCCAATCAGTGTCCATCAGTGCTGCCAATCAGTGCTGCCAATCAGAGCCTATCAGTGCCCATAAGTGCTACCAATAAGAGCCCATCAGTGATGCATATAAGTGCCCATCAGTGCCACCTATCAGTGCCAATCAGTGCCCATTAGTGCCTATCAGTGCCACCTATCAGTGCACATCAGTGCTACCAATTAGTGCCCATCAACGCTGCCAATCAGTGCAGCCTATTAGTGTCCATCAGTGCTGCCTATCAGTGCCCATCAGTGCTGCCTTAGCAGGGATGGTGGAAACCCCTCTACAGATAATTGCAATACAAATTACCTTCGAGTGCAACAACTTTTTAGTTGGGAGGTTCACACCATTATAGCACTTTGGATTTATTATTTTTTAGAGTTTTACACTTAATTGTATATGTTTTAGTTACAGTTATAATGTGATTTATTGCACTTGAAGTTAATTTCCCACCACCCCTGCTAAGTCCATGTCTTTATGGACCTTGCTTTGTGCACTGGTGTGCAGTCATGTTGGAACAGGAAGGGGTCATCCCCAAACTGTTCCCTCAAAGTTGAGAGCATGAAATTGTCCAAAATGTCTTGGTATGCTGACGCCTTAAGAGCTCCCTTTACTGGAACTAAGGAGCCAAGCCCAACCCCTGAAAAACAACTCCACACCATAATCCCCCCTCCATCAAATGATTTGGACCAGTGCACAAAGCAAGGTCCATAAAGACATGGATGAGCGAGTTTGGGGTGGAGGAACTTGACTGACCTGCAAAGAGTCCTGACCTCAACCCGATAGAACACCTTTGGGATGAATTCGAGTGGAGACTGCGAGCCAGGCCTTTTTGTCCAACATCAGCGCCTAACCTCACAAATGCCCTTCTGGAAGAATGATCAAACATTCCCATAGACACCCTCCTAAACCTTGTGGACAGCCTTCCCAGAAGAGTTGAAGCTTTTATAGCTGCAAAGGGCGGAGCCAACTCAATATTGAACCCTATGGACTAAGACGGCATTAAAGTTCATGTGCGTGTAAAGGCAGGCGTCCCAATACTTTTGACAATATATATAGATATATATATATATGTATGTGTGCTTGAGTTTTCGGGTGCACACCCTAATGCAATAGGCTGCGCACGCCTATGCCTGCAATGCTGTAGAAAGTGATCCAAACAGATACATTAACGGAGCAAAACATAAGACAGATTGATACATGAAATACAGCAAAACATTCATGGTGTGGGTGGTGGCTCTTGGTGTATGTATATCAAGTGTTTCTTGGGAAGTCTACAGTATAGCTGTTAGGATCATTATATAGCTGTGTGGTATTAACAGATTCTGCAATGCACTAAAATCTTGGGGGGTTAATTGGCAGATGACCTATTCTATCCTTAAGAAAATGTAACAAAATATTCAGAAAGCTAAAGAACTTCCCATACTGAAATGTTTATGAGGGGGTAAAAAGGTCTGTTCCGAGTACAGCTTCCAGCTTCTCTGCCAAAATGGTAGCCTAAAGCCATTAGGGTGGACCTAAATGCAACACCTATAGAAAGGATCATGCACCACATAACCTGGTGTAGTTATCCAGCCGGTTTTAATACAGCAACACCTATGTTGTCACTGCCATGATAAATGATACTGTTATTGGTGATCCAATGCCACACTGAACTGAGGTTTTCGATTTTTCAGGCTAATGTGTGTGTGTGTGTGTGTGTGTGGCACTGGTAAACTTGATCTGCAAAAAATGGGGGCAGATCCCTAAAGTTGCTCTCCTGTTTTTTCTGACCTAAATATAATTTTATTATGATTAAAATACATTGAAGATTTAGCATTTAGGCCCCTTTCACACTTATACGACTTGTCCCACGATTTTGTACTGCAAAATCGTATGACAAGTCATTCTCCATGATTTGCAATGACTACCATTCATATTGGCACGACTTTAAGTCATGCCGACTTGAAAGTAGTCTCTGCACTACTTTGGTCCAACTTCTATGCGAGTTGTACTCCATAGACCTCAATGTTAAACCCTGAAGTAGCATGCAAATCGTGCCTGAATAATATAGACACGATTTCAGTACGACTTTGGAAGCACAAGCCTGGCTCGCTGATCGGGAAAGGAAAACTTTTTTTCCCTTTCCCGATGAGCGACAGGCAATGCTGACAGCTGTCTGGTATGAATCCAGAGGGGGAACTCCACGCCAAGTTTTAAATGAAAAAAATGGCGTGGGTTCCCCCTCAGGGGCATACCAGGCCCTTAGGACCCTGCCGGCCCCCCCACCCCACAGCACCTTGTCCCCATGTTGATGAGGACAAGGGCCTCTTCCCGACAACCCTGGCCGTTGGTTGTCGGGGTCTGCGGGCGGGGGGCTTATCGGAATCCGGGAGCCACCTTTAATAAGGGAGCCCCCAGATCCCGGACCTCCACCCTTTGTGAATGAGTATGGGGTACATGGTACCCCTACCCATTCACCTAGGGAAAAAAGTGTCAATAAAAAACACAGTACACAGGTTTTTAAAATAATTTATTAGGCAGCTCCGGGGTCTTCCGACTTTGGGGGTCCTCTTCCGACTTCAGGGGTCTTCTTCCGACTTCGGGGGGTCCTCTTCCGACTTCGGGGGTTTCTCCGGCGTCTCCTCCCGGTGTCCTGATCTTCTGCCGGCTCCTCCTCCATCTTCTGCAGCTCAATTGCTAGCGGGGTCTTCTTCCGACTTCGGGGGTCCTCTTCCGACTTCGGGGGTTTCTCCGGCGTCTCCTCCCGGTGTCCTGATCTTCTGCCGGCTCCTCCTCTATCTTCTGCAGCTCAATTGCTAGCGGTGGTCCGGACTTCTGCCTTCTGCCTTCTTCTTTTCTTCCAGAGATGTTGACACGACGCTCTCTCCAGCTGGAATGGTCTCTGAACGCTCCGCAATGGACTTATATAGGCGGTGACCTCGCCCCCTTATGAGGTCACTGTCCCGGGCATGCTGGGACTGTGCCGTCATAAGGGGGCGTGGTCATCACCCGGTGAACACGCCTCCTAAAACGTCACAGTCCCAGCATGCCCAGGGACTGTGACGGCATAAGGGGGCGGGGTCATCGCCTATATAAGTCCGTTGCGGAGCGTTCAGAGACCATTGCAGCTGGAGAGAGCGTCATGTCAACATCTCTGGAAGAGAAGAGGGAAGAAGACGATCCAAAAGTCCGGACCACCGCTGGCAAAAGAGCGGCAGAAGATAGCGGTGGAGCCGGCAGAAGATGCGGACATCGGGAGAAGACGGCGGAGAGACCCCCGAAGTCGGAAGAGGACCCCCGAAGTCGGAAGAAGACCCCGGAGCTGCCTAATAAATTACTTTAAAACCTGTGTACTGTGTTTTTTATTGACGCTTTTTCCCCCAGGTGAATGGGTAGGGGTACCATGTACCCCATACTCATTCACATAGGGTGGGGGGCCGGGATCTGGGGGCCCCCTTATTAAAGGGGGCTCCCAGATTCCGATAAGCCCCCCGCCCGCAGACCCCGACAACCAACGGCCAGGGTTGTCGGGAAGAGGCCCTTGTCCTCATCAACATGGGGACAAGGTGCTTTGGGGTGGGGGGGCCGCAGGGTGTCCCCCCATGCCCATAAGCATCCACCCCCCATGTTGAGGGCATGCGGCCTGGTACGGTCCAGGAGGTGGGAGGGGCTCGCTCGTCCTCACCCCCATTCCTGACCGGCCGGGTTGCGTGCTCGGATAAGGGTCTGGTATGGATTTTGGGGGGACCCCCACGCCGATTTTTCGGCGTAGGGGGTTCCCCTTACAATGCATACCAGACCTAAGGGCCTGGTATGCCCCTGGGGGGGAACCCACGCCAGTTTTTTTATTTAAAACTTGGCGTGGAGTTCCCCCTTATGATTCATACCAACTACTGTATGTTTTCATTTTTTAATGCCAAAAATGTGGCAAAGTCGTACAAAGTAGTACTGCTCCCAAATCGCGGTAAAATCTCGGCAAATCGCGGCCGCGAAGTCGCGGTAAAATCGCGCGACTTTGAAGTCGTATAAGTGTGAAAGGGGCCTTAGGCAACAAACCTAAGTTGATCAAGTATGTGCAGTCTGGTATGCAGCAGAAAAACAACATTTCACATCATACAGTCTTGTTCTCATGTTGTCTCTCTGTTGCCTTTACAGACAGCTCTGCAATAAATCCAGACTAGAGCTGCGATTACTTGACAGCAAAAGCATTACAGTGGATCATCTGATATTAATTACAGAGGAATCTGAAGAGACTATAAACTAAAACAGGCAAAAATATTTCTTTAATAGGGAAACTTTATCCAATATTACTGCAGCTCCATCAGCATATTTAAGGTGGTTGCCATGAGTCTATCATTTTACTATGTTACATATTTTTAATCACATCACGATGAAGAGGAATTGATTAGAATAGTCCCAAACAGCATTGGCAAATAAGGTAAATTAATGTATTTGGACATATGAAACATTGAGTTTATTCATGTATTTTTTAATAGTCATGGATACACAAACATCTTAACTTAAAACAAATTTTTTTCAGAAACACATCAATGTTCTCCTACTACCATTTTTTTAATAACATGAAACATCTGGATATGCTTTTTCAAAACATTTTTCGGCAGAGAAATTATAGTGTCAAATGCTGATAAGAACCAGATGGTCAGTTCAAAAGTTATTCACATACAGTGCATTTCTGGCCAGGAGAACACATGCTGACCTGGTGAGAAATGCATAAGTCATCAGGATGAGGTATTTGCAGTCAACACTAGTGTCCAGATATGGCACTTTTCAGGTAAAATTGATCATTTTTAGTGCAGTTGTCACTTATCGGGTACATCTGGATTCAAAGCTGTGTCTGTATGTTTGGAAGCTGCAGTAAGCACTGTATAGGTGAACAACTCCTGAACTTTGGTGTAGCGCCAATATACAAAATATATAAAAACAATATGTGCAATAATAAGCATAAAAAAGGCAAAAAAAACTGATGCAAAAATGAAAAGCACAAAAGTCCAAAGGTGACAGAAAATGATTCCCATAGTGTATATAATTGGTGAAATACACTTGATACAGCAACGCCAGTATTCGTGAAGCTGCTTCTCAAAGGTGCTCAGATGACCAGCCCCCAACATCAAGTGAATTTAAAACTCACAAGAGCAAATAGCTACCATTACAGCAGCATATGCGCATAAGAATGTATAGAAATCCCTCGGGAATTAGTGCGGCAACTCACTTCCAATGGCACCTCCTGATGTACTCCAGCTAGGGGTAAATAAAGCTCACCATGAGCCAGCTCTTCTTGCAGTTAGTGGATAAATGCATCTCATTCCTTAAGCTGCAGCTTCAGGATTGAGCAATCATCTTTCATTATATCCAGACAGGATTGACCCCCTGCTAGAGTAGGTCAGTCAGCACTTCACCCCAAGGGGTTAATCATCCATGGTAACACCACTCTTTCCTCTCACCACGGTCAGGGATTTCATACATTCAAAAAGGATTTAATCCCTCCTGATCGCCCAAGAGGCTATTGGATATTCCTTGGATCAATGTTACCTATATATGTTAGAATCCAGTTACTGTATATTAAGTACATTTAGGAAAATGTCTAGGCCTTTTTTAAAGCAGAGCTGGACATAACCAGCTCTTGAGGTAGTCTATTCCACATTTTCACAGCTCTTACTGTGAAGAAATCTTTCCGTATTTGGAGATTAAATCTCTTTTCCTACAGATGTAAAGAGTGTTCTCTTGTCCTCTGTGATGACCTTAAAGTGACACCAAGTTCACTATATGGACCACTTATGTATTTATACATGTTAATCATAACCCCCTTGATCTCCTCTTCTCAAGAGAGTAAATTCAGTTCCTGTAATCTTTCCTCATAGCTGAGCTCCTCCATGCCTCTCATCAGTTTGGTTGCCCTTCTCTTCACTTTCTCCAGTTCCTTAATATCCTTTATGTGAACTGGTGCCCAAAACTGAACTGCATATTTTAGATGAGGTATTACTAATGATTTGTTCAGGGGTAAAATGATGTCTGTATCTCTGTATCTCTCTCTCTCTCCTATACCTCCTCCCACTCTTCTATACCTCTCTTAGTAGAATAAAGTATTTTGCTTGCTTTGGAAACTGCTGCTTGGCATTGCATGCTATTATGAAGCTTAGAGCCTTCTCCACCATTGATTCTACCAGTTGCACTCCCCCTAGTATGTATGATGCATGCATGTTTTTAGTCCCCAAGTGCATAACTTTACATTTATTAACATTACACCTCATTTGCCCAATTAAACAGTGCATTGAGGTTGACTTGTAGGTTGGAGATGTCCTGTAAGGATGTTATTTTACTGCATAGCTTGGTGTCATTTCTGGGCGGCACAGTGGTGTAGTGGGTAGCACTCTCGCCTAGCAGTAAGAAGGGTCACTGGTTCCCAACCACGACACTACCTGCCTGGAGTTTGCATGTTCTCCCTGTGCATGCGTGGGTTTCCTCTGGGTACTCCGGTTTCCTCCCACACTCCAAAGACATGCTGGTAGGTTAATTGGATCATGTCTAAATTGTCCCTAGTATGTATGAATGTGAGTTAGGGACCTTAGATTGTAAGCTCCTTGAGGGCAGGGACTGATGTGAATGTACAATGTATATGTAAAGCGCTGCGTAAATTGACGGCGCTATATAAGTACCTGAAATAAATAAATAATAAAATAAATAAAGTTGCAAACACTGAAATTGAACTTTTAATCCCAGACCCTATATCATACATATATGATATATACTGTATATTAAAAAGTAAACAGTACACACTCCACACTGTGCCTGCATTTTATGTTTCCTTCATAAATTCTTTAGCACAGTGTCAGATGATTGTAGCCATATTGGTGCACTTGCAACAGAAACAGTTGAGTAATATTCATGATTATTTTTATTTGCACTAACATCAACATTTTTAGGAAAAGCTTTCAGGGTATACCCCCTTCTTCAAAGTATAAGCAGTACTAATACACAAAGCTTTAGCAGGTTGTTAATAAGACAATCTCTGAGGGAAAAAAAATACACAAACAAATGTACACAGCAATGGTAATTGAGCTTGGATAGTTTGTAAGATAAGGCAGGGAGAGAGTTATGGACTGGGATGGGGGAAAAATCACAGATGTGTGAGTAGTCATAAAACTGTTGGATAGTGATTTAGAAAACTGAGGTCCACATTAATCCATTATCTTTTGCGTTGAATTATCATTCTTCGTTCAAAAGTTTTCCTTTCCTGGGTAGTTTTGAAGTTCCCTTTAAGAACTAAAGCATTCATGTCTTCCATAGTGTGGTCTGGTTGTGAGAAATGATGTCCCACAAGTGTGCATAAATCATCCTCCCTATGTTCTTTAATGGTGTTTGTGTAAAATAATTTGTTTGTAATTTCTGTCCTGTTTCGATATTTGGCTGTATTATTTGCAATGAACAAGGTACACAACATTACTGAAGGTACAAGTGTATGATTGTGTAATATTGAAGGTCCCTTTTGTGTGTGGGACATATTTTAATGGATTGATTTGGATGCACTGTTTGCAGCGTTTTTTGTTGCAAGGCTTGGTTCCTTTAATTGTGAATTCATAATCAGAATGAAGTTTCCTGCTGAATAATCTGTCTGAGACTGGGTGGTTTCTGGAAAGCCAGCATTGGGGGTTGTTGGAATATCTCTTTTAGTGTTTTAGCCTCTGTTATGATGGTGACCAATATGCAAAGAATTTGGAGCGCTGCTCAAAACACTACAAACCTCCCCCTGCAGTCCAAAGCACAAAATGGGTGCCGGAGTTCAAACAAGCTCATCCAGGCTAGCAGAAGGAAATCAGAAGACAGACGGTAGAAACACTGCACACTGAAGCCCAGCCACTATACAGACAGGTGAAGATATGGCTTCAAGCTAAGCTTCTCCTGACTACACACCTCTGACATGTTTTGCCCCACTCATGAGGCTTACTCATAGAGATCTCAATGATTAGGCCCCATGGGTGGAGTGGAACCTGTTAGAGTAGTGTAGTCAGAAGGAGCTTTGATTGAAGCCATATCTTCACCTGTCTGTATAGTGGTTGTGGTGCAGTGTTTCCACCTTCTGTCTTCTGATTTGCTTTTGCTACTCTGTTATGATGGGTTGCAAATCTTTGATTATCTGTCTTATTCCTTCTAGTGTTGGATTGTTTTAGTTACTAGCTAGAGGTATATGTCCATTTATTTTTTTTCTCTATGTAATGGGGGAGATTTTCTTTTTGGGCTTTCGGGCCATGCCTTTGCTTGTATTGATGGTTTTGTCCTTGTAAATTTTCTTATGGAAGGAATCTGCTAGCACCCTGAAATGTTTATTTCTGTCTTCTGGGTCCGAACATATACAGTGGTGTCTGATGGCCTGGTTGTGAGTGATGGCTTGTTTGGTGTTCTGGGGGTGGAAGCTTGAACTGTGGAGATAGTTGAATCTCTCAGTGAGTTTCCTTTATCTTAAGGTATGCAGCTTATCATCCCTGATGGATACTGTGCTGTCTAGAAAACTAACATGTGTGTTCGACTAGTCCATTTTTAGTTTGATTAATGGGTGAAACGTGTTGATCAATGAGTACAATTTTTAAAGATTTTCTTTACCTTCTGGCCAGATGAAGAAAATATCATCAATATAGCAATAGTATGCGTATGGATTTTGTTGTATGCTGTTAAGGAATCTGTCTTTCAGGTCAGCCGTAAATAAGTTTGCATATTGTGGTGCCATTTTACTTCTTATAGTAGTACCCAAACACAGAAGATAGATGTCGTTATTGAAAATGAAGTAGTTGTGTGTTAGAATGAATTAATTTAGCTGTGTGACATTCTCAGCGCTGTATTTGTGTTTGGTAAGGATTATAAGAATCTTTGACTTTACAGTTAT